>CM034154.1:177202779-177802779 GCA_019776745.2 Taxus chinensis
CATTCCACACCACTTCCTTGCTTCGCACCCCTCCCTCTTATATGTCCAAACCCCTCCCTCCATCTACCCTTCGTCTACACCCCTTCCACGCTCCACACCTGTCCCTCTGTCTGAACCCCTTCCTCCCTCCACACCCCATGCTCTATCCAAACCCGCCCTCTGTTTAAACCCCTTATTCCCTCCACAACCCTTGTCCCTCTTCTCCTTCCACACCCCTTCCTCCCTTCACACCCTTCCCCTCTGTTTAAACCCCTTATTCCCTCAACAACCCTTTTCCCTCTTCTCCTTCCACACCCCTTCCTCCCTTCACACCCCCTCAGTTTGAACCCCTTCCTCCCTCCAAACCCCTCCCTCCATCTACACCCCTTCCTCTCCTTCGTCCACACCCTTCCACACTCCACAACTATCCCTCCGTCTGAACCCCTTCCTCTTTCCACATCCCTTCCTTACCCTCAACACCCCTCCTGCTTCTCCCTCCACACCCAACCCCATGCTCTATCCAAACCCTCCCTCCATTTAAACCACTTAATCCCCCACATCCCTCTTCCCTCTTCTCCATCCACACCCCTTCCTCACTCCACACCCTTCCCTGCTTCTCATTCCACACACCTCTTCTCTATCCACACCCATTCATACCCCTTGCTCCCTTCAGACCACTCCCCTCTGTTCAAGCCCCCTCCCTCCGTTTAAACCCCTTACTCCCTCCACAACCCTTTTCCCTCTTCTCCTTCCACACCCCTTCCTCCCTCCACACCCTTCATCTGTTTAAACCCCTTATTCCCTCCACAACCCTTTTCCCTCTTCTCCTTCCACACCCCTTCCTCCCTTCACACCCCCTCAGTTTGAACCCCTTCCTCCCCTTCGTCCACACCCTTCCACGCTCCACACTTATCCCTCCTTCCAAACCCTCCCTCTGTTTAAACCCCTTACTCCCTCCACAACCCTCTTCCCTCTTCTCCTTCCACACCCCTTCCTCCACACCCTTCCCTCTTCTCATTCCACACCCCTAACTCCCTCCACACCCATTCATACCCCTTGCTCCCTTCAGACCACTCCCCTCTGTTCAAGCCCCCTCCCTCAAGCTCAAACCCTCCCTCCCTCCACACCCCTTCCTCTCTCCACACATGTCCCTCTGTCTAAACCCCTTCCTCTTTCCACACCCCATGCTCTATCCAAACCCTCCCTCTGTTTGAACCCCTTATTCCCTCCACAACCCTTTTCCCTCTTCTCCTTCCACACCCCCTTCCTCCCTTCACACCCTCCCTCTGTTTAAACCCCTTACTCCCTCCACACCCCTTCCTCCCTTCACACCCCCTCAGTCTGAACCCCTTCCTCCCCTCCAAACCCCTCCCTCCATCCACACCCCTTCCTCCCCTTCGTCCACACCCCTTCCACACTCCACAACTATCCCTCCGTCTGAACCCCTTCCTCTTTCCACATCCCTTCCTTACCCTCAACACCCCCTCCCGCTTCTCCCTCCACACCCCTATATCCTTCTTAACCCCCATGCTCTATCCAAACCCTCCCTCCATTTAAACCACTTACTCACCCACAACCCTCTTCCCTCTTCTCCATCCACACCCCTTCCTCACTCCACACCCTTCCCTCTTCTCATTCCACACCCCTCTTCTCTCTCCACACCCCTTCATACCCCTTGCTCCCTTTAGACCAGTCCCCTTTGTTCAAGCCCCCTCCCTCCACAACCCTCTTCCCTCTTCTCCTTCCACACCCCTTCCTCGCTCCACACCCTTCCCTCAACATCTCATCCATCCACCTCCTAATCTCCCACAAATTATCCATCGTTTATACCCCTCACACCTCCCATCCAACCTCCATCAACCCTTAAAATCCAATATCTCATCCATCCACACCCTATAATCTCCCACAAATTATCCATCATTTATACCCCTCACACCTCCCATCCAATCTCCATCAACCCTTAAACTCCAATATCTCATCCATCCACCCTCTACCAATTATACATCCTTTATACCCATCACACCTCCCATCCAACATCCATCAACCCTTAAACTCCAACATCTCATCCATCCACACCCCATAATCTCCCACAAATTATCCATCCTTTATACCCCTCACACCTCCCATCCAACATCCATCAACCCTTAAACTCCAATATCTCATCAATCCATCGTACCTAATCTCCTACAAATTACTCCCATCGTTTCATACCCCTCACACTTATCCATCGTTTATACCCCTCACACTTATCTATCATTTATACCCCTCACACTTCCCATCCTACCTCCATCAACCCTTAAACTCCAACATCTCATCCATCCACCCATCTACCCGTCACACCCTTTAAACTTCACTCACCTCATCCATCCAAACTCCCTCATTTAAACCAGTCATACCCCTCCATACTATGCTCCATTCTATTGTTCCATTCCCTCCAAAATTCCTATATAAAACCCACTTTCAAAACCTTTTCCATCTAGCCCTTCCAACCTCGATACAAAGAACCTAAAACCAAAACCTAAACAAAAAACTCATTAAAAACTTAACCAAAACCCAATCACATATACAATTTAACATAAAATATTTCCATCCAATTATACTTTCCAACCTCCATCCTCCCCTTCTTTACAACTTCATCCAAAACCCAATCACATATACACTTTAACTCCCATACGACGTAATAATTTTCAACGTGCCTCAAAACCCAAGAACAAACCCCTAAAAACTTAACCAACCAATCACATCCATACATTTTAACACAACATCTTAGGGATCGAACACCTATATACTTTTCAACATCCCTTTAGAACCCAAGAACACATTAAATTCCCTAACCAAATTTCCAATCACATATCCAATTCCAACACAAAATTTAGGGATGCCCCATTATACTTAAAACTCAACAAAACCTTAAACCCAAGAACACATTAAAAACTTAACCAAAAACCAATCACATATACATTTTAACACAAAATTTAGGGATACCCCATAATACTTTTCAACATCCTTCAAAACCTCTATTTCTTTCATTTCCCTCCAACATTCATTTCCTCATTTTCCATCCATACATTAAGTCCTTCCAACCTCACTTGAAACTTCCTATTTGTTCCTTTTGCCTCTAACCCCTCGAACTTCTTCGCTTGAAAACTTAGGGATACCCCATAAAACCTTTTCAACATCCTTCAAAATCCATTTCTTCCATTTCCCTCCAACATCCATTTCCTCATTTTCCATCCAACATTATACTTTCCAACCTCACTTGAAACCCAAAAAAATGTTCCTTTTGCCTCTAACCCCTACTTCTTTAACTTGAAAATTTAGGGATACCCCATAATACTTTTCAACATCCTTCAAAACCTCCATTTCTTCCATTTCCCTCCAACATCCATTTCCTCATTTTCCATCCAACATTATAGTTTCCAACCTCACTTGAAACTTCCATTTGTTCCTTTTGCCTCTAACCCCTACTTCTTCATTTTCCTCCAACCTCAATTTTGTCCCTTTGCTCACAACTACTCTTGAAAATTTTATCCGAAAAAATATTAAAGACTTCCCAAAAACATGTTAAAAACTTAACCAAAAACCACTCACATATGCACATTAAAATAAATTTTAAGAACCAAAAACCACTCACATCTGCGCATTAACATAAATTTTAAGAACACCACATAGTACTCTTTACCCATAAAAATATTTTTCAAACTATGAAAAAAACAATCAAGGTAAAAATAAATAAAAATATTACCCCTTCTATCTCAAAGACTTCCCAAAAACATGTTAAAAACGTAACCAAAAACCACTCACATAAATTTTGAGAACGCCACATAATACTCTTTACCCACAAAAACATTTTTTCAAACTAAATAAAAAACAATCAAGGTAAACATAAAATAAAAAAATTAAAGACTTCCCAAAAACATGTTAAAAACTTAACCAAAAACCACTCACATATGCACATTAACATAGATTTTAAGAACGCCACATAATACTCTTTACCCACAAAAACAGTTTTTCAAACTAAAAAAAACAATCAAGATAAAAATAAAATAAAAAAATTGTATATTTTCATTACATTCCTCCTTTTTTCTTAAATCTCCTCTAACCCTCTTCCTTTTTCCTTGAGAGTCTCCTACTCTCCTAAACCCTTCATTTCCCTTCTATCTCAAACTCTCCTATAACTCTCCATTTCCTTCCAATCTCCAACTCTTTATGAAGAGGATACATCATTAATCATTGTCCTTGTCTCTAGGAAGTACATAAATTAATTATTCCTATCATAGTATACATCATATTTCCTACCGTAAAATATATTGCATAAATAAATGATATTAAAATTATTTATATTTATTATGTTAGAGTTACTCTCATTTTATTGTTATTAAAAACATAAGATCCCATTTAATATTACTACTCTTAATTTGAAAACAATAATTAATAAAAATAAACAAAAGAAATGACACAACTACACAGCCCTCAAAGATGTCCATGACTATCCTTGAGGGTTTTAGAGGGCCTATTCAGCCCCCCCAACCAAAAAATAATATTTTATTTATTCAAAAATATTGTACCAACATAATACAATGATAACCAACAAATTGGCCTATGATAAGTTTTTTTTGGGTACCAATATAATACTTAAATTTTTCATTCAACGTATATAATAAAAATTCCATCCATTGTGACTTGAGGGCATGCATTTTTGAGAGTGTATTGAGAATAGCCTGGCTAAAAAAGAAGAAGAAAAAGATAATGAGTGCATTTTGGCACCAAGAACACTAGTCTTAAAAGCCATTACTATATTAAAATTATGTATAAATTAATTTAAACATGAAATAATGTTTATGTGCAACTAAATTTATCAGTAAAATATTGGCAAAACAAGATTGCTATATGTTATATAGTAGACAATATTGTGAAAATACCATAGACATTTAGATCTAATAAACATGTCACGGACACAACTTAAGTGAAAACAGAGTTGAGGGAAACCTGGAGCGAGGGCACCAAAAAGGGGAAGGAGGAGATATGGTTAGAATTGCACAGTGCCATGGTTGAATAACCTTGAGCAGTTATAACACATTAACCAAATTTAGGAAGAGAGTTTCACCCAAAGAAAAAGGAAAATTTCCTTTTTCTTTCAAAGGCTTTTTAGACTGTCACTGCTTAATCGAATTGACTGTCACAATTAACAATTTACAGATTAATAAATATGAGTAAAAACAATCGTTGCAATGCAATGCTTCTAATACTTTGGGTACTAATCATGCAATAAATTAAAATCAGTAGGCAGAGATGCAAAAATCAAATGTATAAAAAAACAGAAATATGAAATTATGTAAACTGAAATGCACTTACAAATTAAGAGTTGTTGGATGAAGTAAGGCAGAACCCACTAACTCGACCCCTGATGCAATAAATTAAAATCAGTAAAAATGTTTTTTCCTTGATAGTTTTGGAAACGAAACAATTGAAATCAACAACTGGAGAAAAAGTTTGAGAAAATATTTTAATTCAAACCCACATCCAACAGAAATTCAAGCAGGCAGCATTAGTCAAGTTAGGATAGGGTTTACACTATCTACGCTAGCAGCCTCTGACATCATTTCACTCCAATCGTGGGTGAAGAGTTTGATCTTTTGCATCTGGGTATTTTACCCTGATCTTAAATGTGGGCATTGGGCCCTATTTGTTATTTGAAATCTTCTTCCAGTAAAACATAACGAATTATTCCCTGCATTTTTCCATCTAAAATTATGTTAACAAATTATCAAAATCAACCATGAAGAGAAAAAGAAGACCAAATCGAAATGCACATCTTGTCCTCTTTATTTGCAGATCTCGTCCTCTTTTACAACAAACGGTTAAGAACTTTCATGGCCACCAACTGTGAAAATATAGAATGTGACATGTAGCAGATCTCACAATGACCATGAAACTTCACCACATTCTGCAAATCCATCCATTCTTAAAAGTTGAATAATGACCAAGATTTTATAGTAATTAGAAATAGATCGGTAATGAAAAAGATTCTGTAATGACTATAAAATACATAACTAGTGAGAATAACTTAGAAAACACCAACACCACATGAAGTAGAAATCCATTTTTAATTAGGAAGGAGCAAACAGATTCTGCTGAACTGCTACTTAAACCTACAACCTTGTACATTTTAACTCTCTACCACACACAAAATCCAGAAACCTGCAGCTCATAGCAGATGTTAAAATTTGGGATGAGACCAACAAACATTGTTAGCTCAAAACCAACATGTAGAAAAACAACGTTTCACATAAACTAGGTGAAAGCACAAAACCAATATGACAAAACACTGCGTTGCACATAAACCAAGTGAAAGCTGAGAACCAATATGCAAAAGGTGATACCTGATCAGCAAGCTGTAGGAGGGCAAGTGAATCCTGGAGGAGGATTCTACCCACATGTGGCCAGAAGCTTAAGAGCCAGGGGATTATACCCATAATGAGGTTGAGGAGCTCTGATTTACAAGCAAAGTGCAGCCTCAAGCGCAACAAGCCCCTGCAAAACTGGGCAAAACTGATTTAGCCCACTCCACACATAGTCTAGGTATTTCTAAATTCTAATGTCAGAAACTGTTCCACTATAATTCTATACCAAAAGGTGTCTGAACCCTGCAGATGCAATAAAATGAACAAAATATAGATTGCAGAGACTGATTGAACTAAAATTAAGATATCATTTGCAATGACTACTTGCATACAACTACAATGTTTAAAATGAACAACTCCCGTATTGTTTAGAGTGCCAATGCCAACATTAGTTGGATGAAGTAAGGGAGAATCAACTAACTCGCCTGTAATACAAATATGAAATGTATAGGAAAAACAGAGATACAAATATATAACACTGACATCAGTAGATTTACTGGTAGGCAGGTTATTTACTGGTAGTACTTATGGTTTGAATGTCAGTAGATTTGATGCCTATTTCTTAGCTATCTGTATAGAATGTTACGAGCAGTGGAGTTTGATTACAAACCACAGCAGAAAAGTGTTTTTTCAGTAGCCAGCCATCTGATAAAGATAAGCAGGTTGATGGCAAAGCAGCAGTAAGCGAAAAAATAGAGAGAAACAATGGCAATACTGATATGGTGATATGTTTTCCTATGAATCATACTGATATGGTGATATGTTTTCCTGTGAATCATACTGGTACAGATGTAACGGGTGAGCCAGCACATCCCTGTTCAAATGCTAACAATAAGCTTGAAGCTACTTGGACAGATCCACAGCCATTACATCCTGCAAAAGCTCCTCATGAAGATGTGGAAGATGAAAGTCATGGAAGGCATATTGATCAACAAGGAAGAAACCTTGGGAAAAACAGAGATAGAAATATACAAATAATGGGCCTTAAAAGACTGATATATGCATTCCAGCTAAGGAAAAACAGAGATACAAATATACAAATAATGCGGCTTAAAAAGACTGATATATATATATACATTCCCACTCAGGCTCTTAGGTCTAGCAGGGACACCTTTACAAGTTTTCCAACAGATGAAAATTCCATGGCTAGGCTCTTAGGTGTACGATGACCCACATTGTAGTGGCTCTGAGTTTTGATAATACGAGAAATGGGCCTGCCAATACCAGATATGAGGCATGGAGGACATGTGAGACAGAATACCAGATGAAAAGGAGCGAGAAGGTCTACCTGTCCAAAGGAGGCAGAGCAGCAGTTGTGGTAGCAGCCGTCCACAGAAGGTTGTTTCGCTTTTTTATTTGCTTCCCTGCAAAACCCCAAATAATGGAAGAGATGTGAGATTGAATACCAAATAATGGAAGAATAAGAACAATTACAGTCTCAGGAAAAGAAGAACACAGAAGGAAGGATTGGTCTGCCCTGAAAAGAAACCAAAATACATTGGAAAGTAAAAAACCTACCCAATTGTTGCGCTCATTCAATGCTGAATTCGCACAGATCTTTTACAGGCCCCTAGTCCTCACCCACGCTGCAAGTCCACCGCCTGATAGAGCATGAGTCCAGAACAGAACAGGGTAGGGCACACAAATGGGTCTTCATCTTCAATTATTAATACCCAAAATGTTTTCTCCCGTTACAAAATATTCAAATATTCTACCGTTGGGAGCAACATCCCAACGGTACAATAAGACTGATATTTCATTTGCCTTGCTCACATTGGCCATTCACGTAATTTGGGGATGAGAAGTGGTGAAACGCAAAAATATAAGAACATTCCATTGAAACGCAGATGCACAATAGTTCGGGACACTCTCTCTTTTACGTATTGTTAGTTGTAAAGTTGGAATGACTTGAACGCTTCCTGCTTCGGTTTCAATGAAGTTGTTTATTATTCCAACATTCTTCTATCTTGTTTAATTCCTCAACCAAACAAATATTGCGGTATAGTTTCTATTGGAATAACGATGAGTGAGTATGGATTTTGAGAGTCGTAGGAGCAATTCCAAGATGCATTGAAGAGGCATATTTGACTTTGGTAGTAAAGTATGTATTTAGAGGCAAGTTTACACTATTTTTACAAAAATTTTGAAGTTAAAGAGAAAGAGAGGGGAAGGTGAAGAAAGAAAACATACTCATCCCACAACCTATCTACCATTATGTTAGTTAGAGGACTACATCGATTGAGGTGTCAAGTTTCTAATATCATTAAAAACACAATACATTGGGGGTTTGTATATTGATTACTATCATGGAAATTAATTTTTATCACACAACATCAATCAATTTTTTAGTCTAGATATTTGGCTCAAGACAGTCGTAGTCCTCATCCAAACTACAACTCCACTGCCTGATGGGCCAAATGGGACTCCTCTGAACTTTAGAATCCTGTGTTTTTGCTGAAGAAGAGGAAGAACAAAGAAATATTCCAAATATTGGACCATTGGGAGAAAGATTTGAGAACAAGCCAAGGCACTAAAATGGAACTTTAGGTTGGATTAATAAGATGCAAAAGTGTTTTACTTTGGTAAAATATTGTACTATTAGGAGCAAGAGAGGAGATAAATCTATATAAAAAGATGAACATCTCAAAAATATGAGAATTATTTAATTTATGTTGTTGGTATTTAGCATTGACATAGTTTAGAGAAAAGGTGGATGAAACAAAAATCCAAAATAGTTAAGTAGATGAAAGATTTCTCTCTTTATGTATTGTTCGTTGTGAAATTGAAATGAGTGGAGCGAGAGGGAAATGATAGGATTTTATTGTTAGTCTCCCCACTTCTGTTCCAATGAATATGTTTTTGCTTGTAGCACTTTTTTGTACTAAAATCATACGTAACATTCTTTGATACTAACAATTATATGATATGGGGTGTAACAGGAATGTCAAAGGATGAATATAAATAAATTCAAGAACTATATTAAAAACTATGAAATTTTAGTTGTTAATAAGTAATACATGCCTTACATATGGAATGAAGCGATGTAAGGAATCAATACTAATTAAACAATAATAGACCTACAAAAAAATCATAGGAATAACAATTATGATTCCACCTGAAACTATTTATCTAAAAAACACAGTAAGTGTATAGGAAGCCAAGCATGCAAAAATTTTCATGCTACAACTAATTATCCATTATGTTAGTAAAAGGCCAATTCCATTGTGACATCACGTCCATTAACATAAGAATCATGATATATTGGGATTCATTTGTTACCATAAATGAAGCATGCTTAATAATCTGAGATTACTTTTTTATTGAATGAAGATTTTTAGAGTCGTGGAGATAATACTGAGATAATGTACTGGAGGCATATCTAACTTGGATATAAGTAAGGAATGCATTTATGGGAAATTTTATATCATTTGTTTTTAGGATTTTGAAGCCACAAAGGAGGAGAGGGGAAGGCCAAATAAGTGCACATACTCATCCCTCAACCAATCAACTATTATGTTAGTAAAAGGGCCACTTCCATTGTGGTGTAGCCTCTATTGGCATAACGACAAGTGAGTAAGGGTTTTGTGAGTTGTAGGAGTAATTCCAAGATGCATTGAAGAGGCATATTTGACTTGGGTAGTAAAGTATGTATTTAAAGGCAAGTTTACACTATTTTTACAAGATTTTTGAAGCCAAAGAGGAAGAGAGGGGAGGGAGAAGAAACAAAACATACTCATCCCACAACCAACCTACCATTATGTTCGTAAAATGACTACATCCATTATGCTGTCACCTCTACTATTATAGAAAACACAATTTATTGGGGTTTTGTATTTTCATTAATATCATGGAAAAAAACATTTATCGTGCAACATTGCTTAATTAATTTGGTCTAGATACTTGGCACAATGCACTTGTTGTCCTCATCTAAACTACAAGTCCACTACTTGATGGGCCAAATGGGACTCCTCTGAACTTGAGAATCTTGTGTTTCTGGTGAAGAAGAGGAAGAACAAAGAAATGTTCCAAATATTGGATCATTGGGAGAAAGAGTGGAGAACAAGGTAGGGCATTGAAACGGAACTTTAGTTGGATTAATAATACGCAAAAGTGTTTTCCTCAAGTAAAATATTGTCCTATTAGGAGAAAACGAGGAGATATATCTATATAAATAGATGAACATCTCAAAAATATTGGTATTATTTAATTTATGTTGGTGGTGTTTAGTATTGACATAGTTTAGAAAAAATGTGGATGAAACATAGATCCATAATAGTTAAGTTGATAAGTAGGGAAGATTTATCTCTTTACATATTGTTAGTTGTGAAGCTAAAATGAGTGGAGCGAGAGGGAAATAATAGGATTTTGTTGTTAGTCTCCCCACTTCCGTTCTGATGAATATGTTTTACTTATAGCACTCTTTTGTACTAAAATCATAGGTAACATTCTTTAATACTAACAATTATATGGGGTGTAATAGGCATGTTAAAGGATGAAGATAAATAAATTGAAGAACTATATTAAAAACTATGAAAATTTAATTGTTGTTATTATGTAATACACACCTTACACATGGAATGAAACTATGTAGGGAATCAATACTACTTAAACAATAGGCCTACAAAATAACATAAGAACGATTATGATTCCACCCAAAACTATTTCTCTATAAACACAAAAAGTGTGAAAGAAACCATCAAATCTACCATGTAGGGGAGGGAGAGAAGGTTTGTGATTTTCTTAATGTAGCATCCAAACAAATCCAACATTTGAAAACATTTTAGGATCATAAAAGTTACTTGGACTGATTTCCAAAATATGCTCTCTCGTGTAAAAATAGTAAAAAGTAAGACTAGGGTAATGTAATAGGAAATCATAAACCATAAGTGGGAAAGATCAAGCTTCTTAATTACTCCATAGAATGTAGATAAATAATTCAACGACAATAGAGTGAAAAATTTAATCTCCAAAACTCATTATGTTCTTTTCTAATCAAATCAAGCAATCATCATTGTGAGATAATAAAAAATTTCTTGGATGCCTATGATACCTATGTTATAGTACATATATATGTCTACAACTGAGCCAAGTAAATAGATTCAAATGTCTCCTATTTCACAGGGATTTGATGTGTCCGTGTTTTATTAATATTCATAGTACGCGTTATAAAAGGAATAACATTAACTTGCGTAACCTTTGGCACTCCACCAAATTCACCTTGAAAATTATAACTTTGTGTTTTATGCTTGATTAAAAGTCAAAGGTACGCCTTTCTTGGCGGGTCCCTCTATTGTACTAGGCCTATTAATAATGAAACACATGTCATTATTAGATGTATAATGGAATTTAGGTCTCTTAGGTGGACATACAATTATATCCATGTGAGAAAAGGGCATTCTAGAATTGGGATAGTAGACGTGCATCCAATGGGATAATAAGATGACACATATTTCACAAAATGAAAGGGCATTGATGGTTTATAGTGAAAAATTTAAATTTTATTTTATTTGAATAGGATGCTAATCATGTGTTTTTGCCACCATGTTCCCTCTTGAAAATAAACAATGTTGTTAGATTGAGTCTCTTTTCCTTCATAAATTGGCTCTAACCCTTGCTCAATATGTAGCTCTAGCTATTATTCATGTAAGAGTAGTGAAACTAAGATTTATTTGTTAAATTTTTCTCAACATTCAATATAATCCTGTTGTTGTTGGAGTTCATATCCATATGGAAATAATTCTCTATATGGTTTTTCAGAATTACAATTGGTTTAGCGTCATGATATCCCAAAACATGAGTGAATTCCTAACCAATAATAAGTTATTTTTGGGAGACAAGATGATAACTGATTGTATGACATATCACTATTTAAATTCATCCACCTATGAAGTAAATGGAAGAAATTCATCAATAGGAAAATCAGTGGCTCATATTAACATCAAACTCAAAGGATCAAATCATTTTGATGGTTGTACAAGCGGAGCGACATTATTGAATCCTCACCTATGATGCCAACTATTTAGAAAAAAGTCTTGTATCATAATAATAACATCACCGTTAATGCCTTTTGTATGCTTCTTCATTTCTAGACATGTATATAAGGGGATTCACAACCATGATATCTAACAAAAGACTATTTTGAATTAATCTTTGATAGATCTCCATATCATATTTTAAAACTCCCGTTTTGGCACAAGTTACCAATATGGTGGAAGACATAAACTGATTAGGTTTGAAAACTATTTTGTTTTTTTTTTCTTTAAATTATCAAACATTTTTTCAACAAGCTCATTTTTTACATATCCATTTATCATTGCAATCCATGAGGTTGCATTTTGTTGAGACGTCTTATCAATAAATTCACGTGCCTTTTGTAGTATTTCACATTTTATGTACATGATCATAATGGATTTACAATAAACAACATATGAAAATTGTATCCACTCACGAACTTCATTTACTAGAAAATTTTCAGGACCTTTTCATCAAATCCATTTTGTGCATATCTTGCAATCATTGCATTAAGTCAAACTGAATCTATTCTAGGCATTTTTTCAAACTTTTCAAGTGTCATTTGATACTTCCACATTTTGCATACATTCATTCAAAGGAAATTGTAACTACAACAAACAAAGATTAACTTCCCATTATTATATGATGAATGCCAATGCTTTGTTCTAAATATATGGTATCATGAACCGGGACACATGTCTATGTAGCGTAGGTTTGTGAAACGAACAAAGCACAACTCATGGTGGAAAAAATCACTACCTAATCACCTTATGGTAAATGTGGAATCTACAAGTGAATCTGATAAATCTTAAGAAGAGGATTCAAGGTTATAATATTTGGAATGAAAATTGGAAGAAAAGGGGACAATGTTACAACAAAATATACCTTCTCTACCTCATAAGGTATAGATAAAGAATATGCAACCCCATGAGATTAAGAAGGGATCTATGATCATCGAAAATTTAGAAATTTGTCTCATGATTTGTCCTGAAAAAAGGGATCCTAATGTGGACAAGGATTAGATAGTAGTGAGTAATAAGAAAATAAGCTTTATGAAAAAGGAACCTCCTCCATCTAAGATGGATCTACGTTCCCATTAGACAGTGTTAGTTTTTGCGTTCCTTTTGTTTATTTATCTGCTTGGTGGTTTATTTATGGTTTATCATCATGCAATCCTTCATTGTGTATATTTTTGTTATTGTAAAAGGTTTTTGGAATCTGTTAAACTCCAATATTTATCCATTAAAAATTAAATAAAAAGATTTTGGAAAATGTTATGAGGTTGGATTTATGTTGTTGATTACATTTTTTTAAAACTTCCGAGGCCCTTTCAATAGACCCATTTTATGTATATATCTCATAATTATTACAATACATGATTGCACTTTTTTTTATTGAAATGGTCCACATTTTCTACATGCTTTACACTTACTAGACATGTGCACTAAAATAATATTTATTCTCAATCTCATGAATGTATTTTTTTCTAGAATTATTCCATTATTTGTAATGGTTTTTTTATATAATACAAAAGGAACCATAACAACATCAAATTTTATCACAAGGGTTCCCAATTTTGAAAGGGTGTATGGGATCCATCGATTGTTAGTTCTAGTTATTAGAATTGAATCAACAAATATGAATTTTCTAAAAAATTAAATCGAGGTAAAATAAAATATGACTTCAATTTAACAATGCTAATATAAATATTTTTTTTGATCCATTTCATTTTCTCATTTAATTGACCGATTACATGACTTTTCTCAAAGCCAATATTTACAAATAATGATTGTTATTTTTATCCTGTCATATCTAGATATATGAACACCATCATTACATGGGAAAAAGTTTAAAATGAATTTATACTGAAATATTATACTAGTAAAATCTATCAATTGCATTTTCTTGAAAGATTTCAAGGAATTTAAAACAAACTATTTTGTGCGTATCTTTCAATCATTTCATTTCATGCGACCACATTTCTTATAGTCATGTATTCAAATGTTTATGCTTCCACATTTTGTATACATAATTCCTAGTGCCCTCGGTACTATAATATCTTTGCTAGCAAAGGTTAACCAATTAGGTTGGGCCACCTTTTTAGTAACATTTTAGTATCACATATACTATCAAATTCATGGTGATTTCAACTGTTTTGGCTGAATTCAAAGTTTTAAACAAATATTGATTTTTTGAAAAGTAGTGTTTATATTTCTACAGATAATGTCATACATAACGAATTAGCAAAAAACGATTGTTAACGATATGGCATAGTTTTCTTTAGGAGAAAATTAATTGATTTATTGTTGAAGGTGTCTCCATTTAAATTCATCCAGCTATGAAATCAACGAGAAGAATTCATGAATTGCAAATTTAATGACACACATTAGCATTTGATTCAATGGATAAAATTAACTTAATGATCATGTAGGTGATGTGGTTAATCCTCACTATCAATGTCAAATGGTCAAAAAAAGGTCTCATGGTTTAATAACCCCTTCTACGTAATGAAGGAGAGGAAAATATATTGAACCATTCTTACAAAACGTATTATTTATTATCCCTATTGATTAAATTATTTTTTATGCTAATAAGTCTTCCCTTCTAGTGAATGAATGGTTCTTGTTGCTGGACAATGAAGAACGAAGAGTCAAACATGCATTGAAGTACGGTTTGGTGGGTTAACCTTTTTATGCTATCGAAAATAGTCACTATCATGAAAATATTTATTATTGTCGCAAAACATATAATTATTAATATTTAAAATTTCATTTAACAATAATAGTATTTATTTTTCATCGTAAAAAATAATAATAATCTGAGTAAATTTTTAGAATTGGGTATTTAATATTTACTATTTGCTATTTGATATTAAATAGTTAATATTTAATGTGAAATTGAAACTTAATTTTTAATTTTTTTACGCCGAAGGCATTCCCCCTATAGGAAAGGCCTTGCAGACATTTCTATGACTGTCTTAAATTTGACGGTTTGACGGCCGTCTAGACGTTTTTGCTTTTTAACAGTTTTTTGGGACGTTTTTGCGTTTTAACAGTTTTTACATGCATGTCAACAAGGAGAGACCTTCCACATGGTTCACTTTGGAGGACTTCCGTGGAGGTCTTTAATCATATATTGATAGAGGACATCGTTTATTTGTAGTCCAATTCAAAATGCTCTGGCACACAAGTTGATTTACATTGTAGCAGACCATGGAGACCTCATTTTTGGAAAGAAGTTGCAGACACCTATGAAACATTTCTTGTTAGTTTTTGTTGACCCATTTTTCCTTCTAAGCTTGTCCCACCCACAACTCTTCTATTGAAGCAACCGCTCTACATGTCTTATGTACAATATTCCCAAGATCATCAGGAGAAAGAACCCAAAATGTTTCAAGTGTGAAAGGAATCTCATCTGAGAGATTTCAAGGTGATGGCTAAGTAACTCAAGTTGCATCGTACTTTGGACTGTCACTGCAGTGGTGCTACTATTGTGACCATTTTCAAACAGGTTCAAGACCTTGTGATTGCACATGTTGGTGATTCTTGGGCTATTATGGGCACAATTTCTCCCAATGGCAGTTTGTCAGTGACTCAATTAACAATTGATATGAAGGCAGACTTACCTAAGGAGTTCTAAACGAAATGGTCAAGATAGTGAAGAAAAAGCTAGATAAGGGGATGCAATAAAATATTGGTCATACTAAATGAATGGAAAGGATCCTTTGAGGGATTAAGAGAAAAATTTCCACAACATTACGAGGCATACCAAGAATTAGTTCATACAGGAGTAATATTTCCTCAGAATTTGGATAGGTCTTCTGTGGCATTGGAAAATCAAGACACCCAATGAACTAATTTGAGTCCTCAATATTATGCTTCTCAAAGTTATAACTCGGAAGTTGCTGAGTCTTTAACGAATTCTAATATTCCAGGATTGAAATATTTAGAAGGCTAGGAGTACTGTGGATGTGTTAATGGAGATGTTGATTGCTCTAGATCCTGTCACTAGAGAGGGTGTAAAAGAGGATGTAATTATGGACCTCATTGAATAGTTGCAACATGTTCTTGCAAAGCATGATGCAATTGATTTTGGATCCTACAATCCCTCTAAAGAAACACCTGTTCCTTGACTCCCTCAAGTGAACATTAAACGAGAAGAAGATGAATTAGAAAACCATGAGGGACACTTATTTCATAGGTCTTTGAGAATTCACACACAAGATGAAGGGGAGGTTACTATTACAACAAGAAACCAGCTAACTGCTCAGCCTTCCCCACCTCTAGGTCTAAGGGTCAATAGTCCACTCCTTGAGACTCTTGATAATTTAAATCTTCTCGGTGGTGATGCATCTGAGTCATTTCCTTCGGTAACTCTACCAGAAGTTAACCAAAGACAAAATACAGTGTCCTCATCAGTCTTTCAGAAGGCTACACCAAATAAATAATCACTTTTCCAAGGGATAACAATAAGAGAACAACAACATTCTTTATCCTAGTTGCAAGATGAGACTCAAGCACACTCAAATGGAAGTCTATCAATGAAAAGTCATTTTCTCCAACAAATGGGAAGACAAATATGTTTATAATATTTAATTAATTTGTTCATCAAATTAATTATATATTACATAGGCATAAGCTATGATGTAAATTCAAGCTGGGTCAACTTGAGAACTTGAGTTTAGGAGTTGGGTTAGATTAAAAAGTAGTTTTATAACTACTTCTTCGTACATAAGCCTATAAAAGGCTAAGTTCTAATTGTAAAAGGGACTTTTTTGGGAACTCTTTTTTAATACAATATATTTCCCACTACTGTGTTAATGTTCCTCAATCATAAAATTTGTCATTCTACTTATGATTGAATGATACCATTGATGTTTCTCCTTCATAGTGTGATTGATGCCCAGGTGATCAAACTTTTTGTTTGATGTTAAGGTACATGGAAGTCAAGCAAGGTTATTAAGAAATTACTAGAGACAGGGAAGTCAGATAAGCTTCCTAAGCATATTACTCCAGATGAAATAGGTAGTGTTCATAATTGGATTGCACCAGGGAAGGCCAAGACTTCAAGTGATTTTAAAGGTGAGTCCTTGAATTGGTTATCTGTGTTATCTTGAAAATGATCCTGCCAAGATTAGATGTTGTTTAGTGCCTTACAATGATGTTAGTTCTTTGTAAGTGATGAGGGAATTGCAAAAATAAGGTAATACTTCACACATATTCTTGTTGTATGTTTTGTATCAAGCTTGGATATTTTAAAAATGATGTTCACTCTACAGTGAAAATTTGTAACATCTTATGAAATTTGTAAGTCTTGTCCATATAAAATTTTATAGAGCATAAACAAGACGTCCAATTTCTATAAATGAACATTATATTGACTTGACGATTCATCACAATTATACAATCAAGGAATTTGAGCGGAAATAAACTGAATGGGTTTTTGCCATAGGAGTTTAGAAATTTGAGGATTATAATGGATATGTAAGTTCTTTATATTGAAAATATGATTATTTAACTCACAAGGTCATGTTTTTGGATTTATATGCCATATATTTTCGTTTCAAGAGAAACTGTAAATTAGTATGCTTCTTTTCAATGTCTGCATGGATATTCACTTTCTCCACATGGAAATTTTCTATTTGATGATTACATGGTAAACATAAGTATGTGGGACATGTATTTATTCAAATTGAGCTTATTTAAATGGATAGTTTTATAAATGCTCAAAGGCATTATAGAAAAAAGAAAATTTTCTAGGTTCAACATTCCCAATACCGATAAATCTCAAATATCTTCAAGAAGACCCATAAAATAGATTACAATAACTTGCATTAAACAAGACGTGAGATTCAAGTTTAGAAAACTTGGTGGAAGTCTCTTTAAATTTGAATTATGCTACAATTCAAGAAATATAAAGGGGGAATGCAAAGTGACAATAATGTGTAACACAAATACCATTTCAAAATTTGCAATTGCAACATGTATCTTATCTTTTTTTATACCATTATATTTATGCATCGTGTACTGCAATGCAAACATTTCTAGATTTAATTTTACGGCAAGCTGTTGGTGATGGAATACAATGATTGCAAGGTATGTACAAAATGGGTTGGCTGAAAAATCCTTGGAGTTGTTTAAACAAATGCAACATGAACGTAAAAATACAAACCCCACAAACTTCTCCAACATCCTTCTAGTATTTGGAAAAATCGGAGCTTCGGAACAGAGCATGGAGATCAATAAAAAAATAATCAAGAGTGGATCTCTGTCAGATGTTGTAGTTTCAAATGTGTTGATCGATAGGTATTCTAAAGAGTTACAAGTATGTCAATTATTCAAGAGGCACAAGGAAGGATAGTCTAGCAAAGGTGGGTAAATATATGAATTTTGACTAAATTAGATCAAGTTGAGGAAGGAGATGGTTAGATTAGAGGTATAAGGACATGAGTGACTGTTTGTTTAAAAACTGTATATTAATAGAGGCCATACATAAGAAGATAGTAAACTATGGTTTAGAAGACATTACACAAATGTTTCTCTACAAAAATAATATTTCCCCATTTAGTTTTTGAGATTTTTACTGTAAAATAATTACACCTAAGCATACAAGATATAATAATGGTAGAAGCACAAAAATACAACCACTCCAGGAAAAAGGGATTTTTATTGGCTATAAGAAAACCATTTAATTTTGTAGTTCTTGCTAGCTTCAATAACAAATATCTTACAAAAAACAATTTAGATGAAATTAATAAAACTGAATCTATGTGGTAATCAGTTGAGCCATGAAGGAAAGTGCATATCCCAGTGCCTTGCAATAACATTACTTATATATAACTCAAATACCTAGTCCTTTGCAATAGAGCCATGAAGGAAAGTCGATAACCTAGTGCCTTGCAATAACAAATCTATATTGGTTTCTTCATGGAAAATTAAGACAACACAATTAATTAACATAACTTTAAAAATAAGTTAAAATAACACAGAGAGAATTTGGTTTTTTAAGAGATAGTACATCTAGTTTCAAACTAAACTATATACATCCAAAGATTTTAGTCAATAGAACAATAGACAATATTCCCATTCCCTACATGTGGCATGTTAGTATAGGATTTTTCATGTTATTCTAGTCAGGTTCTATTTTCCATTTTTGGCATTTTTGTTTCCACCATTAATACTAAAGTAAGTACATAATGCTATTTGGATGGCATTGTTAATGAATGGTTTTATTGCCTCAAGTTAGCTTTATGCACATCTAAAAGAGAAGAGCTCAATAATGAAGAACAAAGTGACTTCATTAGTGAAATGAGTAGGGTTGGTGCCCTCATTATGAAACAAGTCTTCATTTATTTTGTTCCAAATTTGCCACAGAAATTCAGTACAACAGGAAAGTTAAAGAGTATAACATAAATTCATGGGAACTCACTATAAAAATTTACATTATTTGGGTAAATTAGAAAGAATAAAAAATAGATATGGCTGGTTATGTTTTGCTCTTCTTATTTTTAAAATGATATCGTGTTAATCAGGTGAATTTCAAGTTTATGGATGTAAACTAAATCTCAAAAAATAAATGGGGAAATATTTTGTTTGTAGAGAAACCTTTGTACAATTTCTTCTAAACCATAATAAAAATACAATTTACTATCTTCTTATGTATGGCCTCTACTAATATACAATTTTTAATAACTCTTTATAATCTTTTTGGTTTTTTGTATTATATCTGAGAATGAAATTGAAAATAAAGAATAATCTTAATCAAGGAGTCCCTCCTTTTGAATTCGCAGATACATTTAGTTTTATTAACTTCCTATTTCATTTTTTTGTAGGATATTTGTGATTCTCTTTCTTTGGCGGTAAATAAAAGAGTGTTGTCTCTAGACGAACTTTAGGTGAGTTTTAATACTGATTGAAGTATTTATTCAATTATTATTTTTATTGCATGTTATGGACTAAAAAATTATTGTAGAGAGTTTTCATGTTATTTGGTTTGGATTGTTCCATTTATATTTGTAGTTGGCTCCAATCCTTTTTCCAAAGTGACATGTGGGGGCACATGCCTTCGTCAATGACATGATTCATTATGTATGCAAAATTTGGATGCATTCATAAGGCACACAAGTTGTTCAATAAAGTCACTTGTGAACTTTTAATTATTTGGACCATCTAATCTGGGGAAGATACGTTTGATCTGAGGAAGATACAAATTTTTGGGAGTACCTATCAAACCTGATTTTTTCTATTTTTTTGAAGTGCCAAAAATTTCAAAAGTTAAAAAATTCAAAATTTTTCCCCCATTTTTCCACTTGAGCTCTGAACTTCTTTCTTCCTCACTTTGGCCACTTCTTTGTTTCCATTGCTTCAACATTGCCGTTCTCGAACTTGACTACAACCTTCATCTTTCGAAATCGATTGCGAGCCCACATGACCGAACTAATACCTTCATTTTTCCTTTGCAAGTTCAGTTTGATCAATTTTCCTGAGGGGAAAAATTGGTCAACAAGTACTATTAAGAAAATAAATGAATATTGCTTAAACTTTTGTTATGTACATATTTGCATTCTTATAGACCATGTGAACACACTATATTTTTCCATATGACTAATATTCTTTATCTTCAAGGCAACTGTATATGGACAAGTTTTTTATACTCAGAATTTTACCTATATGTGTAATTTCACATTGGAACTCCACATGAAATTTCAATTGTATATAGTTTATTGATTTTGAATATTTCAGCATTTTTATGTTATCAAACAATGCATCGTTCCTTGCTGACTTGCATAAGGTTTTTTTGAAACAATAGGTGGTAACTCCATAAGCCAAATGACTTCTCAATGTATGTCAACTCTGTGGAAATATATGAGCCCACATAGAATCCAACTTTGTAGCCACCATGTGTCACACTTTTGTAATACAACAACTATGGATTTCGAATTTCCCCCAAATAATTACAAACTCACATACAACTACCAAGTAGTAATCTAACTATCCCGTGTGGTATCACATTGTATTCATGTATTAGTGCAAAAAAAATTGGCCATTCTAAAAGACTACCACTCATGACATAATAATCAGAAAATCGTTACAGAAGTAAATTCATGTATATCATGTTTAGTTCCAATAAAATAGATCCACAAAACACTACCACTTTTCATGATATAAGAATTGCAAATGTATTCCTGTATACAATTGCTCACTTCTAAATGTAAACCAGCAACACATCTATATTACCGTGTACCCTTACAAAATCATTTGCACACCCATTATCAACATATAACTACAAAATGTCAAGAAACTATCCCTGCTAAATTTTAGTTCTTTTTAACATAAGCTTATACTGCCTTCACATGCAATTGCTAGTTTGCATAATGAATTGTAAAGGTTTAAAAGTACATAGCTAATGTATTAATGCTTGTGCAAAAAAAAGTATAACCCGTAAGTAAGCCAACTTTAAAGGTATATGCAATGATAATACAAAGTAAATGCTTTCCTGAACAAATCCTTCAAAGCAAGACTGTTTACCCTAACACGTGGACATTAATTCCAGGTACATTTATTCATGTAGATTATTTCCATTCTAGATCTAAAGCATCTTTAATTTTACATGGAAATTAATTTGACATGCAAAGGCATTTTTTCAATAGATTGAGGGTGATTCCATTCTTGACCTGCACATTTTAGATGCATGCATTATAACTCCCTAATGACTATTGTCAACACTAGTGCTCAATTCATTATTTTGACCTTGGGGATGGGAAGACATTTTTAGAAAACACAAATGGTCTACGTAGATTTGCAAGTTATGTAACTGACAAATTAGATACAAGAAGGCTCCATTGTGTGCTTACACAAATCCCTCGTTAGAATGATCAAAATTCACATTGTAATCTTCATCTACTGCTCAGATTACCAATTCTCCATAGCACTCCCTATATTAGGTATAATTATCAAAGTATCGTGTTTTCTATGCAAACAAGTTGCTGTGGTGCTAAGCTAGAGTACCTAACCGCGGGACTGTGGCTTTCAGCCACATGAGGATTTTTTAGGGTAAAAGTAGCCCTGTATATGATATGAATTTATTCACACTTGTATTCAAAGTGATGTAATATTTGTTATTATTTAATGAATATAATGGATATGAAGGGTTTGTTTGCAATTTTTGTATGTTTAAGATATTTAATAAGAGAATCTATGTAGATCAGCTGAGGACCATATATGAGGATATTGTAAGGGTTAGGTATGAGTAATATTGTTAATGATTTTTAAGGTTATGTGCACGCGTGTTTCTCTTATATCATATTTGTTGTACTACACTTTGAAGAGCTTCGAAATTAAGCTTAATGTACTACACTTTGAATAAGAGCTTAAAACTCAAGCTTTATGGAAAGTGTCAGAATGAGTTATAAAGAAAACCAAAGCAGAAAAAACTTAAGCCTAATTGAAAGTGTTATCATAAATGAAATGAATGTTTTTTTGGGTAGAAACATCCCTAATGTTTAAGGGGCACATGAAAAGAATAACAATACATTTATTATAATATTAAAGTGTTCGAAGTCCAAAACAAATACATTCAATATAAATATAACAACATATTTTGTGGAGGAACTGCAAATGAGTATGCTTTCTCCACATGAAAATTTGTTATTTTATGATTACATGGTAAAAAAAAAGTATGTGGGACTTGTATTTATTCAAATTGAGTTTAGTTAAATGGAAACTTTTATAAATGCTCAGAGGCATTATAGAAAAAAGAAAAATTTCTAGGTTCAACATTCCCAATACCGATAAATATCCAATCTCTTCAAGAAGACCATCAAATAGATTACAATCACTTGCATCAAACAAGATGTGAGATTCAAGTTCAGAAAACTTGGTGGAAGTATCTTTAAATTTGAATTATGCTACAATTCAAGAAATGTAAAGGGGGAATGCAAAGTGACAATAATGTGTAACACAAATACCATTTCAAAATTTGCAATTGCAGCATGTATCTTATCTTTTTTTATACCATTATATTCATGCATCGTGTACTGTAGTGTGAACATTTCTAGATTTAATTTTACGGAAAGCTATTGGTGATGGACTACAATGATTGTGAGGTATGCACAAAATGGGTTGGCTGAAAAATCCTTGGATTTGTTTAAACAAATGCAACATGAACGTAAAAATACAAACCCCACAAACTTCTCCAACATCCTTCTAGCATTTGGCAAAATATGAGCTTTGGAACAGGGCATGGAGATCAAACAATAAATAATCAAGAGTGGATCTCTGTCAAATGTTGTAGTTTGAAATGTTCGATAGGTACTCTAAAGAGTTACAAGTATGCCAATTATTCAAGAGGCACAGGGAAGGATAGTCTAGCAAAGGTGGGTGAATATATGAATTTTGACTGAATTAGATCAAGTTGAGGAAGGAGATGGTTAGATTAGAGGTATAAGGACATGAGTGATTGTTTGTTCAGGTACAGTGAGGTCATAAGGCCAAAATTGGGATTGAATAGAAGGTGAAATCTTAAATGTATAGAGCTTGTGAAGCCAAATTTTTTGATCTCTGTTTCTATAATAATGAGGTTTCTTGGAATAAGTTCATGCCCTGTTATCCTGAAATGTTTAACTTGTCCAGTGTATATTTCAAGATCATGAGTCCAACCACTAGATTCCCTAAATTGGATGGGGATGATGTCAAACCTCCATATACAAGATTTTCTTTTAAAAGTAGAGTGATGATTAAATGGTGTGCAAATTTTCACCCTGATATCATTGTGCAACATTGTTTTCCTTAAAATATACTGTCAAAGGTTCAGAGTTAGTGATGTACTATAAAATCTCCAATTCCCTTAGATATCCTTCTCTAAAGTGGATACAAGTAAAGATATCATTGAGCTTGCATCATAAAGAAGAATACTCCCCAAATTACATAGTAGGTTTAGATGATGTTGAAGGAAAAATGCTGCGTACAACTCATAATCATTTTTATCATACAGGTCCGGAATAGATAGCAGGGCTTGCATATACATTAATTGATAAGCACAAAGGTCTGTCATAAGTTCCAGGACTTAGATAGAAATCCAACATTTTTTAGGGATTGTAGGATACAATATGGCATGGTTACATCTATGTATATGTACATGTATATATATCTACAATAAACATAATTTTTTATGTACATGTATATATATCTACAATAAACATATTTTTGTGCAAAATTTCATTCTTTATTGATTTTTCAATAGGGGATCAGATGCATTAGAAAAAATTTAAAATATTTTTCTTTTGATTTCTAAACCTAGACGTGGTTTCATTTCACTATGTGCAGGCTATACTAGATATTCATCTGCACGGATTCCAACTAAGGCATTATCCATTGCTGCGTCAATCCTCATAGTTTTCCTTTGATAAATGGTGGCAGATGTAGAAAGTACGAATCAGGTAGGGTTTTTTTACCTATGTTGTTCTTTTATATGATTTTCATTTCTACTGATATTGTTTTCCCCTTTGTATGAATATATAGGTATTTTTTGTGTCTCAATCCACAAGGCATAGGATTTGCATTTCATTTTTGTACCAATAATGAAAGAACAAAGATAATTCATTTTTGCATGGTTTTACCCAAATTTCAGCAGCAGATCAAGCAGAAAAATACGCAGTTGAAGGTGAAAAAATAGACTCACATGATTGTACAAGAATAAGCTCTATGAATTTTTATAGCATTTCTTTGAACCCCAGTTCTTCTTCAAACAAGGCATGCTATCACAGGATGTCTTCCAGTAAAAGATTACTGTCCCTCAAATCTATTTCATCACTTTCCTATTACTATAATGGGAAGGAAGAAGTCAATCAAGATGAAATCTTGGAAAGTTTTGTTGATGCTTTGGAATCAAGTATGCAATAATTTAGCTTTGGAAACGAAAGCGTGATGGAAAGTAGTTTGAAGGGTTTTGCAATATTTGTACATAACCAATAGGGTATGGTGTCTTCAGAGCATATGTTCATGGCACGGGGCCTTAGGAAGGATGTCATGGAGCCTACCATAGATATAGGAGGAGCACGTGGAAATTTGACTTCCAAACCAATTTTTATCGATTGAGGTGGTGTTGGAGGAGATGGATATGGTGTTGGATCATAGAAATATTAAGAAGTATTATCAGAGAATGCTTGAGGATAATCCTTCAAATTTTCTCATCTTGTGTAACTACGCTCAGTATTTGTACGAGGTAACTATTTTGTTGTTTACTATGTGAAAATATGGGCTTCATTTCACTTAAATTCAATCATTCTCTATTCTCTGTGATTTAACCCGACAATAATCTAATCTGCCCTTTATTACAAAATTACAGAATTAAGTTCTGGTATTCTGAAAAATCACAAGACTTACCATGGAATTTTATCCCCTATACACTAAAGAAATCATATTTTATCGCCATCTTAGGAATTGATCCATAATTGATACCATTTCAATCAATGCTAGTGCCTATTCTTCTTCCTTCATGTAAGCTCATGTAACCCAATGTCATAATTGGCTTTTGAACATGATACCAAGTTTGCATTGACATCAACTAAAAAAGTAACTCTTTATGACAACAATACCTTCAATCTTATTGTGTGGATTTATTCATTCTCTTCCTAAACAATTGAATCCATAGTTTGAAATTCGTCCATTGGAAAATGTTTATTCATCTAAAAAAACAAAAAAGGCAAGGTCTGATATAACAAAAAAGGGTATAGTAGTTGATTATTGTATAAATTTTGTGAAGGGTATATCTATTAACTTGAATGAAGATTGTTTTATTCTAGATAACAGTCGGCAGTTGGTTGCTTAATTACATTTCTGTGAACACTCTGTTCAACTATAATAGGTAGGACTGCTTTGCTAGGTTCCTAAAAAAATTAATTGTCATATTAATAAGCATAAATTTAAAGAAGAGCACAACATACTCATGATGCGCAATGAACACTAAAATTTGTGAAGCTTGTCAAATTTGGGATTGTTAGGAGTTAGACATAAATTCTAGGAAAAGTTTTTATATGTCTATGAAATAGTATTGAAATTTGAAATTATTCTAATTTGGGATGACTGGTTCCAGCATAAAAGATTGTCTTAAAGCCATATATACTGATAATACACATTATTCTTACCATTGACCTGTAATATTGTCACATAAGAAGGGGATATCTATTTTCTTCATGCTACGAGCTTTATCTTTGAGGTGTATCTTTAATGTTAAACCTTTTTTTTATGTCCATTTTCATTTCACTTAAGCTATAGGTTAGGCTTATAAAAGGTTTTCATAAATGGAATCTGGGATACCATTATTGACGTGGGTGCAAGGATGTTTCCTTCAATGGATTAAATGTGGACCTGTCTGATAATAAACTTTTTGGACCCATTCCGGGAGTTGTGGGGGATTTTGAACATCTCATGAAATTTTTAAGTCTTTTCCATATAGGATTTTATAGAGCATAAACAAGACATCCAATTTCTATGAATGAACATTACATTGACTTGACGATTCATCACAATTATAAAATCAAGGAATTTGAGCGGAAATAGATTGAATAGGTTTCTGCCAGAGGATTTTTGAAATCCGAGGAATATAATGGACATGTAAGTTCTTTATATTGAAAATTTGATTATTTAACTCACAAGGTCATGTTTTTGGATTTATATGCCATGTATTTTTCATTTCAAGGGAAACTATAAATTAGTGTGCTTCTTTTCAATGTTTGCATGGATATTCACTTTCTCCACAGGGAAACTTGATATTTTATGATTACATGGTAAACGAAAGTATGTGGGACTTCTATTTATTCAAATTGAGCTTGGTTGAATGGACAGTTTTATAAATGCTCAGAGGCATTATAGAAAAAAGAAAATTTTATAGGTTTAGCATTCCCAATACTGATAAATCTCCAATCTCTTCAAGAAGATCATCAAAAAGATTACAATCACTTGCATCGTACAAGACATGAGATTCAAGTTCATAAAACTTTGTGGAAGTCTCTTTAAATTTGAATTATGCTACAATTCAAGAAATGTAAAGGGGGAATGCAAAGAGACAACAATGTGTAACACAAATACCATTTCAAAATTTGCAATTGCAACATGTATCTTATCTTTTTTTATATCATTATATTCATGCATCATGTACTATAGCACAAACATTTCTACATTTAATTTTACGACATGCTATTGGTGATGGACTGCAATGATTGTGAGGTATGTACAAAATGGGTTGGCTGAAAAAGCCTTGGAGTTGTTTAAACAAATGCAACATGAATGTAAAAATACAAACCCCACAAACTTATCCAACATCCTTCTAGCATTTGGCAAAATCAGAGCTTTGGAACAGGGCATGGAGATCAATCAAAAAATAATCAAGAGTGGTTCTCTGTCAGATGTTGTAGTTTCAAATGTGTTGATCGATATGTATGTAAAATGTGGATGCATTCATAAGTCACACAAGTTGTTCAATAAAGTCACTAGTGAACTTTAAGTATTTGTACCATCTGATCTGGTGAAGATACGTTTGATCTGGGGAAGATAAAAATTGTCAGAGCACCTGTCAAACCTGATTTTTTCTACATTTTTTGGTAAATGATTTTATTGTAATGCCTAATTTGACCAACTCCCTAGATTTGAGCTTGAAATTATGTCGTAATTTTTGCTTTCCTTGTCAGTTCAAAATTTGTAATTGTGGCATGTATCTTATCTTTTTTGATACCATTATATTCATGCATCATGTACATTTCCTTCATAACCTTCTTTATGCAAAGTTTTCTAACACACCCATCCCTTCAAACTTGACACCCTCCCCCATCCCTTTCTATACTTTGAACTATCAACGCCATGTTAGTTATTTCATATCTATCTTGCCTTCACACTATTCCACGATCATCCATTAACACTTCTGAAAATGTTTCACTCTTTTTTCCTATTTCAAAAGAAAACCGTTGTATTTCCTTTTACACTGACATACTATTGCCTCCTACTACTATGTCGATTGAAAGTACTATTAAGAAAATAAATGAATATTATTGGTACTTTTGTTATGTGCATATTTGCATCCTTATAGACCATGTGAACGCACTATATTTTTCCATATAACTAATATTCTTTTCCTTCAACAAAATATGCAATTTTTTATTCTTAAAATTTTACCTCTTATGCATAATTTCCATTGGAACTCCACATGCATTTCAATTTTATATAGTTTATTTATTTTGAATATTTCATCATTTATATGTCATCAAACAATGCATCGTTCCTTGTTGACTTGCATGGATTTTTTTCAATATGTGGTACTCCATAAGTCTGTGACTTCTCGATCATGTCAAATCCTACAAAATGAGCCCAATGAACCAATGTAACCATCGCCTCACACATGTTGCAACACTAACACAATTTCCCCCAAATAATTACAAACCACATCAACTACAAAAGTAATTAACTATCTAGTATGGTATCAATTGTATTCATGTTTAGTGCCAAAAAAATTGGCCACAAAAGACTACCACTCATGACATAAAATCGGAAAATGTACGGAAGTCTTCATGTATTCATGTTTAGTTCCAATAAAATAGTCCGAAAAACGCTACCACTCATGATATAAGAATTGCAAATGTATATGTACGGACCTTTAAATGTAATGCTCCATCTATATTCCTACCCTTACAAAATCAATCACACTCGTTATCAACATTAACTATAAAAGTAATAACTATCCCTCTAAAATAAATAACTTATACCATTTGGCATTCACATTGCATTGTACACATGTGATTGCTAGTTAATAAGTCTATCATCTTGTTAATGTCACAAAACTATTATTTATAGTATTATTATCATTGGACTTTTAATGGCCGATAAGAATAGTAGTAATAAATACAATAATAATAAAATTTTATTCTATTACTATTTATATGTATTATGAGTATTTGTTTATAAATTTATAAATTTATAAATAATTAACTTATAAAAACTTGATATTTGTAATAAATGTGAAATTTATAAAAAATATATATTTCAAAGTTAATCATCGTAAATTATATTTATAAAAAACACTTATTATGCCGAGAGGCATTCTACAATGGCAGACAAGGTTGTAATGGAGTGAGTTTTTCACTTTTATTATCGACATTCAATTTGAAATTCATTTGACCATCATGTGATAATTCATTCATAAATTGATGTCTCTTGGATTGTCACTTAAATAGTTTTCTTTTTTATTTTTTCTTCTTACGCCAAGAGGCATTCTACAATGACATGCACAGATGTAATGAAGTGCATTGTTCACTTTTATTTTTTGACCTTCAATTTTGCGTTCATTAATTGACCATCATGTGATAATTCATTCATAAATCTAAATTCTATTGGATTTTCACATAAATGCTTTTATTTTTTCTTTTAGGTTGGACAAGTCAATCAAAAAGTAGCATCTTGGCTATGTAGTAGTGTCAATCTTTTTTTCTTGAATATATATTTTTTAGACTGACACAATTGCATACCTAAATGATTCCATTTGCCACAAATCAATAGAAAATTGATAGAGAATTTAATGAAGTTTTTTTTATTAAAGAGGTATGTAAAAAAGTGAATATAAGATACTTGAAATTGATATCTATTAATGTATCTCATATAGATACATTTATTTATTAACTATAACTAAACAACTAGTGTAGTAAGGGATAGCTAATCTAAGTATGCACAACTATAATGAAGTAAATAAATGCAATACAATAGTATGTAAATAAGCTAAATAATTATGCAAATGGAAATGCTAACCCTAATGAGCATGAAGGAAGAGGAAAGAACTTAGTTGATAACAGATGCTTTTCAGACAATGTCACTGAGGAGACTGGAAAAATCAAAAGTAGGAACGACTATGCAGAAGTGTTGAAAAGGATGGAGATGGAATATCTAGCTGAACTAGAGTGCCTAGAGGACTATGGCACCTGCAAGCGCTCTTGTCTACAATCTGGGCACCCTGGTCTGCATAAAATTTCTAAATTTGATCTTCACAGGGTAACAAGGTGATCCAAAACCCTTGTTACCTGTCGCATCAACTTTGTTGTCCCATGATGGATGTCACCAATAACTCAAGATGGAAGAAAGACTTGTAAGACCCCAAAATAAGCATCAATCCCTAAAAAAATAAAAATGCATATGAAGGGGTCAGACTGACCTCAGCTGCCATAATGGTGGTCTTACTAATTGAGCATTGCACTACATCTCAGACCTGATGTAGTTCTATGTGTAATTTTGTGTGAACATGCCCTAGGATGCTCTTGTGACAGTTGTACTTTGTGAAGTAGCGAGCAATAACTACATGTAAAAAATGTAATAGAATGTGTGCATGGAATAGAATGGAATCCCTCCCTATATGAAGTGTGATGCAGATGTCCTAGCCTTATGCGTTGATGATGGAACTATGTGGATGTTAGTGATCTCCAATGGAATAGATGGATGAAACTCTAGATGGAGTGATAGTAGTAAGTGATGCTAGGTCCCTCATTATGGTCTAATAAATTTATATTTATCGGATTCTCATTTTCAAATTTCATAATTAACCCCAGAATGGCCAACTACCAAAAAGATAAAGATATGAAATGGCCAACCGCCAAAACTCTAGAAGGATTAGGGTGCCCATGGTGGGACCAAGGCACCCACGATCACCCAAGTACTGATTTGGGCACCCCAGTCGAGGCTAAAATAAAGTGGGATGACAAAATATGACTAGGCATATGGGTGCAAGAGGTTCGTAATGAAAAAATAAAATAAAAGAAGATGGTTAAAGGATGGGGGTTAATTAGTAATTTCTTCACTCAAGAAACTTCTAAATAGTAGTATGAGACCATGATAAACAAATGTCTAAAGTGCGTGATTTTGTGACTATATTTTGCCCCCACTTTATGCTGGTGAGCGGAAATCTCAGTAACATAAAGTAGATAGAGATGTGTACCTGATACTGATGTAGAATGATGAAGAAGGTGTGTTGAAGGAATAGACAAATATTGGAATAATAAAAAGGTGCAGGAGCATGAAAAGTAAAGATTAAATATGTGCAAAGAAAAGGGATGAGAATGAACCTAGGGCAGAATGCATGTGTAGATCTTGTAGTGTGTGGTGTACCTGCATAGTTAGTAAAGCATATGTGTTGTCGCAGAGTGTTGTTGTCGACATTTTTGTTATTGTTTCCCCAATTTGACTGTTTGTTTCTCATGCGGCTGGACATGCAAGGATAAAACGATAAAGTAGTCAAACATGTATGTATGTAAGTTTTAAAATGCTATGTAAAAGATGCATGTAAAAGCATGCAAACGTAAAGTATGCAATTGAAAATTTGTAAATGGAACATCTGCACCTGATCCATGTCAAGAAAGAGAGCATAGAATGATATCATGTACTACGAGTTTTTTGGGAGATCTCATGCCATAGGCCAAAGAAGTGTAGGGAGGAAATGCTATGTGTCCTCTAAGCTCTATCTGCTTCCCTAAAAGTGTGTGAAGAGATCTCTGTACATCATGGATTTTTGGGAAATCCCATGCCACTGGAAAAATTAGTGTAGGGATGCACGCCCACTGTAACCTCCAAGCCTGTAAGTGGTTCCCAGAATGTTAAGGACACCATGTCTTATAAAATTCATTCTATATGGGGTTCGTAGACTGGTCTGAACTCACTTGTTGTATGTAAAACCACAATGCCAAGGGATGAAAGTGCATTGAACTAAACTGGTGTAAATGTGTTGTGTTAGTATGTAAACCTTAAATGATTAAATAAAATTAACTAACTAGTGTAGTAAGGGATGGTTAATATAAGCTATGCACAACTATAATGAAGTAAATAAATGCAGTACAACAATATGTAAATAATATTAATAATTATGCAAGTGGAAATTCTAACCTTAATGAGAAAGAAGGAAGAGGAAAGAGATCAATTGATAACAAATACCTTTCAGATAGTGTCACAGAGGAGACTAGAAAAATCAAAATTAGGAACAAATGTGCAGAAGTGCCAAAAATTATGGATCTGGAAGATCTAGCTGGATTGGAGTTCTTAGAGGAGGACTAGGGCACCTACATGTGCTTTGGTCTACAATATGGGTGGCATGGTCTATGTAAAAGCTTTGAATCCGAACTTCATAGGGAAGAAAGGTGATCTGAACCACTTGTTTCCTGTCGCATCAACTTCGTTGTCCCGTGTCGGATGTCACCAATAACTCGAGATGGAAGAAATACCTACAAGACCCCAACACAAAAATCAAACCCTTATAAAATAAAAATGCATATGAAGAGGTAAAACTGACCTCAGCTACCACATTGGTGGACTTACTAACTAAGTTCTACAGTACATCTCATACCCGATGTCGTACTATGTGCAAGTGTGTGTGAACATGCTCTAGATTGCTCTTGTTTCAGTCACACTTTGTGAAGTAGTGAGCAACAACTACGTGTAGAAAATGTAAAAGAATGTGTGCATGGAATAGAATAGAATCCCTCCCACTATGAAGTGTGATGCAGATGTCCTAGCCTTATGCTTTGATGATGCACTATATGGATGTAAGTGATCTCCAATGCAATAGATGGATGCAACACTAAATGGAGTGATAGTAGTAAGTGATGCTAGGTCCCTCATTATGGTCTAATAAATTTATATTTATATGGTTCTCTTGGTCTAATTTTGTAATTAACCCAAAAATGGCCAACCACCAAAAATATAAAGATTTCAAACGGCTAGAAAGATCCCAAAAAGTGGTGGGAAATCTCTAGAAGGATCGGGGCACCCATGATGAGAGCAGAGCACCCACAGGTGACCTAGTACTAATCTAGGCACCCTAGTTGAGACTAAAATAATGTGGGATGATAGAATCTGACGGGGCATATGGGTGTAAGAGATTCGTAATGAAAAAATAAAATAAAAGAAGATGGACAAAGGATGGGGATTAATTAGTACTTTCTTCATTCAAGAAGCTTCTAAATAGTAGTATGAGACCGAGATAAATAAATGTATAAGGTGCGTGATTTTGTGACTACATTTATTATAATATACTTATTAAATTTTATTTATTTGTAATTCTTAATTTTTGGTATGGTTAAACTACACTTGCATACTTACAAATAATTTGAAATATATAATAAATTTGTAATTTAGAAAAATGTAAATTATTGTTTATATTTAAAATTTATAACAAATTTCAAACATAAATTCATATTAAATTTATAGTTTTGGAAAATTTATAAGTTATGTAAAATATTATAATTCATAATGCATTTCAAATTTAAGATAAATTCAATGGTATACTGAATTATAATATATCTTTACAACTGAGCCAAGCCAATCTCAAACTTCACCTATTTCAGAGGGAATTGAGGTGTCTATGATGTTTTTAAATATTCATAGTACACATTTTGAAAGGAATAACGTTAAATTTTGTAACCTTTAACACTCGTCCAAATTCATCTTGAAAATGATAACTTCCTTTGTATTTGATGTGGGATCAAAATTCGAAGGTGCCCCTTTCTCCGGAGGCCTTCTACTATACTATGCCTATTAATGTTGAGAAACATGTTACGATTAGCAGGTTTTGAGAAATATAGTGGAATATAGGGCAAGGTTCATTTTAAGACACCTCTATAAAATTGGAGGTAGAAAATACCTAGCGAATATCCCCAGAACTGGCTTCAGCAAAAGGTGAATTTGATAGTTTTCCAGTACTGAATTTTTGCCAGTTTTTTTTGAGCCAAAGAGACTACATATTTTCAGACACTGATGCCTCATAGACGCATGTCAACAAGAGCTCGCTGACGTTATGTTGATGGGCATCAATAAGGGCCATTGACGTGTGTCAAAAAGGGCTATTGATGCACATTAACGACCCTTGTTGACACGTGTCAATGGCCCTTGTTAACATGCATCAAGAGGAGTCGTTGAAACGCGTTAACAAAGGCCATTGACGTACATCAACAAGGATCATTGATGCACATCAATAGCCCTTGTTGACGCACGTCAATGGCCCTTGTTGACACATGTCAACAAAGGCCGTTGATGCGCATCAATAACCCTTGTTGACGTGCATCAATGACCCCTGTTGACATGCATCGATAAATGTCATTGACCCTGGATTTGTCTTATAAATACCCTCTCGTCGATTGTTTTCACATTTACACTTTCCAGCTCTCAATTTTTTTTGTATACAGGAATCCATCATCCTCAAAGACTCAAGAACAACTACAATGGCAACTACAAATGCATCCCAAGTGAAAGCTCAAGATAAAAATCAAGAGGAAAATCCAACCCTATCCATGGGCAAGATCATCTACAGGAATCCTTTGTGCCCCCACATCCAGATTGTTTTACAGATGACTTATAAATACAAGGATTTAATCGATGCATGTGAGTTTAGTGGGCTCGTTAAGATGCCCCATTTTGAAACAGACCAAGATATTTTGAACTACCTTCTCTTATCTTGTAATACAAAGGATGGCCTATTTTATGTTACTATGAACGAAGGTCGATTGTTTCAATTCCGTATTGACCCAACTAACATTCATCAGTTTACGGGCCTTCCATTCAGAAATTTACCCTTTGTTACAATGAAGGCAACACTCGTCGAATACGATAAGAAATATCTCGAATCGACATTTGGTTTCCATGTTGATTGTAAGTATAATTCATTTTCATTCGTCATTTTTTATTCATTTTTTTATTGTGATACAATTTAATGTTATATTAATTCCCACTGTTTTTTGGCATTTACAACTCATGTCAATAAATCTAGGTGTGGTGTGGATATGCAAGAAATTGCATGCCACTTTCTTCCTACAATGATTTCCTTATAGTTTTGTAGGGTCGACAAACAGATATACCAAATTGGGCCATTGTATACATTGTTGCAACTATTGCAAAACAAAAATTTGATTGGTGCACCATTTTATCAAAAAGAAGAAGAACTGATATAAAAAATGCAAAGCTTTCAGAAAAACCTGTCATTTACTCCACAAACTATCTCCTTGCCCTTTATTACGAGGCTCTTTTAAATTTAAAAGACAAACCAATTCCCACTTACACTGATGAGGCATTGATGAAGTTGTCACTTCCATTTGAAGAACAACAGGTATTAACTATTAAGTTTGTATTTCAACATTACACTGTTCACAGGTATTAACAATTTACTATTTGCAGAGAAGATTTATGGAAGCCCTTCCCCGAAAAAAGGTGTTATCAAGAGGAAGAGGCCAACAACATGCTGAGGCTTTGGGAGATTCTCAATCTGAAATGGAAGCTCACTCCTCTCCAAACCCCCAACAATTTGAATTTGTTAAATGCCAGAGAAGTAATACCTTTTCATGTATTATTTACAAATTCCAAATTTGTATTTTCATTTTCCAATTTAAATTTTACCCAATTTAATTGACATACAATTCACTGTTGATGACATTGCAGGGACTTTATACCATACGTGTGTTTCAGAAACTCAACCATCTTCCCCAACTCACTCAGTACAGTCACATGCGTTTATATCTTCTCAACAACCTACCCTTAGCACCGCGACAAGCGACCCCTCAACAACAAGGTACAAGTTTTAAATAGTGGTACCACCCCCCCTAAACCAATAATATTTAAAATACCAACAAGAGGATCAGGAAAAAAGAACATTGGTAAACGCATGCCAATTGCTCTGGCCCCTAGCGAGACACTAAACATTTCCTCCTCCTTTTGAATTCCAACCCTCTCACTTGGTGGATTTCCCAGTGCAATAGGCATATCGGTTTTAAATAATATAAATTTAGATGAAGATTACTTGGGCATTGATAGCAATGACCCAACTGGATTTTTCAATACATGTGAGATGAGTCAAGGCCAACAGGTATACTTTAATTTCAACATACTTTACCATATTGAATTTCATTTCAATTTAGATTTATTTTTCTGAATCTTGATTAATTTTATCACAAACAGGATCAGGCCACCCAAAGATAGAAACAAGTAGCAGTTGATCTACCTGAAAGCCCCCATACAGATACAGATGGTGAATAGTTGTTACCTTTTCCAGCGAGATCATCTTCATCAGATACAGATGGTGAATAGTTGTTACCTTTTCCTTTGGAGAACTTAATTAGTTATGATTGTCAATCCCATGTCGGTGAGTTTATTCTACCTCATATCAGTCAGCTCATAGAATGGGAGAGAAGGGATAAAGTACTTATCAATGAGATTATTAGTCGTTATGAAAATTATTGGCAAAGGGATAGTTTATACATTGCAGTCCATAATCAACTTGCGAAGATGGATTCCTTACTTACCCAAGTAAGAAGTGGGACTGTCACGTATAACAACAACTATAAAGATGACATTTTGGATAAGACATTAACAAAATTGTAAAATATTAGTGCTGAGGCCGAGACATATTTTAACAAATGGTCTAAAGACAAGGATATAGTAGCAGTTGCAAATGCCGAGAGAGATAGAGCGGTCATAAGTATAATCACTTTCAAACAATAATTTTTGTTAAATTAAAGTTTTTTTATTTTAGTAATATGTTGAATTGACATTACTTTTTTTGTGTAGTTGAAATATGAAAATTTGAAGAGTCAAGCAAAGGTTTTCCAAGTTTACTTGGAAACAGTGAAGAACAGTTTATCCACAGTGAAGAATTCGAAGGAAAATATTGATTTGGTTAACAAACAAAACAATACATTGAAGTGGATAATTAAAGAGCACAACTTTGACCCTAAAATTTTATTCAAAGCTAAGGCAGTAGCTGATCCAAATTTGCTATCCCATGGAGATGCGACAAAGCAAGAAGAAAGAATTTTTAAAAATCTAGATAGTGCTGCGGAAGATCTCATAAGTTCTGAGGTTATTTTTGTCGTTGGGGAAAGGGGTACAATCACAGGTGAAGAAACCATTGGGGAAAGGAGCACATGAGTTGAAATGGATATAAAAAAATAGGGTTAAAATTTTTTATTATTAAGTGTGGAAACTTGAAATATTGAATTTTATTATCTGGATTTGATAGCCTTTGAAAATTTGAAATACTATAAATCTTTAATTTTATAACTTCCTATATATTATGTATAGAATTTCTAGATTGTATATGGAGTTTATGTTTTTTAGTTTACTTGTAATGATGATTGCATTAGATAGGGATGATGATGTATGTTTCTTGTTTACTTAGACTGTCATGAATTGTATGTGGACGTAGATTTAGCTTCAAGCACGACAATTCTTCTTCTTTAGACATTTAAACTTGTTTTAAGATAATTCTTCTTCTCTATACTTGTAATGATATGATCATGATGACATTAGAATGGATATAGATGATTATGAATGATGATAATGGATAATTGTTTTTTAAAAAATGGAATGTATTAGGACAGAGACATTTCTTTAAATTTAAAATAGATAAATAATTGTTTTAATAATAATTGTAGTGTCAGGATTATGATAATGATATGATGATGATATTATATATATGGATGATGATGAATTTTATGTGGATGGAGATTTATCTTCAAGCACGATATTTCTTCTTCTCTAGAAATTTAAACTTGTTTTAAGATAATTCTTCTTCTCTAGACATTTAAACTTTTTTTAAGATAATTCTTCTTCTCTAGACATTTAAACTTGTTTTAAGATAATTCTTCTTCTCTATACTTGTAATGATATGATCATGATGATATACTTGTAATGATATACTTGTAGATTTAGCTTCTAGCACGATCGTGGATGACGAATTGTATAATGGATCATGGATTATGAATTGTATAATATGGAAAAATCTTCCTCTGTAAAATTTGATTGTGTCATTTTATCCCACAGAATTTAAAAAATATATCAAAGCATTTTGTAAGTATAAAAAAATAAATTAAACATAATTGTAAGAAATCAAGAAAGATGATATGATAGGGTTTAACTTACCTCTAGAGTTTTAGATGGCTTTGAAATCATCACTAGTAATGTGCTAGATCTTTGTTTTAAGAAAAATTGACACGAGAAATGGATTAGTAGATAGATGGGTGAGTTTCCTGACATTGTCAGTCCCAAGAAGTACTAGATTCCTCGGATGGATGTCAAACCATGTTTTCAAAAAAAATAAAAAAAATTGTATATAAATAAATGTAAATATATATACCTGTGACATCTTTAATGATAATAAGAGCCAAAAAAAATTAAAGTGACAAACAATAAGATTAAGGTGAAGAAGATACCTATTTAAAGTTGAAACAATCCATCATCAATAGCTTCTTCAAACTTGATGTTCTCTTCTGTAGAGTGTGAAGATGCGCTAATTTCACTCTCAACGTTGGTAACAATTGTACTTGTAGCTGTATTATTCACACCTCTTCTTTTGCAAAGGGAATTCCAATGCACAATTGCTCTGTCGAAAGGAAAGGTTTCCATGGAGTATCGAGATACATAACACCTCATGAAACTTTCCAGATTTTTATCCAACCTATTTCTTAGTTTTGATTTTATAAATGATAATGCACTGAAAACCCTTTCTTCCTCCACAGACCCCAAAATCATTGTTTGGCATAACTCATATAATCTGCAATATTCATTGATATCTTCTTGTAAGATAGAACTTTGATATATTCCTCGCCAAAGCCTTGTAATAGCACCACTTTCAGAAGGTTCGTCTAATTTTTTATATTGGCTCCTCATTGTTGTTGCAAAATTTGTTGATTGAAATTTTAATAAATCAGCATTCAGTATACCTTTGATTTCCATACCCTTGAACTCTAAAGTCTTTGCGAAATGTTCCATTATTTTACCCATGGATTTATGGAAATGCTTTCTTACAAAGTCAACACGACCACTTTCAGTATTCCAAAAATTAGGATTCATCACACCCATCACTTTAATAATTTTATCTTTGGAGAAACATTTTCTAATTTCTGATGATAAGGATTTTGAAAATTTTTAAGCTTTATTCTTGTTTCAACTATAACAGACTAAAAGAGATTACATGTCATGGGAACATCTTCTCATTCTGATCCTGTAATCTCTTGATGTTTTTGCAAAATGTGCAGTGGTATGTCCCTCCCATTAACAATGATACAGAGGTGATCGTGGATATTAAATCTCAAATAGTTACTGGGATTTTTAAGATCTAATAAAGCTTTCCAATTCTAAAAAATAGGTGTATCAAAACTATCTTGGGAACAGTACAAGATATCAAGACTTTGACATACCATTTTTCTCATCCGTATAAAATCCACAATATAGATTAATCTCCCCTGTGCATGCTTCACCAGTGTATTGATCTCCTGCAACATTGGAAGAATACCAACCAATGTAAGCAATGTCTCCAAATCAGTTAAATAAAACAACAATTCCCTTGTCCTATCAACTTCATGATGATATGTGTGCATGAAACCAACCAACGAAGGATACTCCTCACGAACTCTGCATGCAGGTTCATACAAAGAGATCCATCTAGTCTTAACATCTTTCGGAAGTATTTTTCCATCTTTAATTCCAATTACAAATTTCTAGAACTCAAGAAATCACTTTGGGCTGCTTTCCATATAGGCATGAAGTTCTCTTATAAGGTCTTCTAATTTAGCAACATTTTCATGGTTGTTTACCATTTTATACGCTAAATTCATTTTGTGAGCCATACAGTGAATTGGTAGCATATATGGGGCCATTGTTGTTTGTAATCTAACACACAGCCCTGTTCGGTGACCTAGCATGACAGATGCACCATCTACTCTGACGCATATCAACTTCGTAGCAATTTCATTATCAGTCATTCCAGTAATATCTTTTAAATGAGAAACAACTATTTTATGTAGGTTTTCAGCATTACAGTTTTCAACCGTTTTCATAACACCCAATAGATGAGGTGTCCTTATATGATTTTCTAAAGTATAGATGTGGATACATACCCATGTAGTGTTGTCGATTGTTGTCACTTCATCAATTAAAAGAGAGATAAACTTTGATTTTTATACATTCTCTTTCAAATCTTCCTTCTCTATCATCGAAAGGCATTTTGCCATTTCCCATCCACTAATTTCAAACCAATGAGGCTGAGGTATGTTCAACATTCCATTATATTGATACAAAACTTTGAAATCGAGAAAATATGAAATTGGTCTTCCTTTCTTTAGTATGTGAAATAAAGTTGAGAATTGAATGAGTTTTGCATGCATATTTGTTTGATTCATCTTACCAATTTGCGATGTGATCGTTCCTCCCTTTTTCATGATATGTCTGTGTTTTTTCTACTCTGCCTCATAATCTGCTACGTATCTAACATGCATGCATTCTTTTTCAGTTTTCCACCTGTGTGTTTTGATTTTAGGGCCATTCGCTCCCATTACAGTCAAATATTGTTTTCCACAATGTTTTTCTATAGTGTTTAGCTTCATTTGCATTTTTTGTTGCTTTCCCAATTTCCACATACATATTATACATGTACATTTATATGGGATCTCTTCAGAATTAGATGATTGTATAGTTTCAATAAACAAAAATTTAGCTTCCCAATCAAAATTGTATGACCTACTAATGGTCCACATATTCTTGTTCATTTTCAATGTTTTACTTTTTTTAGTAGAATTTTTAGCAATATCACAATCACTTGGTTTCCTCTTTCGTGAACCTAAATTTGAATTTGATTTATGTGTTCCATTTTTCTGAGTATTTGTATGTGTGATATCTTGATGCACTTTTGGTTGCACCCCAATAGAAAGAATATCTTCAATATCTGGCATATTATCATAGGTTTCATTTGTCTGATACTGTGTAGAATGCATGTCCACCTCAATAATACCTTCCACATAGTCAATATTCTGATTCTTTCTAGTGGCAGCTATATAGTTGTTGGTAGTTTCAATATCTATATCAAAAAGGTTTCCAAAATACTTGAACAACAACTTTTGATATTTCTTAGTTACTTTTAGGGTCTTCGTATTCTTAGGAGTAGCACCTTCCATTATTATGAATAGAGTCATGCATTAGCAAAAGAACAAAGTAGCGACTTAGTGAGTCAGAATCAAAATTACTGTCACACGTCAACTATGGTAATCCATATGTTGCACATTAACAACGCATCAAATAACACTGTCACGTGTCAACAAGGTGTCAACTATCTATGTCACGCATCACCAAGGCGTCAACTGGCTCTGTCACGCATCAAATATGTCCCTGTCGCACGTCAACTGCTTACACCCTTGTCGCATGCCAACTCTCTCTGTCACACGTCAACAAGGTGTCACTATCTTTGTCGTGTGTCAACTCTATTCCTCTTGCATGTCAACTACTTACCCCCTTGTCACACATCTACAATATCTCCTTGTCACGCATCTGCAATACCTCTTTATCGCACGTCAACTATATCCCTGTGGAGTGTCAACAACTAACCCTAATAGGCTAACAGTAATCTCTGATGCTTAAGAATATGCGAGTTCAAACTTCACGATATTGGTAATTTGGTAAGCTACTTGTGGCAGTACCATAGTATACTACCTAGTGAATCACCTAGGTTTTTATAGGAGATGTTTTCAAATGAAGGCGAAGCCGACCCCAGAACAAATATACTGTAAATTTTAGGTGAACAGGACCCGACCCACTCTGAAAAAATTGCCTTTTCAAATTTTCCTAAAATGAAATTTTCACCATATTATGAATATTTGCCACTAAAATTATCCCTGATATAGGGCTCTAATGCAGACATAAAATTACATCCTTGTGACATAGGGGAAGTCTAGAATTGGGCTAGTAGTTGTGCATCCACTAGGATTATAAGATGCCACATGTTTTACAAAATGAAAGGGGTTTGAAGGCGTGTAGTTAAATATTTGGATTTTAATTTATTTGAATATAATTCTAACCACATGTTTGTGCCACTCTATGCCCCCTGTGAAAATAAAAAATTGTTGTTAGCTTTTAGTTTCATTTCCTTCAAATACAAGCTCCAACCTTTATTCAATACATAGACCTGGCTTATAAAACTATGATTCGTTTCTTGTATTGTCCTCAACATTCAATAGAAGCCTCTTATTTTTGGAATTCACGTCCATATGGAAATTCTTCTCTACATTTTGTTTCATAATTATAGTTGGTTTAGCTTCTTGATGCCACTGAACATGAATGAATTCTAGATGAAGAACAAGTTGTTGATAGGAGAAAAAATGTTGATTGTATAGATGACCTATCTCCATTTATATTCATCCACATATGAAATTAGTGGAAGAAATTCATCAACATGAGAATTAGTGTCCCATATTAACATCTAAATCAATGGATTAAATCACTTTGATGGTTGTATAGGTGACATGATTGAATCCTAACAATTGTTTCCAACTATTTAAAAAAGGTCTTGTAGTATTATAACAACATCAATGTAAATTCCTTTTGTATGCTTCTACATTTGCATACATGTATACAAGGGGATTCAAAATGATTTTATCTAACTAAATATTGTTTTTAATTAATCTTTAATAGATCTCCATATCCTATTATAAAACTCCCATTTTGGCACAAGTTAGCAAGATGGTGGAAAACATAAACTCATTAGGTTAGATATCTATTATGTTGTTTTTCTTTAAAATTTCCAAAAAAATCAACAAGACCATTTTTTGCATATCCAATTATCATTGCAATCCATTACAAAAACAGTTTTTTGATATGTTTTGTTTAATAAATTTACATTCCTTTTGTAATCTTTCAAATTTTGTGTACATGTTCATGAGGGATTTGCAAAAAATAGCATATGATAATTACATCCACTTCACAAAATACATATACTAGAAACTTTCCAAGACCTTTTCAACAAATCCATTTCGTGCATATATTGTAATCATTGTAGTTAGTCGTATTGAATCTATTTTATGAACTTTTAAAACTAGTTAAAGTTCCTTACGATGATTCCATATTTTTCATGCTTTCATTCAAAGGAATTTGTAACTACAAAAAACAAATATTAAATTCCCATTATTCTATGATGAATGTCATTGGTTTTTTTGTAAATCCACCATTATGTTGAACATACTAGAAATATTGTGAAATATTTTATGGGGTTGGGTTTACACTGCTAATTGTATTTTTTGGAAAACTTCTAAGGCCTTTTAAAAATACCCATTTTATACATATCTCGTAGTTAGTGCAATCCATGATACAACATTTCGTTTAGTATTTTCTATTAAATTGCAAACATGTTTTGTACATACTTCGACATTTTGTAGACATACACAATACAGTAATATTTATTTTCAATTTCATGAATGTACCTTTTTTAAGAATTACTCCATTACTTGTAATGGTGCTTTCATATGATACAAAAGGAACCATAACAACATCTCATTTCTTCACAAGGGTGCCTAGTTTCGAAAGGGAGGATGGGATTCATCAGTTGTGGGTGCTAGATCTATTAGAATTGAATGCCATGAGTATGAAATTTCTATAAATTTTAATGTAGGTATAATAAAACATGCCTTCAATTTAACTATTCGAATGAAAATATCTTTTTCAAATCATTTCATTTTCTGATTTAATTGACTGATTGGATGAATTTTTGCAAAGAAAATATCTACAAATAATGTTTGTTATTTTATTTGATGTTATAGCTAGATATTTGAACAATTTCAATACAATGGAAAAAGGTAAAAATGAATTTATATGTAAAATTTATACCGGTAAAAATTTTCAATTGGATTTGCTTGAAAGGTTCCAAAGAATTTTACATAAACTATTTTGTGCATATCTTGTAGGCATTGCATTCTGTGAGACTACATTCCTTACAATCACATACTCAAATGTTTACACTTACATTTGAGCCAATATTGATTTTTTTGAATTATAATGTTTATATTTATATAGAATATGTCGTAATGACCAATTAGCATAAAAATTATATTTGTAAATCCATGACATAGTTCTCATTGGTTGAAAAGTAAGTGATTGATTGCACAACCTATATCCATTTAAATTTATTGACCTATGAAATAAATGACAAAAAATCATGAATTACAAAGTTAATGACACACATTAACATTTGATTCAATGGGTCAAATCAATTTAATGGTCCAACTAAGAAGTGTGATGAAAAATAATGCAAAAGACCCATCGTGTGAATGTGGTCCAGCTATCATCAACATAAACAAGATGAAAAAGACCCCTTATGTGAATGTGGTCCAACTGCCATCAACATAGACAAAGAATGCAGAAGACCCTTCATGGAAATAGGAATGGCAATGTGAATGTGAATTCAAGAGGCCATTAAGGCCAATATAGTTAAACTCGTATGGAATGGAAATGTGAATGTGAATTATGTTTGGTGTTTTTTTTGCAATTTCGACATCACTTTGTTGACAGTCTCCTTGTATGGAGCTATTCTAGTGAAACTCAGTGTCAGTTGTTTTTGAGTTTTGTGATCGAGTAGTGGATTCAGACCACAGTACACACCAAACTTCTTCAGCATTGTACAAGTTTTTTGAGCTGAGCTTCTTAGGATTCCTTGGAGCGGGTCTTTACTCTCTTTACTTTGTTATTACTAGTTTTGGGTACCTTGTGGTGTCCCTTTTTTCCCAGTTATTGTACATGAGTACCTCATCAGGCCTAGTTTCCGGGACTCATAATGTGGACATGCCACTTCTATTTTTTCCCCTAGCTTCACTTGAGGGGGGATGTTAGAGTAGGTATTTACCTTAGCTCATGTTCACCTAGGTACTTTATTTACCTTTATTGTATTTATCCTCACCCACTTATGTTTTTGGATATTTCTTTTATCTTATTTAGATATTAGGAGATATTATCTCGTTGTTAGGTATAGTTCTTTCCTTGATCTATGGTATCGACTAGATCCTTGATGTCTAGTTCTCTCCTAAATATATGGTCTTGACTAGTTCTTTGATGACTAGTTATTTCCTTATTTTATGGCTTGATTTATGACCTTGACTGGTTCTTAGATTATTATTCCTTGCCTATTTAAGCAAGGCCCATTCTCAATGTATTGCATTTAGTTCCATTATAATATATGATATTGCTACTCATTTATTTGCAAAGGTTTTATGTAAAGCTATTCTTGCGAATTACTTTCATATTATTGATTGTGGTGTTTGACTAGCATCTGTGTTCTTGGCTTGGTACGATCTGGTTATCATTTATTTCAATGTGAATGTGGTCCAACTGCCATCAAAATAGACAAAGAATGCAGAAGACCCTTCATGGAAATAGGAATGGCAATGTGAATGTGAATTCAAGAGGCCATTCGGGCCAATATGGTTAAACTCGTATGGAAATTCATAACTACTAGATATCTTCAAAGAATCTCCTTTAAACTAGAGGGTTAAAACATATATGTGTGTCCCACTCGGTTGCCAAAAGTAAATTTAAAATCTAAATAGAAATTAAATCTTAAAAAATGCTATTAAAATTTAATAATTTCAGGTAAATTTTTTATTCCCTGCACCTTGGAATATTTAAGCTCTTAAAAACACATATTTGGTCATGTTTTGGTTGTGGGAACTATTTTGCTAAAGGTAAAAAAGTGGGACACAGTTATATTCTTTGACCTTAGAAAAATTAAGGTTAATATATCATATAAAATTTACTTATATAAATAGATAACATATGCACATAATTTTTTGGTGAATGGTAGGCACTGGCCCTACCTATGTCATACCATTGATAGGAGGAATACTAAAAGGAGTAAGAAGTGAAGAGGTTTAACTTTCCAAAGATAAGTTGATGGGAGGTTTACTTGTACATGAGGAACACAAAAACACATGGTTCAGTAGAGCACCACATCCTCCATATTATAGACCATGCTGGAATGGAGGACCTTGTGCATCAAAACCACTCAATTGGGCATAGTGATAGTGACCTTAAGTGTCAAGAAAGTGACCTTCTAGGTACAGATTGGATTGGAATTTACCATCCACATAATGTTATTTCACATTTTATTTACTTCCTTGAAAAACACAAAATAATGGCAGACATGTGAGAAAAAATCCCAGATAATGGCACTATATCTCAAATCATCAGTTTCCATGCAATGACAAAATTAGAATCTCATAAAAATAACAATAAGAGTGTCTAGAAAAGAAGAGCGAAAATTAATCTTTCCTTAAAAAACCAATCCATTTGGGCATTGAGCATTATATGGGTATTATCATAATAACACTCATGAAAAAACATTTGAAATAAATAAGGAAAATAAAATCTACCTGTTTGTTTATAATTTGATATAACCTTTTAGATTATGCTCAAAATGTTGCACACATACAGAATATGTTTAAAACCTTTGATATAAATGAAACAATCTTCAACTTATCTAGCAAAGGGGAATTTTTAGGTGATATTTATCTTGGATTAAATAAAATGGGAAAACGGTAAGAAAGCATACTCATTCTACAACCAATCAACTATAACATTATTTTTAAAGCTGAAATGAGTCGAGCAAGAGGGAAACGATAGGATCTTATTGGTAGTCAAAACTGTTCAATTTTGATGAATATGTTTCCCCTTGCATTTCTCTTTTGTGTTGAAATCATAGGTAACATTTTGTAATAGTAACAATTGCATGGGAGTAATTAGGCATGTCTAAGGATGAAGATAATTAAATTTAATAACCATAGTAAAAACCATGAAATTATAATTATTTTTAATGAGAAATGCATGCCTTCCACATGGAATGAAACTAAGTAGGTTATTCATGATAGCTTAAGGCATCATTATTAATCAAATAAGAGACCTATAAAAAACATAGGAATAATGATTATGATTCCGTCTTAAACTATTTCTCTAAAAACATGAAAATGTATAATAAGAAACTGAAAATTATACCATGTAGAGGAGGTAGAGAAGGTCGGTGATTGTGTTGATGAAACATCCCAAAAAATCCAACATTTGACATCATTTCAGCGTTAGACAATTTACTTAGAATGCTAACTGAAGAATTATCTCTCACGTATGAATGTAAAAGGTAAGACCAAGGTAACGTAAAAGGACATCGTAAACCATGAGTGGATAATCGAGCTTCTTAATTATTCTGAAAAACTTACACTAAATAATTTAATAACAATAGAGTAACAATTTTAACCTCTAAAACTCATTATGTACATTTTTAATCAAAGAAAACAATCATCATTATGACTTAATAAAAGTTTTCCTTAATTCGTATGATATGTATGTTACAATACATATATATGTTTACAACTGAGATGATTCCATCTCGAAATTCTCTTGTTTCACAAGGATTTGAGGTGGCCATGATTTTTCTTTTATATTCATAATACATGATATGAAAGGAATAAAATTAATTATCCTAACCTTTGGTAGTCCACTAAATTCACCTTATAATTCATACTTTTTTAGTTAGATGCAAGATCAAAAGTAAAATGTTCCTCTTTCTTTGTGGTCCCCTCTACTGCACTAGGTGATGAGCCTCGTTGTTGGTTCAACATTTAATCAAGCTAGTTAATGTCATAATAACCAAAGAAGCATCCAAAGGAAAAATATGTAATAAGGTCTATTTGGGAAATTAACAATTTCGTAGCAACATTCCTTTATTTTGGGGGTTTTCTAATCCTTAGTTCTTAAACTTAAAATTTTGGATATGTTATAATAAAGATTGCACAAACTGTTTGAATTGAATGGAACTAGTTAACTTGTAGAATTTAAATGTTCAAATAACTTGACAAAAATTGAAATTCTTGAAATTTAAACTCATAAGGAGTTTTAAGGAAAGCACCCATATTAACATCAAATTGAAGAGTTGAAAATCAAAGAATAGAAATCTTTTGTAAGAAAATTTCACAAAACTAATTAAAATTACTGAAAGTAATAAATGTAAAAAAATTAACAATTGACCATATAAGTTGAACTACTGTAGATTTACTGTCACAAAGGAGTGAGTGAGTGGTGATAAGATTTACAAGAAGTAAATAGATAAATACATATATACAAATATACAATTCAAAAAATTATATCTGATATAGAAAATACCAATTTTTTCCGGTCTCGAGGTGAGTGAGCCCTTACTCTCTTATTGATCGGAATGATAGTTGCACACTAATTTACCAAAGTAGATTTTTTTTTTTTTTCAAAAGTTTTTAGATCATATAGAAAAATTACAATAATGTATATTTTCTATCTGATTTTTCATAATCATTGTGTGCGAATTATATAATCAAGATTCCTCAACTGATGCCTATAAAACTATAAGAAAAATCCTTATTTAGATAATCAGAATAGAGATTCCAAATCATCTCCATATTTTAGGATTAAATGATGGAGAGGATTAAAGAAATCAATTGATAAAATAGATTTCATGATTTATTCTAAAATTAGGATTTCCTTATTCAAGTGTATATTGTTATGCATTGGATGCATGCTCCGGGATGGAAAATTTCTGTATTTTTGGTTTTCTATCACTATCTTGAAAGATCCTGAATTTATTACTTGGATCCTGAAGCCCAAATTCAAAACTCTGGAGCATCCTAGAAATAATTTTAAGTGAACTAAGACACTTGAAAGCAAGTAAATATACTCCAAAGAGAGTTGAGACAGAACGCTCCAAAGCAAGCTCAGACGCTCTGAATCAAGTCGAGATGCTCTGAAGCGAGATAAGACACTCCTAAATGAGTTGGGATACCCAAAGAGAGATGAGATTTAAAACTATGAAGCAAGTTGAGACACTCCTAAACAAGCTACCTTTTAGAATTTTGTGCCTAAAACTTTGCATCCTAGTCAAAATTATTCTTTCTTCAATCCATACATACAAAACTAGGTGCTTTTTGAGGATTTTAGTTAGATCTTTAGAATAGAATATTTTTATGCACCAATCCAAAAAAATACATACAAAATCTACTTTAAATTAAGAAAAAATTATTTTATGTATTAAAATTCAAAAAAGGGGAAATACAAATGATGTCATTATTTATTCAATTAATGGGCTCATCATTCTCCCCCGTACTTACTTGTTTACAATTCCTCTTGCAATTTATTTTCCAAAGGATGGATCAAAGATCTTGTCCTCCAAATATTTTCTCAAGTCAAAAAAAACTTTTATAAAGTTCCCATGTTTTTTTATTTAACAGACAAAATCCTTCATTTTCTTCAACCTGGTTATGCCATGTCTTTAATGCTTCATTATTTTGCAATGTTGATTCTTTCCATGAAGGCACATGGAAAAGGATAAATGGTGGTATAAACCACATTCTAGTCCATTAATTCCCTTGTTTTTGAAAAATTATTGGGATCATGCCTGTATTTTCCATTGCTCTCTACACTGACCATCTCAAACTTTTGGGAGAAAGTACCTCTCTTCTTTTCAAGGGAATGATTAGAGTATCCCATCTCTTTTGAAAGGCCATCATTGCTTTTTCAAACTCTATTTGTGGGGAGAATTTTCGAACCCTTGTAATTCTTTATTTTACCTATGTAATGTGATGCTCTTGAATCTTAGGCTAGAAATATGGATCACTAAATTTTTTGAACTATCTAGCCGGTTTGGAATATTGAGGCCTCATGCATAAACCCTTTTTCCTTAATTTCTAAAAATACTCATTGGTCCTTTGGTACCAATCTATTTGATATTGTATGGTACAAGATAAATCTATCAATTGAGACTTTCCTACATAAAGATTGATAATAAAATATGACATGTGACCTAACAAGAGATTACATAGGTGAAATTGACACATAAGATCTTGATGATCAGGGGCACTTTTGGTAAAGGCCTCCAAGAATTCGATTTCATTATTTATTTTATATGGAAAATCACATGCTATTCTTGATAATTACCATCTATAAAAATTTCCTTATAGGAAGGTACTAGATATTGAGGATGGTATTCTGCAAGCAAGATATTTTTCCCCTAATACACATTTTTGATCTTTTCCTTATCTTTTTGTATGAATGTTTTCTCTTTTCTCACTTATTCCAACTAATTTTTTAATTTTGGATTATGAAGATTTAATTTTTATAAATTATTACAAATCATATCCCAGAAATTTCTAAGTTCCTCTATATTTAAGGAAGTCTGAACTTCCCAATTAATTTTTATTTTAATGTTGGAAAGAGTGATTTCTTCTTTTTCCTTGCATTGCATCTTAATTTTCTTAATTTGGACTTGTAAAGAAGAGATAATGGTTCCTTTTGTTTGTACCTTTATCTTCAAAAAAACCAATTCCTCTTACTACTACTTGATGATATCTTCTTTCTTAGAGAGAAGGAGTGCATGCTATATTTATTCTTCCTCAATACATTGATGTCTGTTGAAATAGGGGACATGGATTCTTATTCTATCAGTGGATGTTTCCCTTATTCTATTTCTTTATTGGAAGAAGAATGTTTTATTATAAGTTTAGTGACCCTCTGTTAAGTAAAATATTATATTTCTTTAGGTCTGGCTTGTTCTTTCTCTTCAGAATCCCCCGAGGTTAAAGTTATGCTACCTAAAATCTTTGCAGCCTCTTCAAGGTATTCATCCACTTGAAGGATTAATTTTATCTTTCTTCTTGGAGGAGAAATGAATCATTCCTATCCCAAATTTCTCAATATTATTGTTCCCTTGGAAATTGGTCCAGCTGATGTGGTATCAAATGTATAACCCTATCCAGTGCTAGGTATCTATAACTTGTCTTTAGGTGTAGTGAGGAATGGAGTGGATTTAGATACAATAGATGCAAAGAGATAATGACACTTCTTCTCTAGAATTTTATGTATCTTTTGTATTAATATTTTCCATTAATTTTAACCCTTCATATTAAAATATGAATCTATTGTATGTAACTTTTTCACCCAATATTTTATATTGGTATCAATTATTTTGTTTAGAATCTTTTCCAATTCCCTATTAGTTACTTCCACCTACCCATTAGACCGAGGGTGGTATGGTGATGACTTTCCATGATTGATTGGTAAAGGTATATAAAATATTTGATTATGTTTGACATAAATTGGGGACCTTGATATAAAACAATACTTCTTCGAGATCCAAACTTGTGCATTATCTACTAATATAGGAAGTTTTTCACTACTTCTCTAGCTTGGGATAAAGCCTATATTTCATCCCATTTAGTTACATAGTATGTGCATACTAAAATGAATTATTTTCCTTAAGAGGATGGGTTTATAGGTCCAACAAAATCTAATCCTAGATGCTTTATAGGTTCTATAACCAATTAAGGTTGGAGATACATTTCACTGGAAAATGTTGGTTTTCCCATAGTTTAGCATGCATCACAATGCCAAATATATGTTTTCACACTTTTGTGAAGTGAGGGCCAATAATATCCAGCCCCATGAATATTATGACCATTTTTTTTGTTGAATAATGGCTGATGGGTTTCGTTATTCCCTTCATTTAATCAACTTTATGTTGATGTCATATTCAAACCAGGGGTGTGTCTAAAGCTATATGCAACAAGAATAATCTTAGTGATCTAGTAATTGATTGTAGGTATTTTGTGTTTTATGAGGGATATTTTCAATGTCTTAAGGACTTATTATCTAAATAACTCTCCTAGTTATTTGGATAACTTATATTTTCATCCTGACTCTGGTGTTTCACATTTCAGGTTACGTGCACTCAAGATTGTTCTTTTAACACCTTAACACAGTTGTAGTTCCTCTGCGTGCCATTGTGCTCACCTTTGCAGACTTACCTTCCAATCAGCTAATTCCCTGGCATTCCTCTTGCACACTTACATAGACTTAGTTCCTTCACGCGCCCTCTTTTCTTCCTTCCTCTTATACATGCTTCCCCTCTGCTTCCCTTTCATGCACTTGCTTCTCGCTCCTACGCATCACGCACACTTTCATTCGCATCTTTCTACTTTCCTCCCATGCCTCTTTGTTCTGCATGCACCCTTGCACCTTCTCCCTTGCACCCACATTCTACACATTCACCTTCTTTCTAGTAATCTCGGTGCATCTCCAAAGGTGAATCCAAAAGAAGAGGCCCAAATAAGCGTGGGCTCACCACTTAGTCCAAGTTGAAAAATAGGATAGAGCGGGCCCAAAAACCAACTAAGTATGGAGAATGAGTGCCAGCTTGTCACATTTTCAGGGTTTGAAAAGGTAAGAGAGGCCGTTGAAAAGTCCAAGAGCCTACAGAGGACTCCACACATCAACCCGACACTCCTTCAAAGGAAAAATCCTTAGTGGGTTTTTAAGTGAGTGCGGAGCCTTCATGCGTCCATTTTTGTAAAGGGACAGGGTCGGGTTGAGTAGTCAAAGAATTGATACAGGCCAGCGGAGGGTACCAAGTGTCATCATGATGCTAATTAAAGAGAAAAATTAAGGGAAGGTTTCCAAACAAGTGTCAGGACTTTGCATGTCTCCGGTCAGATAAATGGCCCCGTTGAGTAAAAGACTTAGCCAAAAACATGAAGAGACTAAGCAAGCCGTAGAAGAAATCACATGTCATCCTGGTGCAACTCAAAAAGCAAAATACAAAGGCTACCCTCAGACATGCGCCAGCCCTCCACGTGTCCGGTTTCAAAAGGGGGGAATGTTTTGGTAGCTGGTTCCTGCCATTTTTTATGGACCCGATCCAAATTTCAAATGAGCATATCTTTCAACTCGGGGCTTGAAATGCAGTAGATCTCATCCTTGTCTATGCCATGAAGATCTGAAACTTTAAGTTTAGAGAAGTTAGGTGGGAAAAAATTAAGAAACATCTTTGCCGCATTAATACAAGATCTAGTTGCCCCCAACAACTAGATTGGATTTGATCTAATCTGTCGTTCCTCCTCCTTCAAAGTGTTGAACAAGTAATTTATGTGGACACAATAGATTTGGGGTAGATTTTATAGGAGGCATTGATGGTAATGGTTGAGCTTCAAACTAGTTTTCCCGCTTCTCTCTCCTTCTTCCCTCTGTTCTGAATCTATAAAAGCAGGGCCAGGGCTCATTGTAAAAGGTTGGATGTTTATGTTTTGTGCCCTCCCTTATTCTTTTTTTTGTAAAAGGATTTGTGGAGTTTTTCTAACCTCTCCTTTAGGTTGTAATACAATTTTTGCCTCTTGGCCACTGCAATATAGTGTATCGACTCCTGAGTAAAAATATATATGTTTGTGGATGTTTCTAGACCCTCTCATGTGTTCATTGTTGTCTCTCTGATCTCTTATTGTGATTTGTTCATTTGTGCATACTATTTGTATTGCATTTTGTGGTCTGTGTTAAACTGCAAAACGAGTGTCTAACATTTCTTTGGTGTATCAACTCGTTAGCTTAGATTTATTTTCTTACATCTCTCTAACCCTGTCTCCTTGGTAGATAGAATAGACTTAGAATCGATCCTCTGTAATTTTTTTGTATACACCTGAAAAGAGGGATAGGAACCAACCTCAATCCGGAGAGCTCTCTCAACTCGCAAGGTCCCACACCTTGAGAGATGCTCCATGTTGTGCAATCACACTAAGAGTCTCAACCCATCTGGTTGCAGAAATTTAGGGGTGCTGCGATTTTGCACTAACAATTTTGGCATGCCTGGTGGGACACTGAGGTTATATCTTCCATATTTCCAAGGTGTCTCATTACAAACAAAAAATCATAAGCCACTGTGCGACCGCACTAATAGTTTTTGCACTCCCAGTGGGATAAGAGGTCTTCACTTTATTTCATCAAGTTGATGTGTTCTTGGTGAGATTCAGCATTTAGAGGCACATTCAAAGCACTTCTGGCACCTCCATTTGGTCAATAACACATCCTATGAGTTGCAAACCTTTCCATCCATTTTCTTCTTCCACCTCTTTCATTTTCTCCCATTCCATGAAGTTGTGCAATCATGACTTCATTCCCTTCATGGAACTCGCACTTATAGCAGAAATGCAGTTCACCTCCAATGCATTTCCCAACTCCTCCAAATCGGTATTATAATCAAATCCATGACCATTATGATTACCCATATGAGTAGATTCAAAGTCAGTTTGGCCATGGAGCTTATCATGAACAAGGGGATGCATACAATGGTTACAGCTATGAGGAGAATGTTGGTTTGCTAGAGAAGATCCAAAAAATGGAGGCTGACATGGTTCATTCAAGGGCCGTAGCACAAATGAAGGCTTTCAATATTGGTTACAGGGCATCTTATCCATGGAAGGCCCTTTTCCAAGACATTACAGCCCTCAGGAGAATCTTGACTTCATGGTTGAAATGCTGCCTCATCTTACACAGTGGATTAAAGATATCAAGGCTTAGGAGCTAGACACAAGACAACCTTGTCAGTGGGTAAGTCAATCACCATCTCCTTGTCCTTCATTTTATCTTTCTCAATCTTTATCATTTCAGTATGATCAAGAGTCAAGCCTTAAGTGTTGATTTAATTTCTCCATCTCCTAGTCTTCCATCCCATTTCAATTCTTCTCCCCTTTCCTTTCCCAAGCAGTCATTACCTCCAAAGAAACAATAAGTTCCACCTCCCTCCCCACCACAAACAATTGCAAAGCTGGTTGAGCCCCAGCCTATCACTCCTCTTGCTTCCCCAAATCCATGTTGGGGAGATGAAAATCAAACAACCAGCCAAGGGCAGCAAGAAGAGGAACCCAACAGAGAAGAAATGACATACAATTCGAAGAGTTGGGCTGCCAAATTTGAGTTTACAAATATCCCCTTGATGGTTAAGCTAATAGAGAAGGCTAGGGTTAAAGAGCCAGTGGTGGCTAAGGATGAGTTTTCATCAGAGAAAGAACAAATAAAAATGAATAAGATCAACATCCTGTTTGCTTTGAATACAATGTCCCTTATGGCACTTTGTCTGAAGGGAATGTTGATCTGGTCTAAGCTGCACAACTAGTTGAGGAAGAAGAACAACCAGCTCCAAGTCTAGTTAAAGATGAGCATATGGAGGTGACCAAGACAGATTCAGAGGCAGTGAATCATGATCCGGTTACACAAGAAAGTACAAACCCCTCTCCCTTGCAACTTCTCCAAAAGTATGATTTTTTGGAAGAGCATGAACTCACTAGCTTCATATTTGAAGATGAGGCTTCATACGGTGAAAATAATGAAGATTTTAAGATCATCATGCAAAAGGGAGAGACCTTGTTAAAGCAAGACAGTAAAGGGTTTGATTTCGTATCAAACTCAAAATAATGTTTTCATAGGAAGGATCTAGTTAAAATTGAAATCTTTTCCTCCCCATGATTCATTCTCCAATCACAAGAACCTACTACCATTGAAGAGATTGTGTAAGCACAATCTATAGTTTGCAACATGCCTCCTGAATCAAAGTTGGAATATTTTGATATTCCAAAATTCACACTTGTTGTAAAGGAAGAGAAAGAGTATGAGGCTATCATTCCTCCCACACCATCCATCCATTAGGGTCAGCAAGAAGGCTCCATTCTTGAAGTTAAAGTTCAGAACCATTAGAAAATTCAAAGGACCAGAACTTGGCCAATCAGATACTTTCCTACATTAGAGCCAAGGGAGAAGCCAAAACCACTCATGCCTACTTTAATTCATGAGGACGAGTATCAAAACACCAAGGGTAAACATCAACACCTCTAGGAGTCCAATGCAAATAATCTTGAGGTGGTATTTTCCATTAATGTTGATACCTTGCTGGTATGGGTGGAGGATCGACTTAAAGTCAGTTTTTCAGTCATATAGGAAGCTATCTTTAGTTTCAAATCATTTGCATGGCTACCCCTCTTTAGAAAAGGGAAACTACTTCTCCCTGTTAGTTACAAGATTTTTTTAAGATTTTATTTCTCTCTGGTTAGTGTAGGGGTATGAGTAGATTTTGTTTTCAGTAGAACAATAGCTTGTGCACACTATACATGTCTCATTCAAGGCATGTATGATTTTTTTATTTTTACATAAGTTTTGTTCATATTGATCCAGAGCTACTGAGGTCAGGACCTTCACTATTCATGGCAGAAGACTCATAGTTTCTTGTAATAGTCACGAATTTCAAAATAAAACAAATGCAGAGTAACTAAAGAACATTTTCAAGACAGTCCATTCAGGGACAGAGGAAAGTCCCAGGTCAAAACAATTTTCTACTCTCATAAGCCTTGTTTCAAGATTTCTTATGAAAATTGAGAGTGCAAACGATCGGGCTCGCAAAAGAGAAGCACGATCAGTATCAGGCCATCATTCTTGACTCCATACCCAATGGACTTCTAAGGCTACTAGTCTCTTCATCTAGCAGGCAGATGCCCCCCAAAAGTCACCAAAACTATTATCCAAATAACTCTCCTAGTTATCTGGATAACTTATATTTTCATCCATACTCTAGTGTTTCACAATTCACTTGCACACACTCAAGATTGTTCTTTTGACACATTGGCAGAGTTTGAGTTCCTTTGCGTGCCCGTGCATGCCTTCCTACTCCCCTTTTCATTCTCCTATCTCCTTCCATTATACCTTGCACGCCTTGCTCTTGTGTGCCCACTTTCTCTCCTATCCCGTCATGCACTCCTTGCGCGCACCTTTGTAGACTTACCTTCCAATCAACTAAGTCCCTGGCATTCCTCTTGCACACATACATAGACTTAGTTCCTTCACGTGCCCTCTTTTCTTCCTTCCTCCTGTGTGGGCACTTCCCCTCTGTTTCCCTTTCCTAGGCTTGATTTTCACTCCCACGTGTCACGTATGCTTTCATTCGCCTCTTTCTACTTTCCTACCGTGCCACTTTATTCTAAGCATGCCCTTGCGCCATCTCCCTTGTGCCCCATTCTGCATGTTCACCTTATTTCTAGTTAGCTCAGTGCATCTCCAAAGGTGAATCCAAAATCGAAGGCCCAAACGAGCGTGGGCTCGCCATGTAGTCCAAGTTGAATAATAGGATAGAGTGGGCCCAAAAAACAACTAGGTATAGAAAATGAGTGCTAGCTCACCACTTGTTTAGGGTTCGAAAAGGTAAGAGAGGCCGTTGAAAATTCTAAGATCCTACGGAGGATTCCACGTGTCAACCCGACGCTCCTTGAAAGGAAAAATCCTGAGCGGGTTTTTAAGTGAGCCTAGAGCCTCCATGCATCCAGTTTCGTAAAGGGATAGGGTTGGGTTGAATAGTCAAAGCATTGATACAAGCTGGTGGAGGGTGCCAAGTGTTATCACATCGCTAATTCAAGATAAAAATTAAGGGAAGGTTTCCAAACAAGTATCAGGACTCCACGTGTCCCCGGTCAGATATATGACCCCACTGAGCAAAAGGACTTAGCCAAAAAATATGAAGAGATTGAGCAAGCCATGGAAGAAGCCATGTGTTAGCTCAATGCAACTCCAAAAGCAAAATATAGAGGCTGCCCTCAGACATGCGCCAACCCTCCATGTGTCTGGATTAAAAAAAGGGCATGTTTGGTAGCTGGTTCCCACTATTTTTTATGGACTCGATTCAAATTTTAAATGGGCATATCTTTCAACTCAAGGCTTGAAATCCATCAAATCTGACACCACTGGAAAGATCTCGTCCTCGTATACGCCATGGAGATATGAAAATTTAATTTTGGAGAGGTTAGATGGGGAAAAAATGAAGAAACATATTTGGGCCATTAATACAGGATCTATTTACCCCAACAACCAGATCAGATTTGATCAAATCCACCGTTTCCTCCTCCTTTGAGGTATCGAACAAGAAATCGATGCAGGCATGACAAATTTGGGGTGGATTTTGTAGGAGGCATTGATGGCAGTGGTTGGGTTGTGAACTGGTTTTCTTACTTCTCTCTCCTTCTTCCCTCTATGCTGAATCAATAAAGGTAGGGTCAGGACTCATTGTAAAATGTTAGACATTTCTGTTTTGTGCTCTCCCTTCTTCTTTTGTTTACAGAAGGATTTGTGGAGCTTTTCTAACCTCTCCTTTGGGTTGTAATGCAAATTTTGCCTCTTGGCTACTGCAATATACTGTATCGACTCCTGAGAAATAATATATATGTCTGTGGATGTTTCTCAACCCTCTCATGTATTCGTTATTGTCTCCCTGATCTTTTATTGTGATTTGGTCATATGTGCATAGTGTTTGTATTGCATTTCGTCATCTATGTTAAACTACAAAATAAGCATCTAACATTCCTTTGGTGTGTCACCTCATTAGCTTAGGTTTATTCTCTTGCATCTCTCTAACCCTGTCCCCTTGGTAGATAGAATAGATCTTCTGCAATTTGTTTGTATATACCTGAATAGAGGGATAGGAATTGACCTCAATCCGAAGAGCTCTCTCAATTTGCAAGGTCTCACACCTTGAGAGATGCTCCATGTTGTGTAATCACACTGAGAGTATCAACCCATCTGGTTGCAGACATTCAAGGGTGCTATGATTCTGCACTAACAGTTTTGACACGCTTGGTGGGACACTGAGGTTAGATATTCCTTCTTTCCAAGGTGTCTCATTACAAACAACAAATCATAAGCCATTGTGCGACCACACTAACAGTTGTGGCACACCTAGTGGGATAAGAGGTATTCACTTTATTTCATCAAGTTTATGTGTTCTTGGTGAGATTCAGCCTTTAGAGGCACGTGCAATAGCACATCTAGAGACTCCATCTGGTCAATAACCCATCCTCTGAGTTGCAGACCTTTTCCATCCATTTCCACTCATTTTCATCCATTTTCTTCTTCCATCATTTTTCATATTCTCCCATTCCATGAATTTGTACAATCATGACTTCATCCCCTTCAGGGGATTCACAATTTCAGCAAAAATGCAGTTCAACCTCCAATGCATTTCCCAAATCCTCCAAATCAACATCATAATCAGATCCAAAACCATTATGCTTACCCATATGAGCAGAGTTCAAAGTCAATTTGGCCATGGAGCTTATCAATTAACAAGGGGGATGCATATAATGGTGACATTCAAATGAGGAGAATGCATTGGTTTACTGGAGAAGATACAAAGAATGGAGGCTAGCATAGTTTAGTCAAGGGCCATAACACAAATGAAGGCATTCAATATTGGTTGCAGAGCACCTTATCCATGGGGAGGCCCCTTTCCAAGACATTACAGCCCTCAAGAGAAGCTTGACTTCATGGTTGAAGTGTCGTCCTCAACTTACACAATGGATTGAGGACATTGAGGCTTATGAGCTAGACAGTGCAAAGACAACCTTGTCAATAGGTAAGTCAATCACCAGCTCCATGTCCTTCATTTTATCTTTCTCAAACTTTATCATTTTGAGTATGATCAAGATTCAAGCCCCTCAATTTCTGCCCCAAGTGTTGATTTAATCTTCTCCATCTCCTAGTCTTCCATCCTCACCTTCAGTTCATCTCCCCCTTTTCCCTTCCCAAACAATCATCCCCTCCAAACAAATAGGAATTTCTACCTCCCTCCCCACCACAAACAATTGCAAAGTTTCTTGAACCCCAACTTGTCACTCCTCTTGCTTTCCCAAGTCCATGTTAGGAAGATAATCAAGAATCTAATCAAGGAAAACAACAAGAAGGGGAGCCTAACAGAGAAGAAATAACAGACAATCTAGAGAGTTGGGCTGCCAAATTTGGGTTTACAAAGATCCCCTTGATGGTCAAGCCAATAGAGGAGGCTAGGATTAAGGAACCAGTGGTGGATGAGGCTGAGTTTGCAGTAGAGAAATAACAAAAGAAAAAGGAAGAAGATCAACATCCTGTTTTCTTTGAATACAATGTCCCTTATGGCACTTTGTCTGAAGGGGATGTTGATCTGGTCTAAGTTGCACAACTAGTTGAGGAAGAAGAACAACCAGCTCTAAGTCCAGTTAAAAATGAGCATATGGAGGTGACCAAGATTGATTCGGAGGCACTGAATCATGAGCCAGTTGCACAAGAAAGTACAGACCCCTCTCCCTTTTAACTTGTCCAAAAGTATCATTGTTTGGAAGAGCCTGAGGGGACTAGCTTCCATATTTGAAGATGAAGTTTCAGATCAGGAGGAACACCATGGAGGAGGTTGAGCACATGCAACAGGACAAAAGTGAGAGGACCTTGTTATAGTAAGACAGTAAAGGGTTTTATTTCTGATCATACTCAAAAGAATGTTCTTTGATAGAGAAAATCCCACGTTGAGATTGTACATCATTTTCCTCCTCCATCATCCATTCTTCCAAGCATATGATCCTATTGCCATGGAGGAGAACATGTGCAAGTGTAATAACCTGCACTTTGCAACATCCCTCTGGAACCAAGGTTGGAATATATAAGATCTTCCAAATGTTCTTCACAAGCTGCAGAGGAAGAGAAAAGAGCAAGAGGATGTCATCATCTCTCTCACACCATCCATCCAAGAAGGTCCACAAGAAGACTCCACTCTTGGAGTTAAAGTTTAGAGAAATGGGCACATCCAAAGGATTAGACCGTGCCCACTTAGGTACTTGGCTTCATTAGAGCCAAGGGAGAAGCCAAAACTAGTCATGCCTACTTTAGGGCACGAGGATGAGTTTCGAAGTACCAAGGTTCATCATCAACACCTCTAGGAGTCCAATGCCAATCAGCTTGAGGAGGTATTTTTGTTTGATGTTAATACCTTGATAGTTTGGGTGGAAGATAAGCTTAAAGTCAAATTTTCATTCATACAAGTAGCCATATTTAGTGTCAAATTATTTGCATGGCTTCCCCCTTTTGAGAAAAGGAAGCTATTTCTCCCTAGCTAGTTAGCAGGATTTGTTTAAGCTTTCCTATGTCTCTTTGGTTAGTGTAGGGAGTAGGAGTATATTTGTTCTTTCAGTAAAAGAAGTGCTCGTGTACACTCTACATGTCTCATTTGGGGCATGTATGATTTTTGTTTTTGGTATATAAGTTTTGTTCGTATTACTCCAGAGCTACTGAGGCCAAGCCCTTCACTATTCATAGGTAGAAGACTCATAGTTACCTGTAATAGTTTCAAATCTTCAAAATAAAACAAATATAGAGCAACTAAAGAATTCATCTTTGAAGATAGTTCATTAACGGACAGGTGAAAGTCCCTGGGTCAAAACATATTTTTTTACTCTCAGAAGCCTTGTTTTCAAGATTTTCTTATGAAAATTAAGAGTGCAAATGGTCGGGCTCACAGATCAGAAGGTCAGAATCAGTATCAGGCCATCATTCTTGACCCTCCATGCCCAATGGATGCTTCAAGTGCTACTAGGTCCCTTCAATCTAGTAGGTAGATGCCCCTACGAAAGTCACCAAAATTGTTATCTAAATAACCCTCCTAGTTATCTAGATAACTTATATTTTCATCCTGACTCTGGTGTTTCACATTTTAGGTTGCGCAAAATCAAGATTGTTATTTTTTACACCTTGGCATAGTTACAATTTTTCTGTGTGCCATTGTGCACCTTCCTACTCCCCTTTTCATTCTTCTATCTCCTTCCATTTTCCCTTGCACGTCTTCCTCCTACACACCTGCTTTCTCTCCTATCCCATCATGTACTCTTTGCACACACCTTTGTAGACTTAACTTCCAATCAGCTAAGTCCCTAGCATTCCTCTTGTGCACTTACATAGACTCAGTTCCTTCACATGCCATCTTTTCTTCCTTCCTCCTACACACTCGCTTCCCCTCTATTTCCCTTTTGCATGCTTGATTCTCAATCTTGTGCGTCACGTGTGCTTTCATTCACCTCTTTTTACTTTCCTCCCATGCCTCTTTATTCCACCTACGCCCTTGCGCCTTCTCCCTTGTGCCCACATTCTACACATTCACCTTCTTTCTAGTCATCTTGGTGCATCTCCAAAGGTGAATCCAAAAGTGGAGGCCCAAATGAGTGCGGGCTTGCCACGTAGTCCAAGTTAAAAAATAGAACAAAGTGGGCCCAAAAAACAACTAAGTATGGAGAATGAGTGTCAGCTTACCACATGTTCAGGGTCCAAAAAGGTAAGAGAGGCCGTTAAAAATTCCAAGAGCCTGTGGAGGATTCCCCGTGTCAACCCGACACTCCTTCAAAGTAAAAATCCTGAGCGGGTTTTTAAGTGAGCCCGAAGCCTCCACGCGTCCGGTTTCATATAGGGACAGGGTTGGGTTGAATAGTTAAAGCATTGAGATAGGCCAGCGGAGGGTGCCAAGTGTTAGCATGACACTAATTCAAGATCAAAATTAAGGGAAGGTTTACAAATATGCGTCAGGCCTCCGCGTGTCCATGGTCAGATATATGACCCTGCTAAGCAAAAGGACTTAGCCAAAAAATATGAAGAGACTAAGCAAGCCGCGGAAGAAGCCACATGTCAGCCTGATGCAACTCCAAAAGCAAAATACAGAGGCTTCCCTCAGATATGTGCCATCCCTCCACGTGTCCGGTTTAAAAAAAGGGCATGTTTGGTAGCTGGTTCCCACTATTTTGTATGGACTTGATTCCAATTTCAGATGGGCATATCTTTCAACTTGGGGCTCGAAATCCAGCAAATTTATCACCATTGGAAAGATCTCGGCCTTATCTATGCCATGGAGATCTAAAACTTTAAGTTATGAGAGGTTAGGTGGGGAAAAAATGAAGAATCATCTTTAGGCCATTAATATAGGATCTATTTACCCTAACAATAGATTGGAATCATTTGAATCCACCATTTCCTCCTCCTTCAAGGTGCCGAACAAGAAATCGATGTAGGCACGACAAATTTGGGGTGAATTTTGCAGGAGGCATTGATGGTGGTGGTTGAGCTATGAACTAGTTTTCCCACTTCTCTCCCCTTCTTCCCTCTATACTGAATCTATAAAGGCAGGGTCGGGACTCATTGCAAAAGGTTGGACATTTATGTTTTGTGCCCTCCCTTCTTCTTTTGTTTACAAAAGGATTTGTGGAGCTTTTCTAACCTCTCCTTTGGGTTGTTATGAAAATTTTTGCCTCTTGGGCTACTGGAATATACTAGTATTGACTCCTGAGCAATAATATATATGTTTGTGGATGTTTTGCGACCCTCTCATGTATTCGTTATTGTCTCCCTGATCTTTTATTGTGATTTGGTCATCTGTGGATAGTGTTTGTATTGCATTTCATGGTCTGTGTTAAACTACAAAATGAGCATCTAACATTCCTTTAGTGTATCACCTCATTAGCTTAGATTTATTCTCTTACATCTCTCTAACCCTGTCCCCTTGGTAGATAGAATAGACTTAGAATAGATATTCTGCAATTTGTTAGTATATACCTGAACAGATGGATAGGAACTGACCTCAATCTGGAGATCTCTCTCAACTTGCAAGGTCCCACACCTTGAGAGATGTTCCATGTTGTGCAATAAAACTGAGAGTCTCAACTCATCTGGCTACAGACATTCAAGGGTGTTGTGATTCTGCACTAACAGGACTTCTTAGTTAAAACCTTATTAGAATCAAACTATGAAAACATGTTGGAAGTAAACACACTTTACATAAATGAATTGCTAGAAATAAACACACTTTTCATAAATGAATTGCTTGGAATTAAACACACTTTGACTTGGAAGTAAACAAACTTTGAATAAATGAAATAGATTGCTGAAAACAAAAATTACATAAATAAACACATAGCTAAGAATGCTTGGAAATGATTGCAAAGAAATAAGAACTTAATCTAGAACACCTACAGGGAAAATTCTACAACATATTTTAAATTGAAAGTGATACATAATTAACAGATCTAAACTATTTGATTTAAAAATATAAATACCAACAAAAACAAGGATCCTGGTTCTTGGAGGAGTGTGCCCTTGCTCTGCCTTGACACAGGATTGGACAACTTAATTTTCTCTCAAAACAGGAATGGATATTTTATTGATAAAATGTTCTGTATTACAAAAACTTGTTGGATCTATGTATCAATCTATATCTATCTCATCCTATATCTATATTCCTCTGTCTTCTATATATATATATATATATATATATATATATATATATATATATATATATATATATATATATATATATATATATTAATTATCCATAGGTCTATATGTATATACTTCTTCTAGGGGTGCATTTATGGCTGTAACTATTCCACTGACATGATGGAACTGAATCAAGCCCAAAATAGATGTTGAATTGGAACATGGCTGGACATATAGCTGTGTGATAATTATCTTGGATTTGCAAGTATGGAGAATTGGAAGTCTTCTAATCTACTCCTGATTGATAAGATCATTGATTTGACAAATTTCCGGCCATTTGGAATAGATTCTTATCAGTTCCAGAACTCTAGAAGAGTTAGAAAACTAAAGGAAAACATTCCAGGTTTAACCGGGAGATTTCCAGAGTTATATACAAGAGTTCCGGAACTAATTTTGATAATTCTATAACTGAGTACTAGAGTTCTGGAACTAAGTCTGGAAGTTCCAGAACTAGGTGATAAAGCCTGTGACTATGTAATGGAGTTCTAGAACTAGCTTGGAAGTTTTGGAACTCTACTATAGTGAAATAGATTCTCTCAAAAATATGTTGACCACTTCATACTTCATTCTTCCACTTGATTGCGACCTTCTTTATTACAAAATTGAGTTTCCAAAACACTTTGTTAGGAGTTACAAAGGTTTTAAACGTTAGAATCATAATCAACAAAAGATGGACAATTACATTCTAACTCATATCAGATAAAAAAAAAGTCACAAAATGTAGTTAGACTTAATCAAAGAGTAAGATGAGATCATTTATTGTACATTTAACCAACATATTCTAGCCTCATCATTTACCCCATACTTGTTTGTAAGTCCTTTTATAAATGTTACTCTTCAAATTTGGGGTTATATATTATGCATTCCATTTGATTTCTTAGGTCAAATGGCTGATACTGAATATCCCAATGCTTTAATTTATATGTACTATACCCTACTCCTGCTTCTACTTTCCTCTTCCATGCATAAAATTCAATGGGATCTTGTGGTTCTTTGTTTTTCCATGGTGACATGGGGGTGAGAAGGAGTGGAGGTCTTATTTTCATTCCTATCCACATGCCTCTGTGCTTTTTATTGATATGAGGAACTGGCGTACATAAGGTTTTTTCTCTATGCAAACTCTAGATTAAGTTTTTGGGAGATATTACTTCCCTTCTTCTCAATGCCACCGTGAGAAATTCCCATATTTTCAAACATGCCTCATAAATATCTTCAAAATTTTCCTCTTCATAAGAGGTGTAGGCATTAATACTCCTTTGCAAATTGGCAAGATAAGGTTCATTGAACCTTGTATCAAATGCATGGGATATGAAATGTGTAGCAAAGGCGGATGGTTTACCATAATGAATTCTAATACAAAGATCAGATGAACTAGCCTTTAACAGATGCTCTGACTCCCTTTCCTTCCATGCAATCTGATTTTGGAGAATAGAAACAAATGCATTAAGTTGGCTCTCCCCTACATACAAATTGATCATAAAACCTGAGTTATTTTCTAGCATGAAATTACAGAGATAGAATTCACAAAGAAGATTTTTCTTCTCTACATTGGCTAAGGAATAGGCTGTTGTGAAATCAACTTCATATTTTATTTCATGTGGAAGACCACATGCTATCCTTGACAACTTCTAGTGAATGAATTGTTCATCCAAAAACACACTATATGCAGGAGAATGTCTCATGCATGCAAGAAATTTATCACTCATCATGCAAACCATTTGTATTTTCACAAGATATTTAAATTTGTTGTTTTCTTATTTGTAAAACTTTTCTTCCCATCCTTTGATTACTTTCTTCTTTTCTTCTATCTTTCTTTTCAAGTCCTCATGAGATGTCTTAGCTTCACTGAGTTCTCTACAAGTATCATTCCATAGCTGTCTAAGTGGCCAATAAGTTAATTCAATTTGTGCAGTGGCTGTTGACATAGTAGTTTATTTTCTAGAATTTTGATATTCCTCATCTTTCTCCATTATCTGTTGTTTAGCTCTTGTCAATTCCTCAGTTTTTTCAGCGAGCTGAGTTGTTAATTACTCAATAACCATTTCTCTCTGTTCTAAGTTAAGTTTGAGAAAATTCAACTCCTCATCCTTTTCTCTAATAATGAGTTCTGCTCTTGACAAAAATAGAGCCTATTTAACCTGTTGTTTTTCTTCTCTTTCTCTGAAATTTCTTAGGGAGTTGAGCATTCTTCTTCTACTAAAGGGAATTTCCCTTTTTGTCTCCAAGATTCCAACTCTTCTTCTTCATGTGACAATGTTGTTGGTTCACCCAATTCTTGAAGAACTTGTTCTTCAAATCTCTCATCTTCTTTTTCTATCTCTGTTTGGCTTGGTCCAGGAGGAGTCATGGCCATGCTGCCCAAAATATTAACAGCTTCCTTTTCCATCCCTTCTTGATCTTTCATTTCCACCGTAATTTCTTTAGAATTTTTATGAATTTTCCTTCTTTGAGGAGCCTCAAAATGTATAGAAATGGGTCTCCTCCTAGAGATTCTTCTAATTTTCACCTCTTGCTCTTGCCTCGGTGAACTATCACTGTCAAAGATAGATATTGGCTCTCCTGTAGCTATTGCAAAGGAAGGATTTTCTTTAAGAGGCACAGTTAGTTCTACAGTTTTAGTCCTTCTTTCATATCTTCTTCTTTTTTCTATTTCCTCTCTACATAATATCTTTCCTTTTCCTGTACAGTGGCATCAATTTCCAAATTACTTATAGGATCAGAAGGAGTTTTTATTACTCTCCTAAGAATATCAGGGCTCTTCATAAACTTGCTAAGAAATTTCTCCCACATCTCCTCTCCATTTTTTATTTCGAAAGGAAGTGGTGTTGACACACTAATTGCACTAACCCATGATGTATGATTGTTCCCACACCCTAGGAATACCTTTGGGCCATTATAAGGATGGATTAAAAAAAGAAACCATGGAAGGTTTACTATATATTCTGGTTTTTTGGCTCCACATCTAAGGTATATGAGGATCTTCATAACTTCTCATACTACCGACCCAAATTTACCATCACATGTTAAATACTTGACTACCCAAAAATGCCACTCTGTCAAAGGGTTCGGGAAAGCTATGGCCCTTCTAACCCCTTTTTATGATTTTATTCATGTTGTAAATATATTAGTGGTTTAGCTTCCCCCTTTTTAGGAAAGTTGTCAACTAAGTCTTTTAATGTCCCTCTGATAGAGGTTTGGGACATGCAAAATCGGCACTCCAGATACATTACTTATTGTATTCATAGAAAAATGAATTAAAACTTTTCTAACCTTTGTCCTGGATTGCTCTAAATTTATAACGAATTCTCTTACGAATTCATAGTTATACCTAGGAGACTTTCTTATAAATTCCAGACATCCTGCATGATGGAAGATAGTCAGCCACTTATTCATCTACAATGAGTTGGGTATCATCCTCTTGTTCCAACTTCTTCTTGATTCCCATAATACAGAGGTGATTCAAATTCTTTCTTATTTAATCTTGTGTGGGTTGGCTGAAGAACTCTTTTCTTAGCTTCAAAACTGGAAAATTTAGGTGCAAAATTACTATACTTAGTTGCGAAACTTTTGTGTTGTGGGTGCGGAATGCAAACCTAATTCGCTGATTCTTCCTTGAAGTTTCTCTGCAACTTAGTTTTCACTTTTTTGGTTCCACACTAATGATAACTCATTATAACTATGCTGCCGATTTATTTCATTAATATCTTTCTCATGATTACTCACCTTTGATCATGATGTACAATAGGTGACTCATCATATCAACTTTTAAATAAAATCTAATCACACACATGTGAAACTTTTAATCTTAACCTTTAATGATTTTAAAGATATAATTACCCATACTTGATGATGTAATCCCTTCTTCATGATGACTCATCTTTCCTAAAAAGTGTAATAAAAGGAAAATGGTTAGAAAAACAGCTGGAATTCCAAAGATTTTATTATTATTTTGAATTAGCCATTTATTTCAGAAGATCAACTGTTATTGTTGGTTTTCAATTGATCTTTGAGAGAATTTTTTTTTTGTTGAAGAGAACGCCATTTACTGGTTTTCATTATCTTTCCTTATTGTTTTTTTTCTTTTTTTTCTTTTGGGGGGGGGGGGGGGGGGGGGGTGGGTGGGGATGAGAATGCCAATTTACTGACTTGTCATTCTTTTCCCTTTATTTCAGAATCTATTCATCTGATTATTTGATCATTGTTGGAAGAACTAGCTTCTTCCATACGAATCAAATTATCTATCTACTTCAATCTTCTTTAAGAATTCATCATTAGTATGGAGGCCTTCCTATAAAGCTCTAGCTTTTGTCCATCAACCAAGAGTGTTCTTCTGCTGTCATCAATGGGAAGTAGCTAAATAGAACCATTGTCAAATATCTGATTAATCTGATAGGGTCCTAACCATGTGGTTATTAGTTTGCCTTTGAATTGTTGGTACTTAGAATTAAACAGCAATGCCCAGTCCCCTACTTTAAATCTGCATTTTCTTGATATGTGTATCATGTCCATTATCTTCTTTTAATCTTGGATTATCTCTGTCTGCTGAAGTGCTTCCATCCTCAATTCATCCAACTCATTGAGTTGAAGGATTCTCTCCTTTTGAGCTACATCCAACTCAATACCCACCTTGATTGTTGTCCTCAATGTCTGTAGTTTAAACTCAATAGGAAACAATGGAATTTTTCCCATAGAATAACTCATATGGTGAAAAACCCTGTCATAGTTTTCCAAGTTTTATTGTAAGCCCAAACAACATTCAGGTAGTCTCTTTTACACAATCACTTCTTCCTGCCTCTTCAACTATTTTGGTAAGGATTTTTTTCCAATTCTTTTGTTCATTACTTCATCTTGTCCATTTGATTATGAGTTGATATGGTAGATGAATTTATATGATTGATATGATAATACATTGTGAAATCATGGATCATATTCGACATAAATTGTGGTCCCTAGTATGAAACTATTCTCCCTTGGTGCTCCAAATTTTATCATAATTTTGTGCCAAAGGAAATAAACAGTTACTGCTTCTTCAGTGGCATTTGTTAAAGCCCTGCACTTCTGCCCACTTTGTCACATAATCAATACACACAATAATATGTCCCTTCCCTTGTGAAACAAGGACTAAAAGGACCAAAAAAATCCAACCCCCATCTCTCAAATGGTTCAATCACTACTTGAGGTTGCATAGACATTTCATTGTTAAAGGTTGGTTGTCCCATCCTTTGACAAGGATCACACCGCCTTTGATATATCTCTTCACATCTTTGTACAGAGATGGCCAATAATAACCCAGTGGAAAGTATCTTGTGAGATATTATTTTCACTTGAATAGTGTCCTCCACTTGGTTCATCATGACATGCCTAGAGGATGTCAAATATTTCATCTTCTAATCTTACACACATGCGTACAACCAAATCAGGACCACACTTAAATAGCATTCCATTTAACCATTTGAATTATGCACTGGTTTTGATTAACTTCTTTATTTGTTTCTTAGTGAAAGAAGGAGGAAACTTCCCTATTACAAGATAATTTTCCATATCAGCAAACCATGGTGTATCAGCTGAAAATAACAAACAATTATTCATCTAGAAAGTTATCTTTGACTGGATCTTGCTCCTTTATAGTGGTTAGCCTTGATAAGAAATCAAATACCACATTAGATTTACCTAGATTTTCCATAATGGTAATATCAAATTCTTGTAAAAGTAATAACCATCTAATTATTCTACCTCCAACCACTGGTTTGTTCATTAAATATTTAATTGCTGAGTGATCTGTATGTACAAATATTTTGTACCCTATAATGTAATGTCTAAACTTATTAATTACATAGATCACAACAAGAAATTCTTTTTTAGTGGTGGTGTAATTTCTTTCAGTGGGAGTAAGATTTTTACTAAGGTAATAGATAGCATACATTTTGCTTGCTTCATCTTTTTATCCCAAAACTGCACCAATGGAATTATTTGAGGCATCTGTTTGGATATGAAAAGGTTTCTCCCAATTAGGTCCTCTCAATATTGGGGCAATTATTAATTTCTCTTTAATTTCTTCAAAATCATGTTGACACTTTTCATCCCAAAGAAATTCACAGTCCTTGGTAATAAAATTAAACATGGAGGCAAAATTTTACTAAAATCCTTGATAAAGCAGCTATAGTACCCAACATGTCCTAAAAATGACTTGATATCTACGGGGGTTTGAGGAACAGGTACGTTTGAAATAATTCTGATTTGGTTTTGATCAACTTGAATTCCTCTTTTTGAATATGGTGTCCTAATACAATCCCTTCATCAACCATCATCAAAACATTTTCATGGACTAAGAGAAAAGTTGTGTTGCTCACATCTTGTTCAATAATTTGGTCCAAATTTTTCAAGGCATCATCAAATGTATCTCCATGCACAGTGAATTCATCCATATATACCTCTACACATTCATTTGTTAGGTCTATAAAAATTACTAACACAGCTCTTTGGAAGGTTGCTGGAGCATTGCATAATCCAAATGGTAATACCCTGTAGGCAAAGGTACCCCATGGACATGTAAATGTAGTTTTTTTCCTAATCCTTCAGTAGCAACTACTGATTTGATTATATCCACTAAAGCCATCCAAGAAGGAAAAGTATTGTTTACCGGAAAGGTTGTCTAAGAATTGATCTATGAATGGTAAGGGAAAATAATCTCTCAGTGTGGCTTTGTTTAGTTCCTATAGTCAACATAAATTCTACATTTTCCATTCTTTTTTAGGGAAAATTACAAGAGGAGACACCCACTGGCTATCTGAGATAGGGTAGATAAAACCTACTTGTAATAGTTTTTCAATAGGGTTCCTACTTGTTAGTTTTTCAACTGATTATATCCTTAAGGCTAGATTAATCCTTCTATGAGGTTTCCTAACTGGTTTAATGTTTTCAGTATAGATGTGATGAGTATAGATACTTGGGTGGATTCCTTTCATATCTTTTTAATCCCAAGAAAAAATCTTAGTATGATCGTTTCAAAACATCAAATAGTTTATCTTCTTCATCGTTCTTCATCGAGCTATTAATATTCAAAATTATACTGTGTTGAATTTCAACATGTTTGGTTCCATTGCATGATGAACTGATTTGTTGAAAGGGTTCCATTAAAGTATTTATTGGACATGCATGTGGAAACAACATATGATATGCAGCAACATCTTCTAAAATTTCCTTGAGACAAAATACTGGACAAAGGGATAGTAAGTGAATTATGATACTTATCTCATCATTGTAGGCAAACTCTTCATCACTGCTTCTTTTCCATAACATACTCATGTTCTCCTGATTTATCTGTGAGATCTGAAGCCACTGATTCTGTAGCTATTTCTTCCTCTCCCCAAGAGAAATATCGTTCCTCACCATGGAGTGAAATTATCTTCATTTGTAGGGAATTATTGTTGGTTTGGTTCCAGAACTAACTGTGATGGTTCCGGAATAGATTCTACAAGTTTTGGAACTAATTTCATAGGTTCCATAACTATTCCTGACTATTCCCAGGATGATTGGTATACATTCAATGGTGGGTTAATCATATCTTCTAATTCTTGTATGTGATCCTGCAATGTGTTCATGGCCAACGAAGATAAATTTTACTCATTAATATCAGGATTATCAACCCATAATTGCTCTTGATTATCAATAAAAGGTCGTGCAGAGGGATATAATGAAATTTTCTTAGAACTCTTACCATTTGAAATAGTCATATCACCTGACCTGTAATCAATTAAGGAAGCAACTGTAGCTAACCATGGTCTACCCAAAATAATGGGATAACCCAATGTTTTACCTTTTGGTTGTAATATAAGGAAGTCAATTGGATACTCCCATGACTCCACCATAACTGCCACATCTTCAATAACTCCCTTCAATGGTTTTGCTACCAAAGACTGATCTACCATCTACAATATGGTGTTAGTAGGTTGTATACCTGTTAATGGTAATGTTTTGAGAGTGTCCATTGTCATTACATTTATAGCTACTCCCAAATCAACCAAAACGTTATGTATATCTTTATTCCCTATAGAGACAAAAATAACAGGGCTTCTAGGATCTCCATATTTGGGGAAGTACGGAGTCTTTCCTGCTAATAAATCAACAAGTTTCCCCATCTACTTTTATAGTCCTGGGGTACTGCTTCTTTCTTCCAGGATTTTTCAAACATAGCATTTTGATTAATTTGTTTAATTCATGGAATGTCCTTAATTGCTTGTAATAATGGTATTTCAATATTTAGTCTCCTTAGATTCCTGCACCAATTCAGATTCCTTGATTTCTATATCTTCTTTGAACCTCTCTATGGAAATGGAGTTTCAGTAGAGTTTCTTTCTGGTTCCTTATCTCTTTATTTTTCATCTTTGTTGGGGGGCAACTAGAACTAGGGGTTTCAGTTTCTTCTATCATTTCAGTGATGATAACAGGTGGACTGAAAACTATTTTTCCAGATCTAGTGTGAATATCCTTACAATCCATGAGCATTAAGATCAACTGATTTTTCTAGTTTTATTCTATAGATAATGAGTTATTTGTTTGTTTCTTGGGTTTGCTACTGGTTGTGTTGGAATTTGAATTTGGACTACATTCTCAGTTTGTGAATTTTGTGTTGGGGAACCCATTATGGCTTGTTGATTCTGATTAGGATATGTTTTCCCTTGAGCATAATTACTAGGGCTCCATCTAGGTTGTGACCAAGAATACTAGGGTTATTTTGACCATTCCATGGTTGTTGATGTCCTTGTGCATACCAAGATTGACCTGCCCAATCCTGGGGATTCCATGTTGGTTGAGGGGTCTAGGGTGGTTATCCCTAAATTTTTGGTACTGTCTGAGATAGCTCATGGCATCATCCTAGGATTAGGAGATAGATCTTGGCATGAACTATCCTTTGGATAGGTTTTCTATAGATAAAATTTTACTTCTTCTGATAGTGGGTGATGTATTATTTTGTTTAATCTGATTCTGTTAGGAGTGGGAGAATAGAACAAAAGTGTGAACTATTATGTTCTTTAGATTCACAAGATAAGTACATACTTTTGTTTTATCGAGAGGACATTCCCTTATTAGCATGCTTCTTCCTACATCAAGGACAATACATAGCTAATGGTTCATTTTTAACATTTTATTTAACTTGTAATCCATCCATGGTGGAAGTTAATTGAACTAGGATGTTTTTTTTTAAGTTTGCTAACTCATCCATTGGTTTATTCATGTCTAGATTTGCAAAATTTTCACTAGTTTTTTCCTCTTCCTAGGTCCACCCGTTGTTCTTGAATAGACTTCTACAAATGTATTTAATATAATTCATTCTCAATTAATTGATCAATGTTTTCTAGCTCCCATCAAGTTAAGATCTTCCTTATATTAATCATCCAAAACCTTTAAGAAAAATGGTTTTACTCAGCTCTTCTTAAAGTACAAATATCCACATATTTTACTTACAAAGAAGAATCTATCCCAAATAATCTTCTATATTTCTCATCCTCTTCTTGCTTGGTCCTGACAAAACTCCTCCTTCCTATCTCTCCCTCTAACATTAGTCTTGGTATTTTTCTAGGAAGGTAGTTTACATTTGTTCCCAAGTGGTAATAGAATTATATGTTAATTCCATACACCACCTCATTGCTGCATCTTTTAGAGGTAGATGGGAACAAATTGAGGTTTTGATTATCTATCTTTTAGTTATAGGTCTGACATAGTACTTTAAATTTAAAAAAAAATTTGATTAGGGTATTCTTAGATAACACCCGCTCTAAATTTGGGTAAATGTGCACGTGAAATATTCTTCATAGGTGGTATCATCATCCTCCAACTAAATTGGATATGTAAAGGTCCTATTAGGTTCTCTTTTAGCTTTTCATGCCATATCTGTAGTATCTCTCTATATATTTTCCCCCAATCAATGTGGTATGTGATCATGTTTTAGTAAAGGTGAAAATTTAGGAGTAGGGGGTTGACTACTCAATTGTGAATAAAAACTTTCTCTAAGTGGGTCCGGGGACATAATCCTTCTCCTAAAAGTTCCACTTCCTTCTGTAGTGATTGATCCAATAATTCCAAAGGTGGAAAGTTCTGCTTCTTGTCTAATACAGGGGACAATCATGCTTCTAATTATCCTGATCAATTTCCTTATTTGTACTAGAGGATGCTGATAGTTCTTGTTCATATATTTTTAGGAGAAATATACCCTTTGAGTCTCTTGGACTACTCATAAATTTTATGATAACTGCAGGGAAGATTTATTTAATTAATAGATGTGTGATTTTTTCTCTTGTTGACACCTAATTAGACAATTATAACTAGTGGGTCCCTAAAGAATGGACTGCTAAAAATGATGGGTGTCCGCTATTCCCTTCATTTAATCAACTCTTATATTTATGTCATATTCAAACTAAGGGTGTGTTTGAAGATATATGCAACAAGAGGAATCTTAGCGATCTAGTAATTGATTGTAGGTATTTATTATTTATATTTTCTAGGGGATCTATTAAAGTTTATTTAGGACTTCTTCCTTTCCAAAGCCTTATTGGAATCTAAACTATGAATAAAATTGCTAGAAATAAACACTCATTGCTAAAATAAATAAATTTTTTAGAATTGAACGTGTTGCTTGGAAATAAACACTCTTTTCAGAGTGAATTTTTTTTCTGGAAATAGATTGTACGTTGTAGAAGTAAACACACTATTTGGAAATAAACCCACATAATTGAAAATGATCAGAAAAATGTATTGCAAATAAATAAGAATTTTAATCTATAACACCTTAGTAGGGAAAAATCTACGTAACATATTTCAACTGAAGAACCAAAAACACTTACAAGAATTGATAGATCTAACACTATTTACACAAATTGCTTAAAAAATATAAATACTAACAAAAATAAAGATCCTTGTTATCACGGAGGAGTGAACCCTTACTCCGCCATCAAATCAGGACATTGAAAAATTATGATTATATCTCAAAATGACAATGGATATCATAATGACTCAAATGTTCTATCATTACAAAAACTTCACTATATATATATATCGATATATCTCTAATCTCATCCTATCATAGTCTATATCTAGATATATCCTTCTATATCTATATCTGATATGTATTTTGCTATATGTACAATAATAATCTTTTCAGGGGTGCAATATATGGCTCCATAACTATTCTATAGGTTCTATGATGATAACTAAATCGGGCCCAGATGTAGATGTGGAATTGAAACATGGCTGGACAGTACAACTGTTTGATAATTATCCTAAGGATCTTAAGTATGGAGAATTCATAAGTCTTCTAATCTGCTCCTGATTGATAGGATCATTGATTTCAACAAATCACCAGCAATTTGAAATATATTCTTATCTGTTCCAAAACTCTCAGAGAAGTTCTGAAACCAAAGGAAATCATTCCAGGTTTAACTGAGAGAGTTTCGGAGCTATCTGCAGGAGTTCCAGAACTAATTCTGATAATTTCAGAAATAAGTCTGAAGAGTTACTAGAACTAACTAAGTTCCGGAACTAGGTGATAAAGCCTATGACTAAGTGTAATGGAGTTTCAGAACTAGATTAGAAGTTCTAAAACTCTGTTGTAGTGAAATAGATGTTCTAAAAAAACATGCTGACTACTTCATACTTCATTCTTGCTACCTGATTGTGACCTTCTTTATTACATAACTGAATTTCCAAAACACTTTGTTAGGAATTACAGAGCTTCTAAATATTAGAACTATAATAAAAAAAGATGGAAAATTACATCCTAACTCATATTAGATAAAAAAAAATTCACAAAATGCAGTCAGACTTAATCAAAAGGAGAGTAAGATGAGATCATTTATCGTGCAGATTGACGAGGAATATTTTTACCTTATCAATGGCCTCTTGTAATAGTTACAAACCTCTTGTAAGGATCCTAATCAACATCAAATACCTGCATCAATCGTGAACACACCTTCATGAGATTACCACTAAGTCATATCCACATGTTTAATAAAATACTATCTACCCAGTATAAAAGTACGACTATCTTTAGTTATCCATTGTCTTGTTGTCATACTAGTGACATTTTGCAGGACCAATTTTCTTGTTGCCAACATAGTTTACAATTTTAACCATCCATTTTAATCCCTTGTACTTTTAGGTTGATTTTTCAACTCCATCCACTCTCAGATTAACTCAGTCATCAGATTAGGCCATCCTCTTGACTCTCGATGTTTCTAGATCACCTTTGAACTAAATGTATCAAACATATCTACCTTTGTACCTTAGTTTTGTAGCTCCTATAGATCCTAGTAATATCAATTTCTAGTGTTCACCCCAGTTGTTGAATCCCCCTGACATAACATTATGTCCCACTACTAGTATTCATCATGTTATATTCCTGATAACTGCATTGTCAGCCATACACCAGTTTCTTATACCTCGATCAATATAATGAGAAAATTATGTAATGGCATAGACCCCAAATAAAGATCCCTATTGCCTCACGTCATGTAATTATTTTCTGTATGAGTGAGCTTCTTTATAATATAATAAATAGCATATGTTCCTATTGTAGTTCATCCTTTAGTCCCAATACTCCCCCTATATCATCCTTTTAGGTGCTATCAATATGAATATCTGAAGGATCTGAATTTACAGTTAAGTCCTTTTATGCACTGGGGTTGAGGTTAATGGTCACCTTCAACTAGATCTCTACAGGATTCTTGGTCATTTATCATCACACCATGTCAGGTAAAATTCATAATCTTTCACTGACAAACAAAAGATTGGAGTTTATATGTTACTTACATATTGTGCAGTTAACGCCTATAGTACCATGCATGCCTCAAGAAATATTCTAAATATCTATCTTGATCTATTGGGTCATAGGTAGGTTAGAGATCACTTAAATCTTATCTATATGAGGGTCTAACATTTGCTATACCTTGGAATTTAATATGATGTCCAAGAGCTGAATTCATTGGATTACCCCATCATCATGAAACACTTTTCATTACTCAAAAGATTTTTTTTTTGTTCACACTTTGTTAATACTTTTCCAAATTAACCAAAGCCTCTTCAAAAGAGTTCTCATACACTATAAAATCATCCATATATGCTTTCACACAATCATTAATCAAATCAGAAAATATGGACAAAACATATGTCTGAAAAGTAGTTGGTGCATTACATAAACCAAAGGGTAACACTCTGTATGATAAATGTTCCCCAAGGGCAAGTGAACGTTGTTTTATCTTGATCTTATTGTAGCCACTCTTATCTAATTATAACCACTCAACCCATCTAGAAAGGAGAATCATTTCTTTCCTACTAGATTATCTAGTACTTGGTCAATTAATGGTAAGGGAAAATAATCTCTCGATGTGGCTTTATTAAGATCTCTATAGTCAACAAAAAATTTCTCCACTTCCCATTTTTCTTAGGTACTATTACAAGTGGTGAGACCCATTGACTTTCTGATATGGGATGAATAAATCCAACCTATAATAGTTTTTCTATTTGGATTGTTTTAACCATGTCTCTTAGAGTTGGGTTTATCCTTCTTTGTGGTTGCCTGGTCGGTTTAACATTGCTTGTGTAGATGTGATGAGTACAGATGCTAGGGTGAATTCCTTCCATATCATTTTACTCCCAAGAAAAATATTTGGTCCAATTTCTCAGTACATGAAAAAAATTGTCCTCTTCATCATCAGTTAGACAACTATTGATATTGTTTTCCTTTCCTAGATAAAGGGAAATTTGTTTTATGCCTGGATAGACTGAGTTAACAATTTTAAATTCATTCAATAATGAATTTAATGGGAATTCATGAGGTAACAACCTAAGGAATGCAATCATGTCCTCAAAATTTGAATTTCCTTGTGAAATTATCGTTGTTAAAGGACAAGTGAAACTTTTGGTAGAAATATTTTGATTTGAATATCTCCATTTCCACACATATACTTGAAAAGGGACTTATTCATACCTTTCACCAGATAGTACCATCTCAACATTTTCATTTGTCGGTTCTAAATTTGAATAGGTTTTGTAGTAAACTCTTAAGCAACCTAAGGGGACTCTGAAGTAACTTAAGAGACATTAAGTTAAGCAATCTTGGGAGACTTTAAAGCAACTCTGAGGAGATTCCAAAGACAACCTGGGCTTCCTTCTTAAGGAAAGACTTCAGAAGCATTTTTAGCCATCTCCAATATTTTTATTGATTCCTCCTCAATCTTTGCAATGTGTTTTTTAACTGCAATCATAGCTAAAGAAGATAAGTTATACTTGGTTAATTCAAAATAATCAACCCAAATGTATTCTTTAACATCTACACATGGTTGTACTAGTGGAAATAAGGAAATCTATTTTTCATACATTACATTCGATATAGTCATATCTCCATATCTACAGTTTATTAAAGTTGTAATAGTAGCTAACCATGGCCTTCCTAGAATGATGGGGTATCATCTTGCATTTTTTTAGGTTGAAGGATCATAAAGTTTTCAAGGGTACTCCCATGATTCCACCCATGTTACCAAAACATCTTTAATCTACCCCTTCAGGTTTAGAAAGAGATTGATCTGCCATTTGTAAAATGGTAGTAGTGGGTTGTACTCCATGTAAGGGTAATTTTTTCAAGGTTTTTGATGTCATGACATTTATAGTTGTAGCACCTTGTTCGATCAATACATTTGGTATCTTTGTTTTCTTAATTGTTATGGTGATGACTAGACTACCAAAGTCACCATAACTTAGGAATCAATAACTTTCCTAACAACAAGTTAATGAGTTTCCCATCTACATGTATAGTTTTGGGATATTATTTTTCTTCTTGGGGTTTTGATACATATATTTTTGATCAACCTATTTACTTTTGGAATGTCTTTAATGGATTGTAATAATGGTATATCAATGTTCAATTTCTTTATTTCCCTAAGTAGATCAGACTCTTTATTAACAATTTCCTTGAGTCTCTCGAGAAAAGGAGCTAGTGGAGAGACTATGGGTTGTTCTTGAGGTTTATTTGTTGTCTCCTCAATATTCCTTTTCCTTTCCTTTATCAATTATTGGTTTCTCGTTGGGTATCTATGTGATCATAACTGGTGGTTTATCCCATCAAAAAATCCTAATCTTAACTAAATGTACTTATAATCAATGGTATTTACTCCCATAGATTCCTATTTATCTCCAAAGATAGTGGTTATTTTCCTATTCTTTAGATTAGCCATAGGTTGTGTTGGCATCCTGTGATTGAATTACTGGTTATGTTGGTTTAGGTTGAACAACAGGTGGTGGCATTAATACTTATTGGGGGGTATTGTTATTTTTGGGGTATAAATCTTATTTTTTGTGGATAACCAAGTAGGATGATTAGGATAATGTGTCCATGGTGGATTCTACCATGACTAGTGATAAGGTTAGGGCATCCATGGTTGCGGTGTCTAAAATTGAGATTAATTGGCCATCCATGGCTGGGATGTCCATTTAGATGGACCATATGGCATTGATGTTCCAGTCAAAGGGTACATATTTGAAGCCCATGGTATCATCCATGTATTAGGACTATTTCTTGGCATGAATTGTGGTGACGTTTGAGAAGGTTGATTTCCCTGTTTTTGTACAAAATTGATCTCCTCTATGGGTATTTGTTTGAGCTAGTTTTTTAGGGTCGGTATGAGCCAAAAATCCTTAGTAGCATGTTATTTTTCACATATCCCACATTTCATTTTTATCCAGAGGACCCAACATTTCTAATAGAATGTTTTTGCCTACATCATTGGACAATACATTGCTATTGGTTAAGTATTTGATTTTGATTTTACCTGCATGCCATCTAGAGTAGTGTTCAAGTGTACCAAAATATTTTTCTTGAAGTTGGAGAGTTCTTCCTAATAATTGCTTTATCATCATGATGGATTTTCTTAATTCTCCTTTTCCTAGGGTTTCCTCCTGGTTCTAGAGTAACTTCTACAAACTTGTTCAATTTCATAGAAGGTTAGATGATTCACATATCCTCCCCCCATTAGATTCGGAGATATTGCCTTAACTCTTCATCGAATCATTTTTAAAAAATTGTTTTATTTAAATTTTTACTCAAAGGATGATCACATTTTCAATGAAGAATGAGGAATCTATCCAGATAATCTTCTAGATTTTCATCTTCATTTTTCTTGACTTGGGAAAATTCTTCTTTCATGTCTCTTCCCCAATAATAATCCTAATATTTATCCAAAAAAATTTCCTCTATTCCCCCCAAGAGTGGATGAAGTTAGGTGCCAAACTCATAAACCATATCATGGCTAAATCCTTAAGTGTAGAAGGAAAAAGTTTCAACTTTTGGTTATCAATTCTATATTTATATGTTTGAAAATTAGTTTGAATTCAAAGAGGAACTAGTCAAGATCTTCAGAGGCCATACCATAAAATGTAGGCAGTATAGTTGGGGATATGTTTTTCATGTGAGTATCATCTTCCTCATCAATAACAATAGGATAAGTAAATGTCATCTAAGATACAATTAATTCTTGCATTATGTGGGTTATGCTCAAATATTGTTTGTTTATCTCTCATTCTTTCCAATTAGAGTTATAAAAAAATTCCTTTCAGGTGAAAAATCTAGAGTGGGTGTAAGGATACTAGTATGTGTTTGATAACCAAGATTAACTAGGTCTTATAATATAGATCTTCTTACATATGAAGTCCCTACTTTAGGAGAATGTTTTGAAGGTTTTGGTAAAGTAAAGGTTGCTTCTTGAATTGGTGATTCTAAAGTTCCTTTTAATTGTGCAAATGTATCCCAAGACTGAAAAATTTGTGGTGTAGGACCTTTATGTATAAATCTACCCTTTGAATCTATAGGTATAGTAATATATTTCTCTTACCAGGTAGATTATTATGGAAATTTTCAATTGGATGATTATTATTGACACTATTATTCCACGCAATAGAGCCAAAAATGATGATCCTTGGTGTTGGTTAAACATTTAATCAATCTAATTGATATCATTATAAACAGGGGAGTATCCAAAGGAAAAATGCAATAAGATCTCATTGAGAAACTATTAATTGTTCAACAATATTTCTTTATTTGGGGGGTTTTTTAATCCTTAGTTCTTAAAGTTAAAATTTAAGCTAAGTTATAATAAAGATTGCAAAAACAATATGAATTGATTGAAACTAGTTAACTTGGAGAATTTAAATTTTCACACAACTTGATAGAAATTAAAATGCTTGAAAATTAAACTCACAAGGATTTTGAAAGAAATAACACCAAATGAAATCAAATTAAAGAGTTTAAAGTTAAAGAATAGAAATATTGTGGAAGAAAATTTCAAAAAACTAATAAACATTACTGAAAGCAATAAATGTAAAGAAATATCAATTAACCATATAATATTTACTACTATAAATTTACTATCATGAAGAAGAGAGTGAATGGTGATAAGATTTACAAGAAGTAAATAGATAAATTGACATATAAAAAGGGAGAATTTAAAAAAGAATAGATGATATAGAAAATACAAAAAATTCTAGGTCTCGAGGTGAGTGGGCCATTGTTCTCGTGTTAATCAAAATAATAGTTGTACACTAATTCATCAAAGAAGTAATTTTTATTAATTTCAAAAGTTTTTAGATCATATAGTAGAATTACAATATTGTATATTTTTTGTCTAAATTTTCATAGTTAGTGAGGGAAGATTATATAATCCATATTTCTCAACTGATGCCTATAAAACTATAAGAAAAATCCTTAATTAGATAATCATAATAGATATTCCAAATCATCTCCATATTTTAGGATGAAATGATGGAGAGGATTAAAGAAATTGGTTAGAAAGCAGTGTTGAAATTACAAGAGACTGAGAGGGGGTGAATTAGTCAACTAAAACATTATTCCATTTCCACTTATCATACATTGACATTCATGCAACCATTAAATTGAGCATCAACCACATGTGCGTTCACTTAAGCATTGAATTAATCATAGATAAGAAAAAGAGAAAGAAAGTACATAAGAAAACAAAACTTAAGTGGGAAATCCTCAATACTTAATGTCTACTTATATTACAAAATGAAAATAAATTTAGTGAAGCAACATCCTTATAAGGAGCACCAACCCCTAGTTTAGTAGAACGTCGATGCTACAAGGCACACCAACCACTAATTTAGTGAAACACCCACTCCTTAACGAAAATACACCCCCATAAGATGAACAAGCACCAAATAAATGATCTAAAGCTATAAATCTCTGATTTTTTTGGCTTCCACAATTGATGGAGATCAGAATTTCATATCACACATACACCTTCAAACCCTCATTCCATTAACTCATTCTTTCTTCTTATTTCATGGATTGTCTTGGCTTTAAACCCTTGTTATCATTCTCTCTATCACTCCTCAATTTTTAATGTGATTCATCAAATATCAAATTGTGCAATCATACCTTCTACACACTTCTTATTAGGGCACAATTTTACCTCTAAGAGCTCTAGTTCAAAAATGAACTCAAAACACTTGCTTTATACCCTTCTCAATTCAAAAATATAAATAAATTCAATATCTATAATTTAATTAGACTAATAAAACTTAATAAAACCCAACACATTCATAAAAAATTCGTATTGGGCCCATGTAGGTCGTTCACACCCGAATGCCCCAAACTAGCACAAAATAAGCTTAAAACCCCATCATGTGGATGAGATAAAACCATAAACACCATAACCCTGATTATGTAAGCTCCATAATTAATAAAAAAATGTCAAATATGACATATAAAAAACATACAAGGTTGTTAATTATCTTACACCAACAAATTTTATTCATAACATAACCCAAAAGGCTCACATCCTTCACCATATAGTTATTTCCAGGGCCCTGTATTCACTTTTGGGTGTCAAGACCACACCAAAACATATAAAATATGGTATTTAACCCCATATTATAATAAAAAAGACAATTAGATCACATTCATGCATGTTATATCTCTTGAAACATATGTATGTACAAACCACCCTAACTTTCCTCTTCACTAAACTAAGCTTCCTAGAAAGCAGTTTTACTATCTCAAATGGTTTTCCCCATTTATGTAACTTATAAGACCTCAAAATTTAGTCTATAGTAAAAAAATTAATCCCTATTTACTCTACAACTAATATCAAGAATCATCCAATAAAAAACATGCATCATCTACCTCAATCTTTCAGCATGAGAAATCATGTCCTAAAAAACAAATAGCCTTATTCTCCATAAATTGATCGGGATGAACCATAAAAATATCATAATCATGAGACACACCATATAAAAATTTAAATACCTCTTAAACCTATTTTCCTAACACCTTACACTACCTTCCAAATCTAATTGGAAGGCCTCCAACCAAGTCAATCTATGAAACTTCTCCTTTATTCTTCTAGGGCTAAAGAACTAGTATTGAGATCAAATTTCTCCATAAAAAAACACATTTAAAATATTAAAAAATCATGTAAAACCCTTATAAATTATGTATAATCATTTATAAACTTTCAAAAATCATAAACAACTCAAAACTACCACTTTACCTTATGAAGTTACTTGACACCATGTTATACCAAGCATCCTTCATATTTGACCCTCAAAGAACAAGTCATAACTTATTCATACAATATCAAAAACAAAATTTTGATATACCATTAGAAATATATTTGAACCAGGATCACAACACAACTTGAATGGAGTCCTACCTCTTCCGTAGCTCATGAAACTCCATTTTTATCACAAACTGCTCCAAACTACCTCAAAATTCAATCTTCATAAATAGGGCACACTTTTCCATTTAGAATCTCAACCATGATCTGAAAATATCATGGACATGTATAAAAATTACAAGGATGTAAACAATGTCAATTATTACATACCTTATTTGGACAATTGTGCCTCAAACTAAACTTCTTTAGAAACAAGAACTTTCAAGTAGGGCTTACATACAGTCAGATGCTCTAATACACATTTATGAAAATATGGATGAGTCCTCTACAACTAAAAAAAATTATCTAGAAAAATGAATAAAAATAGACTCAGTACACTTAACGTCCTCCAAGTCACTTTTAGCTAGGGTTTAGCTAGGGTTTTAAAGCCACTTATCTTATTAACGATTGTTTAGAAAAACATGACAATCAAACCACCTCATTATTTTCCTGAAACCTTAATAACTAACCTAAAAATATATTCCAAATATATTAGGTCCAAATCCAAAGTATAAAGCTCAAAACAAGCATCAGAAGGTCAAATTTTGCTTTAAAAAACACTTTAGACTACCTGGTTTTGCCAAAACTAACATACCTTCAAAAATCTTCTTCAGAATGACCTTAAAATTGTCGTGAATCATTATGAAAATATTTTATAACTATCCATACTCACCATGTATCTCAATTATGTCTTAAACTCTTTATCCATTAAGACTTACCTGTTCTTACTTGCTTATTTCCACCTTCTTGCTTCAAAAGGACCTCATATATGCATTGTACCTTTCAGTATTGAAATGAAAATCACAATGAATTCTATGTATACCATAACAATGCTAATACCATTATTTTACAAGACTTATCAACTCAAAATATCATACCTCCACCTCATTATGCATGCTATAGTGCATGCCTGAAGAGACTTGTCTCAACCATGACACCTCATAAAAAAACAAGATAATCTCTTAAAAACTAATTAACACATGTAACACACCTCTATGAACATGTATGGCCTCATGAAAATATTCACTCAGCTTGGAATACTTCAAATTGTGACTCAACGCACTAACCATGCAGCAAGACCTTATAGAACAACACCAAACTCGGTCAGTATTAATCATCCTTAATGTTTAACACTGAATGACACCTCATGAAGACACACATAGCACCATGGCACTCTTTTCCATAAATTGAATTGACATCAATGACAACACTAACACACAATGGCCAACAATATCCCCTTTTTTCATTGATGACAACCATCTTCAAAAACATTGATGGAAACAAACAAGATAAAATGTCTACATAAATATTTACCATGCATTTGATTCTTATCTCCCACTTTAACATCTATAAAAAAATGTGATTGTGATGACATAATATGAGAAATGACAACACATAATGAAAACAATGTATAAAACAACTTACTTGACTCAAATAGCTCCCCCTGGGACTAAAACATCTCCTTCTTGACTTATACAACAAAATATGAAGGTCCATAGACCTAGTAAATCATGAAAACAAGGTACCCCCTCAAATAATAGCCACTTAATTTTAATTTTTTATTATCATATATCTCTTTCTAGGTCTTGTTCAAGCTCAAGAACAAAAATTCTACCTTCAAGGAAATTAAAACACCATTTGAGACCATGTTCCCTGAACATCATCTTTAGTGCAACAATTAATAAATTATCCATGCTCTAGAAGCTCACACACTATGGATCAACTTATTATAACTCACCTCATTTTTTTACAATCCTCCTCCAGCAAAAAATGCAAAATTTTGGGCTCTTTCCTTGATTACATGCCTTGAAGATCCTCAAACACATTAACTCAGTTCTAAACACACTTCTTAGTAATCTCAACCATATTCTATCGTAAAAAACTTATTGGAGTTTTTATAAGCACCCTTATATGCCTCTTATAAACCTAACAATAATCATTTTAGTCCTCAAGAAAGTTCTCAATGTATTCTGGCCTGAATTCGCGTTTGGAGGTTAATATCAATATCCCCTATATTATGATGTCTTCTCAAGCATGTACCATGTCATTTCAATCTTTAACTCTCCAATTTAGGATTATATGTATCCTTACAAAACAAGTTAACACTCTATATTCTTGTTTGATACTTAGGTATAAAATAAAAATTTCCATTTGCATAATTTTAGCACTTTAAGAACTCACAAATCCCCTGTTACAAACTTGATGCTATGCCTACTTTATGAATTTTTTATTAGGAAACTTATAGACTTCTTAATACCATTAAATCATAATTGATTTGTTGTCAAAGATTATAACTTATTAAAACCTCATATAACTTCTTATAATAGTTTCTACAAGTTCTTAGACTTAAGGATTTATACTCACATCCCTGTTTATCTAGGAAAGAACAACAATTTCTTCATCCTGTGTCAGTATCTATGAAATTTCTTGTAATATTGTTTATGTAATCATATAAAATGCTCACATAGGATCTCATATACTTGTAAGGTTTCCACATATTTCTATGTTGAAGCTCTATTTCAGACTAAGAAGACTCGTGATCATGTTGTTTACCTTGTTTTGCATTGTCACAATTTTCCTACACATCTCACTCACATCATTGGGTGTCAAACTTGTAGAAGCAACTTGAGACCTATATCCTTGTTTATAGATCAACTATAACTCTCTCTTCCACCATCACAGATGTAAAAATGGTTTTTATTAGCCATATTTCTCTCAAAATGCAAACAAACTCTAGAAACACCTTTTTCATGCCTCATGAACAAATAACTTATCATACAAACTCAAAACATCACACTCATAGTCTTGCTACATAAATATGATTTAATCTCAACTCATAGTGCACTTATAGATATTTATAGTCCTTCAACTATCTTGAATCTCCATTCTATGCATAGATGGTCTAGCAAACCCTTATTTATACTCTTTCCAAGATGGATCCATCATACATACCCATTTAACTTTACTCACTAATTTGAACCACTGATTTGCCTCTAAGAAATAACACCCTTATAAGATTTTCACCTTGAACTAATCACCAACAAATTTTAGACTTTCCTCTCATATTTCACACAGCTATGCTAACTCCAAAGACACAATATCCCTTAACATGGCCTCATAAAATAATGAAACTCAAACTCATAACCATACCTTTTAAATTTTTACATACTTACTCTTGCATTTTAATATTTCACACTCCTTAATTGGATCAACAATTCATTCACCATGAACCTAGATCACTCATTCCTAGGTTTACCATACTATAATGACTCATTCCTGATGCTTTGAATTCATGAGAACCATTTATTTGATTTTACAATCATGAAAAATCTCTAACTCCTTCACATTTAGGGATACAATATGTTTATCTTAAGTCTTCACTCCCCCTAGGAGCATGTTCTTGAGATGGTAATACCATTCATCATGGGATTCCACCTTTGTTATGGAAAAAATAACCTTCTTAAAAGAACCTGGATATTATTCCTAGACACTATAGATTCACTTAAGAGACATTATACCAACTCTTTATAAAGATCAAATTATATGACTCTTCAGTCCAAGACACATACCATAGTAAAAGAAGATTGTTAACTCAAAGCTATGCTTTTGATACAACATAGACTTATGAGAAAATTTTAAATACTTGACCAAACCATAGAAAAACTCCTCATAATAATAAATACTCTAGAATGATGATGTAAATTAGGCAATGACCATACATTTCACTAATACTCTTCACAGGGACACGATCACACCAATATATCTTAACAATATAGTACTGAGAACTAGACATTTATGTCATTAGCTTATGCCTTAGAATTTGACATACTCAAATTTAACTAATCTTAGTACTCCTATCATAAAAAATACGAAGCTCACAATTTCTCAAGATGCTTGATCCAACATGACAAGGCTTGGTGTCTCATAGAAGCTTCTTAAACATAGGTATCAACAATTTGAAAATCTTGGACCATTCATGAAAGACTGAGACATCTCATTTAAAATTTCACAATATATGTATCCATTGATCTTCTTCATACAACATCATGATATAAAACATGTTCTTGAAGACAACATCCTTTGCTTCAGGTATGAACCACACACACTTAGTTTGATGACATAGACCAGATTCTTCTTTAAAAGGTATGGATTTAGAACATCCTCAACTTCACACATAAACCTTCATGACCAAGAACTTGGAATTCTATACTCTTAAAAATATTTTTAAACATGATGAGGAGACAGTGACCTTGGAATTGATGTATTACATAAGTAATAACCAATTACAAACCTTTGCACAATTTTAATGGCATCATGCTTAAAATCAAAACTCAATAACTTATAACACTGACTGAAGGAACATAATTTTGCAAAATTTTCACAAATTTTTCAAGATCTTAATAACCTTGCACTAAGGTGATAGACTCAACTATCAATACTTGATATTACAAGATTCACTCAAAACTTAATCTCTTAATTCAACACGGACAAGACCATGGAATTCTTAAGGAATTCACAAAGAAAGGTAATCTTGACAAGGTTCCTAGCTTCCCTTGATGTATAATTCACATGTTAATCATCAAATGAATGATACGAAACTAAGAAAACATTCTTTAATGAACTCTCATGACTGAGTTATACTCCTCATATAGTGACTTAGACCATAAAACTCAAGAGACTTGCAACTTCCTTCAACTACATCATAATCTTTTCTCAACATGAGACAATAAAGATTTCGTACTCAACAAAGATACTTTACTTACATGAAAAAAAAATGTAATTCTTTACTATACCTAATAGGATCAAAGCAATACCTAATATACTCCGACCATGGCAACATAAACTTGAATTCATTTGTAGATGACAACATGAAAAAATTAGATTCAAGAACATATGGAGAGATTATATCCCATACCTTATCAACCTTGAAGTGTCCCACACACCTATCTCCTTTATCTTAACATGCAATAAAACATTAAGACACATATGATCTTCTTCAACTAGAGCAAACATGTTTCCTAGAACTATCTTAGGCTTGATGATCTTGTCTCCCATTTTTATGACACTAGAATCCTCTTTGATAAGCTTCGTACTTTGCATATTAGAATGAAAATCCCTTCTCTTGACCTTACTTGCTTGATCAATCATCTTCTTATCCTTAGACTCTGATATGATAGGCTTTGATTCATTCATAAGACTAATTTTCTTCTTGAATACTCTTCTATTTTGTGTTTGAAACTTGTTGTTACCCTTTGAAGATTCACCTTGATGATAAGAACTAGAAATGTGTCCCTAATTTTGAAATTTAAAGCACACAATCACAGTCTTCTTTCCTCTTGACTCATACATTCTCATATTCTAACCATACTCCTTGGCCTTATGACCAAAATCACATAATTTATAACTCTAAATTTTTAAGAGGCCTACACCATTCCTAGGAGACATTATTTTGTAACCTCTAGCTCTATGACCAAAACCATAACAAACATGAAAATGTATTTTGAAAGAAACACCATACCTCATTGCATTAGGTTTTATAATAGGGTTATACCTTCTAAAATAATTCCTCTTTGTCTCCTTCATATTTGATAGGGTACTTGGACCATATTCTTCATCATTATCCTTCTTCTTTCCTTTCAAACTGAGGCTTGTATTATCGTTTGCATCTATTTGTCTCTCCAAAATTCCCTCAAGAGTTTCAAGACTCTTCTCTAAATTTCCATAAATCTTCAACCTATTGGAAGCATCTTCTCAATAAAATTCTAAATATTTCAACCTCTCTTCAAAGTTAGAAGAAGTGTCTTATTTCTCCTTTAGGTATTTAGATACACTTTCAACCCATGAATCCAAACCCTTGATGGCTTGACCATGCTCTATCTACATATATCTTATATGATTTTATAAGCCATGAATCAATGAATCAACAAAATCATACATCATCCACAATGAAAATTCAATATATGAAGACTTACCCATTGATTCAACAAATATAGAATTTGTAAAACACCAATTGTAGATTCATGTATGATAAATAAATGCTAAGCAACTACTATAATATAGATGATATAAGAAATAATCTAAAGAATTATGAAACCTTGATTTCAAGAGAGAGCGAAAAATACTTAGATGATTCACGATTGATTTGGGAGTGTATAAAATGGGAAAAGTAATGAACAGGAAGGGAAGATTCTCATAATTAAAAACTATAAATATTGGAACTGTCAGATATCCATGGATTAGGGGACCTAGACTGGGGCAAGGGTTTCTATGCACCAGAGACCTCTAATAGGCTCATGTGACTACGTATGAGCTAAAAATCTTGTTATTCTTGTGTTGCATGGTGGTCATTGATAGTCACTGATGGTTTTATGTATGTCATGCTCTGATTACAGTATTCTCTTGTAAACAACAAATAGAAGATGACCCACAAAACCCTCAAACTACATAAAATCCTAAAATTAAAATATACAATGTGGGGAGTCAAAATAATCCCAAAGGTCACCTCATTGAGTGAACTTAAGATAGAGTACTACACTACATCTCAGACTCCATGTAGTTCTTGTGTGTGTGTGATAGAATCATAGCATATGAATCCATTGTGCATAATGCACGTGATATCAAGCGATAGCTAGATTTACCAATGTAAATAATGTGTGGATGTAAAAATAAACTTCCTCTCCTATGTGTGTATGCAAAAAATGCAATCCCTTATCCCTTGAATGAAAGATATGTGGATGCATTAGATGCTTTTAGATGCCTTTGGATGAAACCTTAGGTGTTGATAATAGATTCTTCCAGCTTGGTCCTTTATTTTGGTCACATAACTTTGTACTTATATGATTGCATTGGTTAAATTTCATAATTAACAACTGGAAGGCTAGCCCATAAGAAAATAAGATGCCCAAAAGATAAAAGATACCTAAAATAAGTGAGTAAGATAGAAAAGGGTCAGGTGGTTCCCAGAGGGGACGAGGGTGTTGGTGTCCAAAGTCATAAAAGATAAAAATAAAAAATAAAAGTACCCATTGGGCTGTAGGGTGTAAAAGACTAGAAATAAGACAAGAACCAAAGTAAAAAGGCCAAAGATATATGTCAATTACTATTTTTATCTCTTATGAATCACATGACCTCATGTATTCTTTTAGGACGTAAAAATGTACCCAAGTGCATGATTTTATGTCTACATTTTCCACGACTTTATGTTTTTGAGTGAATACTAAATAACATAATGTAGATAAGAGATGTGTACCTGATAACCATGTAGAGTGTGATGGCGATAACGTACCGAGGAGACAAGTGAGAGTGTGAAGTGATAAAAATGAAGTGTGGAAGCTAAGAAAGAGGAAGTGACCCTAGGGGTGAAGCGTATTTTGCTATACTGTGTTATACATGTTGTTGTACTTAATGTTTTTCTTGATGTAGGGATTATTTTTGTTACGTGTTAATGATAGACCTACAAAATAAGAGTGAAGGAGTATTCAAAGTCATTTATTATGAAAAATTTGTAATGGTATGTAAAATTATGAAAATTTGAAAAAATAGTAAAAGGAAAGTGTGTTTATAATTATCATGAGTGCAACAGGGTAGAAATAAATCCTGAAAAATGTTGTAGAAGAATCAGTTTTTTCAGAGATGGTACACCATGAGTTAGTGTTTTTGGCAATGTCAGAAGCTAGTTTTTCTTATTTCGCAAGGTGGTCATTGATAGTCACCAATGGTTGCATGTATGTCCCACTTTGATAGCAGTTTTTTCCTATAACCTGTAAGTAGAAGATGACATGAAAAACTATCAAACTACATCAAATCACAAAACAAAAATATGAAATATGGGGATTCAAACTAATCCCGGAGATCACCTGACTAAGTGGGCATATGACCAAACACTTCACTACATCTCAGACTCCATGTAGTTCTTGTGCATGTGTGATAGAATTGTATCATAGGACACCCTTGTACAACGTGCATGTGATAGTGAACAATAACTCAATGTACCAATGTAAATAGATGTGTGGATGGAAAAATGAACTTCCCATCCTATGTGTGTATGCATAAAATAAAGTCCATTGTCCCTTGATTGAAATCTATATGGATGTCTTTGATGCTCTTAAATGCCTTTGGATGAAAGCTTAGGTAATGATAATAGATTATTAGAGATTGGTACATTATTTTGGTCACATAACTTTGTATTTATATGATTCACTTGGTTGAATGTTGTAATTGACAACTAAAAGGTTGGCCCATAAGAAAAAAATATTCCCAAAAGATAAAAGATACTTAAAATAATCAAGTAAGATAGAAAACGGTTGGTGCTCCCAGAGGGGATGAGGGAACTTGGAAGCTTGTGTCCATATTTTAAAAAGATAAAAAAAAAAGTTCTGACTAGGCTTTATAGTGTAAAATAATAGAAAGAAGATAAGAACCAAAGCAAAGAGGTCATAAATATATTTCAATTACAAGTTTTCTCACTTGGGAATCATATGAATGCAAGTATGGGTTTAGGACCTAAAAATGTACCCAATTGCCTAATTTTGTGTTTAAATTTTCCCTCACTTTATGTAGTTGAGTGAATACTAGATAACATAAAGTAGATAAGAGATGCGTACCTACTAACCATGTAGAGTGTGATGGTAATAACATGCTGAAGAGATAAATGAAAGTGTGAACTGATAAAAATGAAGCATGAAAGCTAAGAAAGAAGAAGTGGCCCTAGGGGTGAAGCATATTGTGTTGTACCATGTTGTACCTATTGTTTTAATTAATCTTGTGCTTGATGTAGAGATTATTTTTGTTACTTATTAAGGATGGACCTACAAAAGAAGACCAAAAGAGTAGTCAAAGTCATGTATTACGAAAAAAATGTAAAGGTATGTAAAAGTAGGTAAATGTGAAAAAGTAGTAAAAGGAAAGTGTGATTTTAATGATTATGAGTGTAAAAGGGTAAATATATGTCTTGAAAATATTGGGTTATGTCACGCCAAGAATGAGTTTTTTGGGCGATCTCATGGCACGAAAAAAGAGTTTTGGGGAGAGGTGTCTAGTATTACTCTCCTTCCATGAATACTTCCCAATTATACACCACTGTAGATGGCATGATCTGTGTTTAGCTATGTATTGTTTTGTGTTGTTCTAAGTGTACTGGTTGTCCTAATTAAAGGAGATTATAGGATTTACATATATTATGTATTCTAATACCACCTACTGATCCTATAAAATTATTCTAGAAACTGCTATGAACTGTGTTGATATGAGAAAGTAATTGTAACTTCCCCTAGTCATAGGTTCTTAGGAAAGGTTAAGAGAACCCAATCGCTAGTATTTATATCTAGGTGTTAGTATGTGTCCTGGACTGAATACCCAAGTCAAGTTCTAGGTCATTCTGTGAATGTATCTATGTTATGTTCCTATATTGTGCAAGCCAATACTAAAGCTATGAGATATTATATAGGGTGAATAATTCACCAAATGTATGCCCCACCTCGTTTAGGGTGCATGTGACACTAATATGAGAATGTATTCCAAAGGAGTGGACCTGAAACTGTTCTTAAAGTGACACCCTGCAAGGGGAGGGAATGTGTATGGTATAAATAGAGGCACATGTAAAATATGTGGCAAAAAATATGTGTTAGTATAAAAAGTGACAAGCATGGTATAAAAGACAATGTAAACAAGTAATATTGTAGAAAAGGTAGACCGCAAAAGTGAGTTTCAAACATCAGAAACCACTCACAATGTCACAATACAATTAGGGCCAAAGTGGATAAAAACATACAAGACATAGGGCATAACCCGTAAATAATGGCATATAATAGAAGACAATAGCAAGAAAAGTGTAACAGAAAACCATGGTGGAAACTAGTCCTGCAAAGCAAATGCTACATAGAAGCACCCGTTAGCATATTAGAAAGATAAAAATTATGTCAAAGCATGTCAAAGCATGTATGTATCAGTGGAACAAGTAGTGTGCTAGTAATAATCGGAATTATTATAAATTGAAATTATATGTCCTATAGTGTGTAAGAAATTAGATTCCCTTGGAGCCTCGGTGGGACTAGTAAGAGCTAATATGCCAATCATCAATGTTGTTTGTAAAGATATGTAAAGAGTCTACATTCACAGCTAGAGCACAAGTGAAAACGTATGTGTATATAGAAAAGATATATACATACTAAGTATCCATCTAGCATGGGAAAATAAGTGTACATGTAATTCCAATAAAGTAAGAATAAAAACAACCAATCTATGCAATATGTTGTGAATGAGTGACATAGAATGATATGAGACGTCAATGTGATAGTGATAGGAGTAAGATGCCCCCTGAGTGGATGTGGATGAGTATGAGATGAGGTTAATTTATAAAATACCCCTTGATAATCAAGAATGAAACACATAAAAAGAGAGCATCAGCAAGAAGTGATTTGAAAATTTGTGTGGAAATATTTAACATAAAGCACAAATCATAGATAGTAAAATAGGATAGTATGATGTGTGAGAATGGAGCATTAGAAATATGTATTGTGAAGTGTGGATCATGAAATGCATACTGTGCGAAGTTCATGTATGTAGTATTCAATCAACAATCAAGTGTGAACCTTAGCACAAGATTGTGTCATAAGGTAATGACGATACAATGCATGTATCAAAGGGTTGGTAAGGATTCTTAAGAAATATGAGTAACATTTAAGCTTAGTCCGTAAGGTACATGAGATGATATAAATATTTGATAAGAATGTAAGGGGGAGAAGCTATGACGCCTCCCAAATGTGTCAATGATGGATACTACTTGATGATGTAAGAAAGACATTGTGAGGGCAACAGAGTTTAAAATGTATGGTAGGTATGAGCAAGAGTAGAATCAGGGACAAATTTTATGTGGAAATAAGGAATTTTAAAGAGACCCTATAGAGTTTTTTGGTCTTTCTTAGTGATTGGTTTCTTATATGGGATTGATGATTTCATAGAAGACTTGAGAGGAGGAGGTGTTGTATTGATTTTTAGAGAGGTTGCTTAGGAATTGGTGAAAATACGTGGTAGAAGACTTAGTAGGAGGAAGGGATGGTGTACATACCTTTAGAGGTGATTAATTTGTTGGAGTGGGTTGTATCGGTAATTATTTAATGATGGAAGAAGGAACATTAAAATTGATGGCATGATGCTCATTAGACATAAATAAATCAGATTTAGGAACCCAGTGAGATTTAGCATGTTGGCATGGTGTCTTAATAGGTGTTGTCATTGATGTAAAACCACATTAATGGAAAATTAAATGTTATAGGATGATTTCATGATGTGGTTATGATTCTAACATACTGGCTTAGATGTCCGATCAGTCTACTATATTGTGATTCATTGAGGCATGTTTTCGCTAACAAGTTTGATATACAGGTGCCTAAAGGAGTTAATTGATCTTGATAGTGTGAGATCTCCCACTTGAGATGGTTACTGGAATACATGTGAAAATCATTCTTGGATCTAACATAGCTTTGTTAGGGTCCTCTTGAAAACTCAAACTCGAAGACCAATGGCAGTGGAGTGTAGGTCCAACTTCTCTTTTGCTAATGGCTTTTACCATGTTCGCAGGGTGCTCATATGAATCTTCTCTAGGACTTCCCATCCTCCAATGACCTAGCGTATGAGGTGATGATCTCAACTAAATGTGTTGGGAGAATAGATGAGTCTCATTGCCAGAATGAAATCACTCTGATATCACTGGCATAATGGGGTCATGTTTCCTTTCCCAATTTTTCAGTGATGCTCATCCATATGATCTCCTTAGTTAGTAGCACAACATACTCTGCCTTAAGTAGACTAGCTATAACCTTCTGTAATAGTGAGAATCCCTAAGGTGTAACTACGTATATATCCAGTAGTACTCCTTCTACCATGGAGATATTGCCAGATCTAAATGGACATAGACACATAATGAAATATCTAAACCTCTATGGAGCATAATTAGTATGTAGATGTCCCTTTCAAATACCTGAGTCTCATTGGAAAACTTTCCAATATCTTTCCTTGGATGATCCATATATCTAATGCAACTCCCACTGCCTATGTTTATGGTACAGACCATAGGATCACGAGACTCCCAGCTGGTGAATCATATCAAGCTCATGTCATGCATTTGACCTCCTCATGGGGTGAAGCACACTGGTCTGTATCAGATTTGAAGTATCCATCATAGGCGTATACAAGTTTTTAACACATTTTAAACCTTTCATACAATGAAAGAAGATATTCTATGTCTAGAAGAATTACATACAATGATTCTTTTTACAGATCCTAAATCCTTCACACCAAATGTGTGAACTAGCTTTCCCTTAAGTTCACCCAGTGTGGGCATACTAGATCCACCAAGAAGCACATCAGCCACATACAGTATCAAAATCCATATAGCTTTATTTTCAAGATATTGACAATGAATATTTACAATGGTCAGATTCCACACCTCTCATGCTCATGTATAGTACTTTCAAACCTCACATACCATTTCCTTTGACTTCTTCTCCATAGGCTCTTTTTCTCTGCTCACTAATTTATTCTCACCAATAACTTCATACCCAACTTTCTGCATATAATGTTATGCGTCTTAATTCTTCACTTCTAAACATCTTCCAGCTTTCATGCAAATTATATAGGTGTATACTCAAACTTAGGGAAGTCATCTTAGCCATGAAGAAAATATTTCACAATTCAATAGATCTGCTTTAATCCCTTTACTAAAAAAAGATCTAATTCCTGAGAGTTTAAAACACTCCCATTGATCCTTTAAAACCCACGGTGTTTTGCCATAGGTAACTGACGCTGGTTATCCCTTAACCAATGTTGGTTCCTCCTTACCTGACTGAGTGTCAGTCCCTCCATGCCACAACCGAATGTCGGGTTAATGTGTTTTCTATCAAAACAAGTTTCATATTACATAGAGAAGGCTTGTAATTCTGAGAAGTAATTGAGCTCCACAAGTTTGGGGTACAACAATCTCCCACTTGGAGATTAATTATTCTGCACCATACATGTATAACATCATTCTTGGATCTAACATTGGTTACCTTAAGCTTTGTATTTTTAAATCTGAGAGTTAATTTTCAAGTCTCAAACTCGAAGAACAACATGAAGTACCAAAAGTGTAGCTCCATTCTCTTTTCTCCTTCAATTCTAATGGCTAATTTCAATATTGTTAGCATATACGTCAGGAGTTCATCACTCATAGTGAATATTTTCTAGATCCAACTTTCAATTGCCCATCCTTCCAATACCTATCTGTCTTGAACCAAAAAATTTGATACCTATAAACTGAATGTGTTTCATTCTTCTTGTAATCTGAACTTAAGGCCCACAATAATCAAGTAAACTCTTGTTCCAAATGAATTCCACTCCTGATTTTCACTGAATCCCAATTTGTAATCCATCTTGCTCCTTTCCATGATTATCATTTCATAAACCTACTAGTAATCCATATCATCTCCTTGCTTAGCATTCTCCACAGTAGCTATGGGTACGGGAACATACTCTTGACCTCCTGTAGTTGATCCAATCTGTCAGATCTAAGGAACAACCTTCTGCAATCTTGACAAGGGCTTTCTAGCTAAAAGTATGTTCAGATTCCCATTTAATCCTAAACTCATGTGAAAATATATCTATGTAGAAATTAATCTGATCTAATATAAGAATCCATGAAATCTCCAGCCATAATCCAAATCAACATAGCTCTACATTATATTTTTGAAATATCTATTACACTCCATTATATAGGAGATGTAAAATTGCAATGCTTACAACAAGATTTGTCTTCCTATTCAACCATACACCCATGACGGTATCAACATCTGGACCAATCTAATAATAAAACAATGCTAATTGTACTTAGATTATTCTAACTTACTATCTTACTCACATACTAACCACATTTTGCATGTGACTATTTACATTTACATAGTAAATGTACTTTCACTAATTTACCATAATAGTAATTACACATGTAATTATTATTCTCCCATACAAATGGAGCACTAAGATATATTTCCTAACATTCCCCCCCTTAGTGCGAACATTGTGAAAACATGCCTTATACTTGCACCTCCTCATGATCTGATGATTTTACAGGATGATCATAAACCTAATAGATGGTTGTTCCATAGGGTTGACCAGTAAACCAAAAATGCCATAGGTATACTAACTACTTTTGCATAAACCAAAAAGGGTGATGGTCTTGCATAGGGTCTTACCAACGTCTCGAAAATATTTATTTTACAAGTGGTGTACCACTAACCAAAAGGGTTATGGTTTTACACAGGGTTTACTAACATCCGAAAATGGTGGTCATAGCAAATGTGTACCACAAAGCAAAAATTAAGGCTTACAAGTGGTTTACTTACAACCACATCATGATCCTGCCAAGTATTAGCATTAGCCCTCATCCACATCTCACTGCAGGGAAAAACATAGGATATAGCTGCTGAAATCTGTTGCATATATGCAAAATACCAGAAATGTAGAAAACTAGAAATGGAACAATGAGATCATGTTCACATCTCAATGTGAAATTTCATTTGCTCATGAAAACCACAATAGGAACACTGCAATCAAACACTCTACTAGAAATACAAAGAAACAACAGGAACACACTGTATTAAAAAATAATCACCATTGTTTGATACGGCCCCGTCGTTGGTGACTGACGAGATCTTTTTCATGACCTACACACCTAATGTGCCTCCTTACCTCTAATAACTTCAATTACCCATAGCGGGTTGCTTCACATTTATAGTCAATTTTCATCTGTTATTTGTTCATCTCTAGCTTCCAAATCTACCATTTTGCTTAATCTGAAAGTCTTCTTCTTTTCCATCTAATATTCTCCATAAATGCAAATTCATGTAACTGTAACTATTTTTAACTCCATGTATGGAAGTTTACATTAAATTTATCTAATGGTGTATCCATTTTACTGAATCTAAGGATCTAAAAATATTTCACCATGTAGATTTCAATTACCTTTGATTCTCTGATTTGTGCAAATCCCTTTACTGATCAAGCCTGTGCTGTATAGTAAATTACACTTTTCTATCCATCCTACTTCTTCCTTAATGCTGTAAATTTCCCATGTTGCTTCTTGTACAATAGTCGTCTTACCTTCTGCACAAAACTTGGACCAAATCCCAAGATTTGAAACAAATGTTCCAAGGAGTCAATCTCCTCGATCAGATGTAACATGCTCCCACTGGACCAAATGGGTAGAAATCCTACATCTGCTTCTAATACAAAGAATCTTTGAAATCACCATTATCAGATCAATAATTGAAATCAACAACTCTATATTAGATTTTTATTATTATGTATTTATTACACTCCATTATCTAGGAGATGTAAAATAACAATACTTACAACAACATTTGTGACCTTCATATACAACCAGTACACCCATTTGGGGTTAACCTGGGAGGCAATCATAATAATAAGACAATCCTAGATTGTTTTATTATTCCAAATTACTAACTTACCACATGACCAACGCACATTTTACATTTACTATTTACACTGACATAGTAAATGTACTCTCACTAATTTACCATGATGTTAGTTACACATGTAATTATTCTTTATACCAATGGAGCACTAAGATATATTGTTGACCCATGTCAGTCAGGGGTCAACTAACACTAGTTACTGTGAATGCTTATTGCCATTACTTTTAAATCTGAGAGTTCATTTTCATTCACAAAATTCTCAACTAGTTTGTCTTTGGGTACAAAATTTTTATTCTTGTACAATCTCTTTTCATTCCATTCAATATCACAACTCCTAATAATTTTAGAATTCTCTAAATCCCAAAAACAGAAATCGAAATCACCAGATCCATAACCAATGAAAGTACATCTCTTAGATTTTGCATCTAAACTTTTACCTATTTTCCTCATCAATATGCACAAAAGCTTCGAAACCAAAAACTTTAACAAAAGAAATATCTACGTAATTTTCGATCCAATCTTCCTCTGGTATTCCTCCATCTAGTGAACTTGAAGGCCCGTAGTTAATCAAATAAATTGTTGTATTAACTGCTTTTGCCTAAAACTGTAAATGTAATCTAGAATGTATCCTCATACTTCTAGCACATTCCATGATTTTCCTATTTATTATTTATACAACACCATTCTCCTATGGTGTTCTTGGAACCATTATTTCTCTATGTATCCCATTCACTTAACAATAATCATTAAAATCCTTGCTACAGTATTCACCACCATTTTCATATCTAAGGTACTTTAAATTAAAATTTGATTTATCCTCAACAAGGGTTTTCCATCTTTTAAACATCTCAAAAATATCAAATTTATGTTTAATACAATAAACACATACCTTTCTTGTAGCATCATCAATGAAAGTAACATAATACTAGGATCCTCCATGAGAAGCTACTTGATTTGGTCCCTACACATTTGAGTGTACAAGCTCCAATTTTTGATCCTTCTTAGTTGTCCCAACTTTGAGAAATTTCACTCTCTTTTTCTTTCCAAAGACACAATGCTCATAGAAATCAAGATCTAAATCTTTGATATCTGATAACTTACCCTTAGTATTTAAGATATGCATTCCTTTTTAACTCATATGGCCCAACCAGTTATGCCACATACATGCATCTGAATCTAAAGTAGATAATGCAGAAAAGGAATTAGTAACATAATTAGATAAATATAATGTTCCTACCTTCTTACCTCTTGCCACAACAAAAGCACCCTTGGTGACTTTCCAAGAGTGTGTTGTGAATGTAACCATACAACCAGATTTGCTTAGTTGCTATGCAGAAATAAGATTCCTCTTGAGGCTTGGCATATACCTCACATCTTTCAATATCCATGTATTTCTATTTTGCAATTTTTTATGAGCTTCCCCTTTATCAGTAATACTACAAGTTTCATCATCACCCAAATAAACATGTCCAAAATTTCCCTAGACATAATTTCTGAAATAACCCTTATTAGGGGTTGCATGGAAAGAATCTCTTGAATCCAAAACCCATGATTTAATTCTATTATCTAAAGAAATAATAAGAGAATCTTGCATTACCTCTATTGTAGAAAGATTTTCTTCTTTACCTTTGTCATGTTGTTGGTTCTCTTTATCATTTGACCAACTATCTTTCTTTGCATGTCCTTTCTTTCCACATTTCCAACAGGTAATTCCCTTACCTCTGGATTCAGATCTACTATCCCTTGACTTTGATTTCCCATTACTCTTACTCTTGGATCTATCCTTCTACCTACCCCTGCTTTCTACATTTAAATCATTCCCAGATGATGATTCCTCTGTACTCTTCGTGTGAATTTATTCATTCAAGATTATACCAACCACATCATCAAAATTTAAAATTTTATTAGCAGATGGTGTATTTCTAATAGCCATTACCAAATTTTCTTAACTATCAGGAAAATAACATAAGAATAAAATTGCTTTCACTTCATTATGTATATTAGAACCAAATAGTTTCTTCATCAAATAAACTTTATTTGAAGCACTAGTTTTTTTATATAAATTAGCAAGAGATTTCATTAACCCTACCGTAAAAGTTGCTTATGTCATATTGGAAGCCACGGATCCTACCACGCTCAATCTAATAGATCCCAAATTCTTTCTATCAATAATCTTCCATTCTTCATTAGTCATCTTCGTAGGTCTAGACTTCTCATCCAACAGTAAATACAAATCTCTTTGACATAGATAATCCTCAATCTGCATCTTCCATAACTGATCATTTCGGTCATCAAAGTTATCTACCTTGTATTTATTTTTTTCTTCCATTGTTATAGCTCCCACTCAATCAGAAAACCCTTTATGAGTAAATCTGTCAACACACAAAATCCTCAAACAAAGCTCTGATACCAATTTTTGGGGCTAGCACAAGGTTTTACAGATAATATATAAGATATAAACATACGTGCAATGAAAGCAGATATTCTACCAAAATAATTATATAAAACAAGAGATAAATAAACACCAAATTTAATGTGGTTCACCCAGTGTTGGCTACATCCACTAAGAAACAAGCCAATCTATTATCCAAAGCTTTCACAAGATATACAATGAAGATTTACAATCTTCCACACCTCTCAGATGTACAGTACTTTCTTTCTCACAAGCTTTTGCTTCTTCTCCAAGAATTGTCTCTCTCATAATTATTCTCACAATAATCATAAAATTTTGCAATTTCTTCTTAATTATTACTTCTAAACCCTAGATTTCATGCTTATATATACGTATACAAACTTAGGGTGCTTAGCCATGTAATTACAATCAATAGATTTGATTTAATGCTAAAAATAGATCTAATTCCCTAGAGTTAAATAAAATACTCCCTCACAAGTAACCGACATCGGTTATCCCTAACCAATGTCGGTTCCTCCTTGCTTGACTGATGCCGGTCATAGGTGACTGATGTCAGTCCCTCCATAACCTATGTCAGTTACTGTGTTTTCCAACAAGTTTCATAGTGCAGGCTAATTCGAAGTAATTGAGCTCCACAAGTCAACAAATTTAAAATTTTTATGCTCGTTATGAACAATGTGTTTTGAATGGAACCTTGTGGTATTCAGGGATTCCTATAAGGTGAATTTATAAGGTTTAAAAAAAATAATGAGGTCAATTAATCCTCACGTTTTTGTGAACCAATGTTAAGAAGGTAAAGAGGTCTAAAACCATAGTTAAACCCTAGCTAGGAGCAGTTGACAGAATGTGAAGTGTTGTGACCCAATTTGGATTGATTAATCAAAATTGATTATTGTATGTTGTATAGGAATCCTCATTTTTTCTAGAAATGTATGGTTTAGGTCATGGTGATATGTAGGCCCCCACCTAACAAATAGCATTTTCTGAATAAAAGGTTTTAAGACAAGATGGTCCAAAAGAGTAGCATACTAAGGAATTGATGGTTCATGATGATTGGGGTATTTTCTTGATGTCCATGGAGTTTTTAGGAAATGTTAATATAATTTCATGATGTTTTAAGGTCCATACAGGTTTGCTTAGAATTGTTTTTACATTTCTTGCTTATATTTTTTCTTACATTTATTTTGAGTTTTCACATGGAATTTTTGGGTTTTGTAGAAGCCATTTGGTGACATTATGAAGTTTCCATGGTGTTGAAGGGTGCATAAAACAACTGTTTTGAGAATTGTAAAGGGAATTGGGCCCAGTAAATGCAATAATTTGATTGGTTGATATTAATTGCAACCATTTATTAAAAAAATTCTGATATTTTAATCATATATAAGGGTTAATGGGTCATGAAATAATGGTACTCATGTTATGGAAATTTTAAGATTTTGCACATGGGGTTTTGAACCATTTTTAGCACTTATAATTTGGGTTTTAGTTAGGCTGACCTAATTGGGTCACTTTTGACTATTGTAATTCAAATTTATGAATGTTATAGACATTCATAGGTATAAAATTATCATGATTTAATGACATATTTTGGTTTGGAAGTAAGAAAATCATATTTAAGTGCTTATTTGGGTCATTTTTAGTAAGTTCTCTTAGAGGGAAAGTGTGTGACATAGAGAGAGATATTTTACAGGTATGAGAGCATTATTTGAAGTATAAGGAAGAGCATGATAGGTTGAGGAAGATCATATAGCATGAGATCAAGAAGCTAGAGAAAATACAAGTGATGTAAGAGAAAGATAGTGTAAGTTTGAAGACCTAGTGTGTGAGCTAGGGTTTGTGAGTTGAATAAGTGATCTCCATCAGTTGTGGCAAAAGAAAATTTAGAGATTAGATATATTTAGGTGGCTGAGTTTGTTCTTTTTCATACTTAGGGGGTTGTAGCCTCCTTGTGGAGTTGGTGCTTCATTGCATTAGGTGTTGGTGCTCGTTGTAGAGTTGGTGCTCTACTAAACTAGGGGTTGGTGATCCTTGTGAATTTGGTGCTTCACTAAAATTCTTTACGTTATGTAATATATGTAGAGTTTCAGTGGGTTTTATTCCCCATGAGGTTTTCCCACTTATATTGTGTGTTCATGTGTATACTCTCTTGGTTGTTCTTATGTGGTTAATTTTTTCATGTTGTTAATCACACATTTATGGATGGATAAATGTTCATGATGCATGTATGATAATCTGAAATTGTTTTAAAAGGTTTAAATAACTAATTCCCCCCTTAGTTCATTGTGCTTCCAACAATTGGTATCAAAGCAGTTCCTTCATAAACTAGTCTAACATCTTGGAGGTGATCCTAGAAGCACAATATGGCGAAGAAAATCAAGAGAGAGAATCAAGAATTGAAATCCATGGCCAAGAAGGATGAAGAAACCATAAAATATCCCAAGATTCAATTGGAGAAGGTCATTCCAGATATGAGCAAAAAGGAAGAGAAATGTGAAAGACTGAGAAACAAGTCTTGTGATGTGTGTGTGCATGGAAAAGTTGAAGTAAAATAGCTGGTATTTAATCTACATGAAGATTTATCATTTCATAGGATGTAGAACATAACAATTCTAAAATCAAATATTTGACTAATGTTCTCAAGATCAAGGAAGAATAGGTAAAAACCATAAAGGAGAAAGAGGAAGCATGTTCCACATATGAAGAAAAATTGAAATCTATTGAATCAAATTTAAAGGATGCTTCTAATAGGTTGAAAATGTACGGCTAGTTAGAGAAGAGATCCAAAGATCTTAATGAATTTTTATAAGGAAAAAAGTTAGCTAGTGACAAAACAAGCCTAGGGTTTGAAGGAATACATGTGAAGAGTTATGGAATAGCTGGTCCAAGTTTTAAATCAGTTGAGAAGGTGTATAAGATAGATCATCCAAGAAGGTATAACTCCATTCAGAAACCTAATGCTATAAGGTATGGCTCATTATTTCATGGACATTGCTTTGTATGTCCTAACTTTGGTCATAGAGATAGAGACTACAAGAGAAGGTCATTTGGAAATGAAGTAGGTATTTTTAAGGGTGAATATCACTCAATGTTGTGAGTATGGGCATAGAGCCGAGGATTGTGGTTGAGTGTGTATGACACTACTGTAGTTTGATCAAATTGTAATATTACTCTTATATATCACACTTTAACTATCCTCCTCCATTGTATTGTGAGATTGATGGGCATGGTCAATTAGGACTTATCTAACTCCCCTAGGTTACGAAACTCTTTCTGCACCACGTATTGGGAACATTGGAGGCTGAGTCAATTAAGTTTAGGCTAAAATAAGCCTCTTCTTGGCTAAATCCTCATGATAATCCTCTTCTACTCTCCCCTTGATTTCATATTAGCTTCCTAGGTTATCAATGAATTTCATTGGATGGTTGATAGAAACCTCTCAAAAGTCTCTCATAAGTCCCTCTCTAAACAAGATTAACTAGCCTAACCTAGTTTAACTAGTCATAACCCTGATTAACTTCTTCTAAACCAAGTCAAATCTTACTTTGAATCCCTAATTAACTTTTTGGATTATCCTTTAGTCTCACATGCACCAAAATTCCTCCACTTTCCCAAATGGAAAACTATAAATAGCACATCTTACCCCCCTTCTCATTTACATCATAGTGACTTCTTCCCTTTAGGACATAAAATATAGTATTATTGCCAGGATTATGAGTTTTATTTCATTGTTATTGAGCTATTTGCTCTTATCCTTTGCAACAACCACACACCATTGAGTAAATGGGAAGAACTTGAAATTAGGCCTTAAAGCCAGTTAATAGTGAGGTCCCATTCTCTTAAGCACAAATTGATTAGCTAGTAGATCCTGTATTAGGATCACTTATCATAAGCTTTCAAGAATAGAGGGTAAGTATATTTTGTAAGTTATGGTCAATAGTTTTCTTGAAGGCTAAGTCCATGACCAAAATAGGAATCCTTGTTTACTTCTTATCTGATGGTCCATAGATTGGTTGTGCACAAAGTCTTTGGGGTTTCTTACAGTGTTCTTACCCCATTCCATAGCTTCTCCAACCTTGGTTTGAATACATTTGGCAGTGCCCGTTGATTTGACATGAAGTCCATCCACTATTAATGGGGTATTTGCTTAAGTATTTTGATTTCAGTTTCTAACTTTTTACATGTTGTTCATGTAGTGTTAAATATTTTTCCTTGAGGATTTTTGGCCAGGTTCATGAAGTAGCATAACCTTCATTTCATGATTCTTTGTAATTAAGTCTTCATGCTAGAAACAGGTCACCTTTAATGGCTAATTTCTAACCTATTGAGGGTACTTATAAAATTTTACGTGTTTTTTTGGTGATTTTTCAGTCAAATAGGATTAGCACACACACCTTTCTGTTAGTGTAGGTGCCTTCAAAACTCTCATTTTTGGCAGAGGTGTGCAGGCACCCAAAACCACGCACAGGTACCTTAAACTAGGCACGCATGCCCAAACCATGGTACACACCCTGCCAACTGTCATTTCTACTAGGGCTGCAGGTGTAGACACCCATAATTACGCCCGAGCAATTTCAATACTTAAATTGCACTAATTATCTCCTTTCTCACAAATTGACGACATATTGTCAAAAAGCACTCATATTCTCTCTTATTATTGCCGTTAATTAATTACAATACACTAATTAGTTAAGTCACCTATCCAAGCTAACATCCTGATTAACGACCTTCCGTTAATTGCTTCACCCCTTCTATCTAGACTAATTAATTATTATTAATTAATTAGCTTTCCCTTCCATTTAACCAATAAATCAATATTTAATTGATTTAATCCCTTTCTAATAGCCTAAATCGTACTAATATTCCTCTAATTAGCTTCTATAAGCTTACATCTACCTATTAGTTAATCACCTTTGATTAATTAAAGCACCCCCCAACTCCCATGACTTGCTAAGTATAAATTAAACCCTTCTAAAATAAGGTTACCTTTTATAAAGCAACCTTATCCATTCCTAATCATGTTTTACCTTCATCCCACATGCAAAGGGATGAAGTGTTTCCTTTATCCATTGGGCTATATAAGGAGCCCTCCTTCTACCTTTATACCTACACCTAAACTTCTTGAGAAGAAAAATGCAAAGCATATAGCAAAATAGACTAAAAGCTTTCGTTTGTTTTCTTGAGAATTCACCACTTGGAGAGTTAAGCCTCTTTTCTAGCCTAAAGTGCTTAGATCATATGGGAGGTGTCAAAAGGGTCTTGTAGCCCAACTTTGATAAGCCCCCATTCCTAGGTTCTTGGAAACATCAAGAACAACCACTTTGATTTGCCATGGATCCTACATAGGTTCACCCATTTAATTTTTTTGTTAATTAAGAGAATAGAGGATTTAGACAACTAGCATGTTAAGTTTCAAAGTTTTAATATGATAAATGTTAGTGTCTAACCTTTTTTAATTCTTATCTTGATGGTGCTTTGTATTTTGCTTAATTTTGTTAATTAAGACTACTAGGTGTTAGTCTTTATTTTCATTAGCTTAAATTAACAAATCATGCACACAGCAGGCACCCGAACCCACACGTAAGCACCCTATGTACTCTCAACCCTCTATCAATTTTTTTTACTATGCGCGCACATGCCCAAACTGTAACACATACACCCTTTTGCTGGTGCAAGTACCCCTCTACAAGTGTACACACAGTGTCATAACTTTTACCTTTTTTGCTTCCCTGGCGTAGACACACTTTCCCTAGTGCATGCATCTCTTAGGTAGCGCAAGCACCCTCCATATCTGATTGGTTTACAAAGATGGGAGCATGTACCCTAACCCACATGCATATTCCTAAAATGGTGTGCATACACCTTGAAGGGGACACATATATCTCTGTTTAATCTGGATTTGTTTATATTTTTTTAGTGCTCCTAGTTTTGGTCATATCTTTTGACACATTGAGTTGTTTTCAGAGTTTGAATAGGCATCAGAAACAGAACGAAGTGAAATTTACGAGGGAATTTCTAAAATTAAGATACCTTTTGTATCATTATTTCTATCACAAAACTCTCAAAGTGCCACAGAGACCTCCAAAAATGTAAAATACTAAAAACCGTTGAAAAATTGTTAAAAATTGATTTTGGGAATTTCCAAAGTTTGCTTAGTTTTCTTACTTGTGCATTAGAAATTTAAAGGAAATCAATCTAACATTGTTAAACATTTATTCTCTTCTCTTTGAAAGCTAAACTAGAAATGGACCTATGTAGATCCTTAGCAATCAAAATGTGATTGTTTGATCTTCAAGCTTTGAGAATGGAATTTCATCAAGCTAGATATTTATACAAAATAATTTTTTAAAAAGAGAAATTGAATATGATTTATATATGTAAATTTTATGTAAACACTCAAATACTATAAATTTTAAAGATAAATTGATTATTATTTTAATATGTAAAGTTTATGTAAATAGTCTTTCTTCATGTCTTTTTGTCTAGGTAACATGGGAACATGGTCATAGTGTTTGCCTCTAAAGGGAAGGTTCCTATTTTGGCAAGGATGATTTCATAGGGAATTGAAGCCTTAGTTCTCAAACTTGTCATTCTACTAGCTTGTACCTCACTTCCATATAACACCACTAGTATGTCTAGTAATCCAAATAGGACTTGGTTGTCTTCCAATCCCATATTTCAACATTCTTGCGCCTGTTTTGGAATGCCTAAAGAGTTTGCCAACCTCCTTACATTTTCATTCTACATGTATCCCAACTAAGCTTCTTGTGGAAATCAAGGTCAAGATATTTTTATTCTACACTTCTAAAGACCCTCACGTGAACTAAAAGTCAAAATGTTATTTCTTCTTTTTCATTGAGAAAATAATAATTTTGGTTTTGTCGATGTTTCCCTATTCCCCTACTTCTTTACAAAAAAGCTATGAGGCCTGTATATTTTCTTTTAAATTTTAAATTGTTTTTACCATTAGAATTAGGTCATCGACTTTAAGCAAGAATTCTACTATATGTTTGGTCAAATGGATTCCTTCCCCAACAATTTTGTTTATCCAATCTTCTAGCTTGCTGATGGTCTATATGGCTCCTAACCTACTATTTAAAACTCAAAAAGACTATTTAAAACTTAGTGCGTGCTATTTAATAAAACTCGAATGTTATTTGTTCATTTGATGAGCAATTTTTTGGTGGTATTAAGCTTGTAGATACAAGGCTCGAGGAGAACATGGAAGACGAACACTAGAGGACACTTGTTGGAAGAAATATTGTTTTAAGTTAGTGATTCTAAAAATTAAATAAGGCCGTACATATTTATATTTATTAATGCTAATTTAAGTTTTTGTTAATTTTATATGGGAAAGAAATATACAACGGGAAGATGGGCATGAAGAATTATGCTTGTATATTTTGCACAAACAAGTCCTACTTATCCATTCTTTATTGCCCGATAGTTTCTCATGGCAAAGGCTAAAATCCTAATAAAATGCACCTCTAAGTATGCATGTCTCCATGAAATTTACGCATGCCCATGTATGGGCGCGTCCTGATGTCAGCGCTCACATCACTGGTGCATTTTTCCAATATACGAGTTTGACAAATAGAGATTGCATATGTTCCCATGCAGCTCAGTTAGTTAGACCATGTGATGGTAAAAAACATGTCGTAGGTTTGAATCCCAGAAATCACAACTAAATGGAGAATGTTTCTTCATCACATTTAAACAAAAAAATACTAAGTAAAATGCATGTGGGACACATATGTGTGGGATGGGTGCATGGTGGTTTTATGGGCATAGGTGCATTCTATCGCGAGAATAGCCCTCGCCTAGGGAAAAATTGAAAATTGTCCCCATTCTCCCCCTTCCCCTTTTTTTAATTGGGTGAGTTATTTATAAAAGCTTTATACATAATGTTTAATACTAATGTTTAACATATCAATGTAGTTGAGTTGACATAATGAAAATACAAAACCATTAGACATCTAGGTGTTTTAGTTTCAAACTTGTTGCCTTCACATATTTAAACACTTTTAACCATATAATTTCTTAGCGGAGTTGGTTGAAGAGTCTCATTAAAGGAGATAGTGTTTGTAAAATGCTTACAAGTGTTGATTAAAATTTCTTATCATTAATAAAGTTTTACATATAGAAATTAGTTATACTTACCCTTCCATATTAGCATTAAAAGGGTTGACATTTGATTGGTGAGGATGATGGTTGTACATAATTATTCATTATGTTACAGATATTTATTTAAATATGTTTTAGGAGATAAGGTGAAGGTCTAATTTTTGACGAATTGGGTTCTTTCCAATTGTAACGACTTAGCTAAATAATTTTTTGATGTAAATATGTGATTCTCATATTGTAAATTACAATATAATCCATAAATAAGATCGGAGATGTCAATATTTATGTACCAATTCAATAATCTTAAATTTTAAAAATTAGATATAAACATTTTGCCGGGTGTTTGTTTAATGGAATTGTTTAAGATATAATGTCTATGAGAGGTTAGGTGGTCAAATCCTAGGGAAAAGTGAATTTTAAATCTTGTCTCTTTTAAGTGTATATATCATATGATTATGAAGTTGAGTTACGTTTTCATCATATACAATAGGTGTTTAAGCACTATTCTAAAAGTTTTGATAGATTGTGAATCAATCAAAAGAGTTCCTTTCTTTGGGGGGAGTGTCCCATTCTAAATTTGTAGAGAAATGCATTGAAAATTCATTTTGAATGAAGATATTAAACATTTCAATATATTAATTGTCACAATATCAGTAGTACTTAACACTTCCGATTTATTTCAAACTTAAAAATGGGATGTTGTTTACACTCTTAATTATTTTTATATGTTATAGAAATGCACAACAAATAAGAAGGATGTAAGGTTCATTACAAGGATTTATTTTGAATAATTTACTTCCAACAGTAATCATACAATATCATAACAACACATTAATACTTGCAACAAGAGATAAATATATGTTATAAGCTAAAAAAGATGTGAAGAGATGCACTTGCCTATACATAGTGAAACAAGAGATATTTAGGTGCATAAAGTAGAGAATTTGGGAGTATTGAACTTGAAGATGCTTCGTTCCTAAGACTGCAATTGGGAAATTCTTTGGTTTAAAATTGTATAGTTAATGAAAACTCTGAATCATATTTACACATGAAACAATGCACAAAATTATTATATTACTTCTCTGTATATTTCAAACAATACAATAGCCTAATATATAGGTTGGAGTTTCCCTAGAATATAGGAAACTAACACAAACCTTGATGCGACAGGAACCTCATCAACTGTCGACCTCATGTGGTTTTCTGGATCCTCCCACAAACCCTTTCAAGATCCATGAACTGACTTACTCTGGTGCTACTATTCACCACTATGCTTATACATCAGGGAATTATGTAGGAAACACAACATGCATATCTCAAAACTGCACAATAGAAGATATACTGAAAAAATTTCACATTACTTCCTATAAGAATCGTAATGTTCTTAATTGTAGTCTTTGTCTTTGATCGCTACCACTCGATCTCGAACAACATAGAAAACTGCCACTGTCACTGGAAGCTTTCCTTGACTAAGTCGTTTTGGGTGCAAAAACCGAGAATGGTGGTTTTGCAATTGGTTTACCACAAACCACAAAGTGATGGTTTTGCAAATGGATTACCAACAACCAAGAATGGTGGTTTTGCTATTGGTTTACCACAAACCACAAATGAAGGTTTTCAAGTGGTTTACCTACAACCACATCATGATATGCCAAGTACTATTCTCAGCCCTCATCACATCTCACTGCAGGGAATAACACAGGAAATTCTGTTAAAATTTGTTGCTCGTACATACATAGAAAAAGATGACATACTGGAAATGGAACATTGGAATCATGTTCCCCCCCTCAATGTGAAATTTCCACTTCTTGAAAAAAATATCACTGCAAACTGAGGCACACCACACTGGAAGCACTAAAATCAAATTGCACACACACATGTCACCAAAGCTAATATGCGGCCCCGTCATTGGCAAGTGACGAGAGGTCGCTGAATGACCTCCAACCTCCGATGCCTCCTGCCTCTTGTATATGAATGCTTAACTCATCTGAATCTGAACATGAGACTACATGGTTTCCAAATTGTATTTAATCTTCTCCTCTCAATGTGAAACCTTTTATTTAAGGATGTCGGGTACAACCGATAATGCGTCCACAAGATGGCCAAAATAGAGGGTAATTTTCAAAAAATTTATTTTCTCCCAAAATTAGAACCAACAGGACGGGAATAAAAAAATATACACTTTTGAAAAAAACGGCGCTCAATTTTGAGATACCGTGCAAAAGTTATTGAGGATACAATTTTCCGTAAAATGGCATAATTTAAATAAAATTGACACAATGATTAAAATTTTCCTCAAAATAGAGAGAAAACTTATCATATGACCACTCGTTAGAATTGGGAGGAAATGAAGATTCCAAAAAAATCAATTTTTCCAAAAAATGGCACCAAAAAATGTAATAATTGCCCTCTAAATGCAATTATTAAATAAAAACTATAGGAAAAAATAATTTTTTAAAACTATAGTCTTTATGAAAAATTAAAATAATTGGCCAATAAGAGTTGGCTGTGCAAAAAACTCACAGTTTACTTTTCTTCTCTTTCTTTGTTGATAGGCATCCAATCTCCCAGGCTGAGCAATTTCAACTATAGTATTTTCCTCAAAGATCTGTACCTTTCTCACATGTATTAATGATAAATCACTTTTGGAAAACGTCACTTTTATGTAATGAGCTGCTAAATCACGAAAAATATTTATTCCAAATGCTTTCTGGGTTTTATTCCTCACATTTCAACCTTTCCGGAACACTTTACTTTTCTCAATTTCATTGAGAAATGAGAAAGTTAAGAATGTTTTACTGAGACAGATTTTAAGCAATATATAGACCTTTCAATGCTAAGATTACGAGAGAGCACTGGTTTCTTTGAGAGCTTGTAAACCAAATGGAAAGAGTGAGTCAAGCATAATAAAACTATAGAAAATATACACTTCAGGACTGCATAGGGGAATATGACATACGTGGGCAACCAAAACAACACTAGAGCTGCCCCTCACAAAATTCAAGCTTCCATTTCAGGAAAGGAACTAGATCAAATCACCATGCTCTGATGTCAAATGAAATGACCTCTCAAAGTCTGAGCAAGAAAATACAGAAGGAGAAGAGAGCAAAACACAAGAAATAATAAATAATAATAATATAATTATATTCTATATATTTCACACAATACAATAGCCTAATATATAGGTTGGAGTTTTCCTAGAATATAGGAAACTAACTCAACTACAAAATCTCAACCAAACCTAATTATGTGGGGTGAGAATAACTCACGTAACCCACACATAACAATAAATATAATAATATATTGTTGAAACAATATATTATAACAACTCTAACAATAATCTCTCAACAATAATAATTACACACGTAATTATTATTCACACACATAAATATGTGAAGCACTATAATATTCCTAACACTAAGAGCACTAGGATTGGAAAGGTTTTATAGAATACTCAAGGGCTCCATTACAATGTGGCTCGTGTTAGCATAAATTTTTGTATGACATTACTCCTATAACATGGAAAATGATATCACAATGAACAATCTCTGCAATACAAAGAAAAATCCCAACGATACATTTGCGAGATTTTTACAATGATGGAGAGGATTGGAAAGTCACTTCCCTTGTGCCTTGCCAGAAAAATAGTTGGTAAGCATATTTGTGCCTAACTTGAACCCACAAATAGCCTTCTGTTTGCAAATGCACTGCGGTTCTAACTTTGAAGAAATAATAGAGAATGGCAGTCAAATCGAGAAGGTCATCATCATGAAGGGAACACTTAAACCTATTGTTAAAGAAAAACATGAAGAAAAATCCTTAGATAAACAAAAAAATTTCAAAAAAAACAAACATCTCATTGGAGGTGGAATTATGGACTTCAAAAGAGTCCAATCCATGCAGACTAGTCCTCTTTTAAATATCTCACAAGGACCTTGTCCCAAGGCACCTACCAAATGTGAGTTCACACCATTAAAAGAATCCCTATCTACCATACTGAAATAGTTAGATAACATAAACATGGTATAATACCCAAGCGTGACAATACTATACCACGAAAATGCTCCAAAACCCGTTTAGTTCAAGGAACATGAGAACTATGACTTCCACCACGTTAAAGGGCACAAGACAGATAGGTGTCTAAGACTGTGTCATTACATACAAGACCTCATTGAAGAGGGAAATATCATTATAGATTCTCCCCCCAACTTAGGCTAAGGTCCAAATGAGAAAATGGGTCTCTTTAAAGAGCCCTTTCCTAACCATGCAGATAAAAAGGAAAGGAATCCAGATCACGGAAAAACTTCCAATGACTATAGGACTGTCGCTTATATTTATCCCACTAATGATAGTCCCTTCGATTCCCTCATAGGATGTATCCATTCATTTGATGAACAGGTCAATACCATCTAATGAGACATGCTCATTTAATCATACTAGAACCCCTACATATCCCTCAGGAAGGTCAATACAATCTAATAGACTAGCTAGAGAAAACATCTGCTAGGATATCCATTTTAGATATCCTTAAAATATCTATTGCCCATAAGAACCTATTGTATAAGACGCTGTAGAGTTCAGGTGTCTCAACTGATGTAGATCCTGCGCACCTCCCAGACATGATTGCACATCTTGATGCTAATGATCACATCACTTTTGAGCATGTTACAAACCCGCGTAACGATCCAAAGCATAACTTACCCTTATAACTAGAAGTAGTTGTTACCCATCGTAAAATTAAGAGAGTACATATGGACGGTGGATCCAGTCTAAACATTTGTACTTTGAAGTTGGTTAAGTAGCTAAGCCATTTAGAAACAGATCTAGGTGCCAATACTATCATGATCATGGCCTATGATAATGAGGAGTGAGTATCAACAGGCACTATAGTGATTCCAATGGAAGTAGGGCCGACTTATCATGATACAATGTTTTGTTTCATTGACTTGGATCTACCATACAACATGCTCTTAGGAATCCCATAGATCCATGCCATGCGGGCCATTCCTTTGAATTTCCATAAATGTATCAAAATGTGCCATAAAGGACAAATAATCACCATTCAAGGTGATCCAAAGCCATTTACACATTGCAAAGCCTTGCACAGTTTTTCTCGTGTGGCTTATGAATGCCCTTCTGCAAACATTTTTGTTCCTTTGCAAACAAAGGCTATCAAGGAAGGGGTGGATCCATATTCACTCACTCCTTGCAATCAGGACTTTCCTTTGTTGGTCAACCCCTTCACATCATGGGAGGCAACATCAGAAAAATATGTCCCAGGCAATCTATTCACCCTTGAAAAAGCTTTATTAATATTAGATTTATCAGTGTCACCTAGGACATGAGGAAAGCCCTATTTTAAGTTCAAAAGCACTCGAGAACAATTCCCTAAACCATTAGAGAAATTCATCCCTAGTGGTTTCTTGTCCAAGGAAAAGATGTTAGAGGATCCTACTAATAGAGTTCTAGAAGGAACCATGGCTTCATGCCATCAGGCACCCCAATATATCAAAGGCCACTTCATGATGTTTTCATGGGTTATAAAGGGCTGGGATGTGGTATCAATGCGCAAGGGAGATTGGAACCCATTCCCATCCCTCACTTCAAATCAAATAAACATGGTCCTGGAATATGACCTCATGACAATCCACCCTTAGAGATTGACACCACTTCTTATGAACAAGAGAGCGATTCATCTCATTCTGATAGTGATGCCAATTTCCAATGTAGCCTCTACAAGGATCTCACCTCAACTAACCTATTCCCTGACTTGCTTGTCCTTAACTTATCCAAATCCAAGCCTCAAAACAATTTCCAAGTAGCCCTTGTATATCCCAAACTTATAGATTAGGATCAAAAAATTCATGTGCCAATCAAATTCTTCGAGAATGATGAGGCATTAGCAGAATTCATGGGACTCAGGGACTCCATTCTAGTTGGAGATCATAAGAAAGGATTTGAAATTCAACTTGACACCTATGCATACTTTGGAGAAGAAGCATATATGCGTGGATGATTGAATAATAAGGTTGCAAATAAGAGTAAGAATACTTCAGAGAAACCTTATGCAAGGAATAAATGCTAGTCTCATAGTGAATAAATCTTTGAAGAACTCGTAGAAAAATAGAATGAAGAACCTATGGATAAAATGAGCTATCCGTTCAAGAATGATGATGAACTACCTAAGGAGGTTGGCCTTACTCTTCCCCCTGATTCTACTGGGATGGAGGACACTTCTAAGATGTTTGTGGAAGAAACCATCAGTGTCAAAATTGGCTCGAAAGATGAACCAAGAGTGATAAAGTTGGGAGCTTCACTCTCAACTCAAGAATAGAAGGTTTTTATAGAACTATTAAGAGAAAATGGAGATATATTTATGTGGTCATATGTAGATATTTCTGGGTTAGATCCAAACTTAGTGGTGCACAACCTCATTTTGCACCCATACGCTAAACCCATTAAGAAGAAGTTGAGAAAGATGCACCCTACAATTTCACTCCTTGTCAAAGAAGAACTGGAGAAATTATTAGCTGCTCATTTCATTAAACCCATCGACTATTCAGAGGGGATATCTAATATAGTCCTTGTTTAGAAGAAACCTATGGGCATAAGAATTTGCACTGATTTCTGTGATATCAATAAAGCATGTCCCAAGGATGATTTCCCCTTGCCTAACATTGATATGATTGTTGATTCCACTTCTGGTTATGAAATATTGTCCTTAATGGATGGATTTTTAGGTTATAACCAGATTCAGATTACAGAAGAAGACCAACATAAAATCACTTCCATCACTCCTTGGGAAACGTTCTATTACAAGGTCATGCCTTTCAGACTCAAGAATTTTGGGGCAACCTATCAATGTGCAATGAATGTCATCCTCCATGACATGATTAATGACATCATGGAATATTATGTGGATGACATCCTAGCCAAATCCAAAAGCAAAGGAGAGCATCCTGAAGTGTTGAGACGTATTTTTTAGCATCTTCAAGATTATAAGGTTTGCTTGAATCCTAAGAAGTGTATCTTTGGATTCTTATCAGGAAAACTCCTAGGTTTCATTGTTTCACAAATAGGAATATAAGTGGACCCTGCAAAGGTTACAGCTATCATAGAAATGCCTCCACCTACCACTCTCAAACAATTGAGGAGTCTACAAGGGAAAATTTAGGAAATCCATCACTTTATTTCACAACTTGTGGATAAGTGCCACCCATTTACACATCTACTAAAGAAGGATGTTACATTCAACTGGTGACTGGATTGTCAAAAGGAATTTTCATTGCTAAAACAATACCTTATTAACCCACCTGTACTCATGCCTCCTACCCAAGGAAAATTTCTCCTATTATACATCTCTGCTACCCAGTTTTCTATTGTTGCACTACTTTCCCAATATGATCTAGACCATAGAGAAAGGGCGGTTTACTACCTCAGTCACACTTTGATTGCCTACGAGCTGAATTACCCACAGATTAAAAAATTATGCCTAGTGGTTGTCTTCGCCTTTCAAAAACTTTTCCATTATCTCCTCAACAATAACACCAAACTAATATCCAAATTTTACCCTCTTAAGTACCTTTTATCTAAGCCCAACTTTACCGGACGAATGGCTAATTGGATCATTCTCCTGAGTGAATTTGGTGTTGAGTTTGTGAATCAGAAATCCTTGAAGGGACAGGTATTGGCCGATCAGTTAGTAGAAGATCCTCTACCAGGAATGGAACCTTTGTGTCTGGACCTACCATATGCATCCATGATGTATGTTGAAGAATCTGTAGAGTGGAAAGTCCATTTTTATGGATCATTCACCTTCCATGAATTAGGGGCAAGAGTAGTGCTCATCACTCTCACATGTGAGGTTATCCCAAGAGCATTCCGTTTGGGATTCCCCTGCACTAATAACATTGCGGAGTATTAGGAACTCATTTCTAGCCTCAAGCTAGATATTACTTGGAATATCAGACAATTGCAAGTCATTGGAGACTCCCAACTTATCATTAAATAGGTTAATGATGAGTATAAGGTTAAGGATAAGAAACTTATTCCATACAAGAAGTTGGTTGATACCTTGAAAGAATATTTTAAACATATTATCTTTGAGCAAAAACCAAGATTGCACAATAGATCAGCAAATGTTATGGCTACAATTGGATCTCTCTTATGCATTCCACCTCAAGAGAGAAAAAATTCATTTTTATAGAGAATTTACAAATACCCACATACGACATGCCGAAATATTTTTTGGTATGTGAAATTGTTGTTCCATCCTCCCCTTGGTATGACCCTATATTTGTATACCTAAAAGATGGCACATTTCTCCCATACATTACCCATTCTGAGAAAAAATCCCTTATCCTTCGTATAGCCTGTTATACCCTCCTGGGAGGAACCCTTTATCGTCATGGCTACGATGGGAATCTGCTTCATTTTTTGGATGTTATTGACTCAATCCATACTATTAAGGAAGTACGTGGTGGTATTTGTGGAGTGCATACTAGTGGTATGATCTTAGTTAAGAAGCTCTTAAGGGTAGGTTATTATTGGCCTACCATGGAAGTAGACTGTTGTAATTTTGTCAAGAAATGTGAGTTATGCCAAAAGCATGGGAACTTGATACATGAACCGGCACAAGCTTTGCATCCCATTGCAGAACCTTGGCCATTTTCTAAATGGGGCCTGAATCTCATAGGAAAGCTCCATCCTTCTTCTTCAAATGGCCACACCCACATTATCACCGCCACTGAGTATTTTGCTAAATGGGTAGAGGTTATGCCTCTCACTTATGTCACTGGTGTAGAAATTTCCAAATTCATCATGAACCATCTCATCTGCCATTATGGTATCCCCTCTGCCATTTTCACTGATAATGGTAAATCCTTCAATAATAAAATGGTTAATACATTGTGTCAATGTTTCCATATTCAACTCAAGTGGTCTACCCCCTATTACCCCCAAGGTAATGGAAAATTTGAATCTACCAATAAAACCTTTGTATAAATCATGGAGAAAATGGTAAGTAAGACTTGTCGTAATTGCCACTTACAAATACATCCCACCCTCTGGGCCTATCGAATTTCCATCCACACTCCTATTGGTGCGACCCCATATTCCCTATTTTATGTCACTGAAGCCATCATACCCTTGGAAGTGGAGCTTCCCTCCTTGATAATATCTCTTCGAGATTATCTTGATAAGGACGAAGACTATAGATTTGTTGGATTAAAATCGTATAAGAGCGCTTAATCACCTCAGGGTATACTAAAATAGAGTATCAAGAGGATATAACAAATAGATCATTCATCGTGAATTTGACATAGGTGATCTAGTGCTGAAAGAAAATCAGAAGAATACTGTCAAAGATAGAAAATAAAGGTAAGTTTGAGGCCAACTGGCAAGGGCCTTATGTGGTGGTTGCCAAGTATGGGTCAGGAGCTTATAAACTAACATATTCAAATGGTGAAGAGCTTCCAGAACCAATGAATTCCATACATCTCAAGTGGTTCTATGCTTAAGCATGATGAGAATATCAAATAAGAACTAAAAAATGGAAAAACAAAGAAAAAACAAGTAAAACATGAGAAAATAGTAAAGAAAAAATAGGTCGTCCACATGTGAAAACCACACAATTGTGGCACAGTGGGTAGGGCTTTAGGTGAAAACTGGGTTCTGGCGCTCAAGGAGGATTCATTGGTCACAAGTTACTCTTGCATCAGGATGGTTAACCCTCACCAATTTCTAGAAATAACTTCCTTTGCTATGTCTAAGAACCCTATCGAATCCATCTTTTTCGAGCCGTGATCTGGCTTATTTACTCTTCTACCTACATTAAGGACATGCTTTTGAATATTTCTATCTAATGCTGGCATGCACCTTCACATTCCACTTTCTCACACATATGTGCGTGGAATTTCACCCTTTATATATTCCCACATCACGCTGGGAGCATCCGTGCTTCTTTGTCCTTGTACATTGCTTCCAAAACATGACCTTAGAAAAAAAAACATTCAGCAAAAAGGATACATAAAAATCTAAACATTCAGAAAATACCCCTTCTAGGGACAAAACTACACCTACGTTGTAACATTGTCTTATGAAAACCCCAAAAACAATGTGAACAATAGCCTTGAAAACATATCTTTCTACATAACCCAAAAAAATCAGAAAATATATCAATGTTGTCCAGCAAAAACAAGGTAATGATTAATTTGCTTTTAGTTGTCAGTTTATATAGTTTTAGTTGTATATTTGTTTAGTTTTGTTAGCTTTTGCTTATGTGTTTATTTACTGCACATCTGTTATTATCACATCTATCATTTAGCATTCATATAACATCATCTGATACATCATATATACAAAAAATGGTAAAGTTTTACATCATGCATGTTTACTAAGCAAATCATCACATATCGTATCATCAATGGGGGAAAGCGGGGTTGCGCATGATCAAAAATTTATCCCCCACCCCCCACACCAATATTATCTAGTATCATCCCAAGTGCTAGTATCTACAAAAATATCTCATGGAAAAAACGTATGATATCATCTTAATCACCCTGGGGCATTTCTTAATATCTCCAAAGGCTTCTTGTCTTCTATTTTTATCTAGCGCCATAATTATTTTTCATTTTTGTTGTCCCATTTTTCTTCTCACTGGGGCATTTTATTACCACCCGATTCCCGTTGTATTTTCCTTGGGGCATTTTTGCATGATTTTAGGTGACCTTACATTTCCTAAATTCCTCTGACCAATCAAAAATTTAAAAATTATAAAATCATCTAAAAATCCAAAAAAATTGTAAACACTTTGAAAAAGGACTAAAATTGGTAAAAGGCTCATTTACAGCTGAAATTTGTGTCTCTCACATGGCACTCATCTCATATCTTATTGACGTTTTCACATATTTTTAAACAATGACTCGTGGATCACCCAACTCTACAATCATTTTACAAAAGCTATGTTGCTTACTTCATCTATACACTGGGCCACTATCAGTTGCCTGGTACTATTTTTGTCATGTAAATTACTTTTCCATTGGACCCAAGTGTCCTCCATCCTTTCCCTTGCATATGCAAATTGCTTGGGGAATCATTTTAAACCCTTGTCTCTTATCATAACATTTGGAACTGCATATCAATAACAAATTAATCATGCAACTATCCTGAACATTGTTGGTTTGAGTGTGTGTGATTATAATTATTTTCCTGTTAGATGAGTTTGTTTACTTCTCGTATTGCATTGCATGTTTGTCTATTACATGGAATTTTTGTTTTAGCAAGGGATGATTGTTTGTATCTTGAATTTCCATGTCATTTTATGCTTCCGTAGTGTGCTTACATTTTAATAAAGACTGATGATGAGGATGCTAAGCAAAATGATGATTAAAAATTGTTTACACTGGTTTGTGGATAGCTTATTATCCCTCTTTCTTTTTGTTCTATAATCTTCTCTTCTATTCTCTTTTTGATTTTCAATCGAGTTATTCCATCACCCCATCAAAACTCGAGGGGGCATCCCTTTAGCTAACTAATTTTTCTTCTACCCCTTCAGAAAAAATCTACTCCTTTATGTTTGTCTACTTTCCTTGAAGTGGCGTAGCTTACGTCACCCCAAACAGGGGAAAATCTAGACACCTACAGTTTGATCAAAGCACTATTACTCTTTATATTTCACTAACTATCCTCCTCTACACAAATTTATGACATACCATCAGTTAGACCTATCTAAATCCCCTCTTACGAAACTCTTTCAGTCGTATTCCTCTTGTAAGTCAATTAAACAGGCTAATATAAGCCTCTTCTTGGCTAAATCCTCTTCTAGACTGCTTCTATTAGCTTCTTAGACTATCAATCCATTTCATTGGATTGATTATACCTCTCAAAAGTCTCTCAAAACCCTAATCCCTCTCTAAATAGGATTAACTAGCCTAACCTAATTTAACTAGTCCTAACCTTGATTAACTTCTTCTAAACCTAGTCAAATCTTACTTTGACTCCCTAATTAAATTTTTGGCTTATCCTTTAGTCCCACATGCACCAAAATTCTTCCACTTTTCCAAATGGAAAACTATAAATAGCCCACTACCCCCCGCTCATTTACAAGAACACTTATTCCCTCTAACATAAACTATAGTATTATTACTAGGATTAGGAGTTTTATTTCATTTTATTGAGCTATTTTATTTATCCTTAGCAACACACCACACACCATTGAGTAAATGGGAAGAACCATTGGCCTTGAATCCATTCATGGTGAGCTCCCATTCTCTTAAGCACAAACTAATTGCTTATATCCTTATTATGCTAACTTAATTAACCTTTCAAGAATAGAGGGTAATTATATTTGTTAAGTTTTCTTGTTTAATTCAAGATTAATGTATGAAAAATAGGAATCATTGTTTAATTCTTATTTTATGGTCAACTAATTAGTTTTACACAAATATTTGGGGTTTCTTGAGTGTTCTTACCCCATTCCATAGCTTCTCCAACCTTTCTTTGAACACAGTTGGAACCTCAATGTGTTTGAGCCAAGAAGGAAGAGAAGTAAAGTTTTCTTCAATTACCACCAATCAGGACATATAGATTTTTTTTGCCAAAACAAAAATTTTATTGCAAGGTCTAATCCAATGATCAAGAAGACCGATTCTCAACCTACCATGCAATGTGTGTATCCTGTCAAGGGAGATTCTAGTACTATCAAGCTTGATAAAAGGCATATCCATGAAAGAGAGATAAAGAAGTCTAATTTAAGGATTGAGGAAGACCACATGTTCTTAAATGTAGTTCATGAGAATTTGAGAAGTCTAGGAGTTTGGAACACATCAAGTGTTGTAAGGTATATCAAGTAACTTTTCCATGTGTCTTTGAGTCTCCTGTCATTTGTGAGGTTTCTGAGCTTGTCAATATATGTATCAGGTCCTTGTAGGTATGTGTTTCATTTTCATGATCATGATAAGTTCTAAAGTGTCAAGAAGCTTGTATTATCTTCAACGATGGGTTGATATTTTTTAGTAATATGTTGTGTATTGATATAAGGTCTAAGTCAACTGTCAAGAAGCTGTGCATAAGTCTATAAGGTCTTTGTTTGGTTCAAATGTCTTTGGTTTTGTTCATCATGTCATGCTTCAAAGTTTAAAAAGTGTTATGTCAAAAGGTTGTAAGTTGATGTGGATCACTGAGTAGTGAGTCATAAGGTATTCAAGCTCTAGTATCAATTATAGTACTAGTATGTCAAATTTGGGAATCATAATATTTGTGTTAGATCTTAAGGATTTGTGCTCAAGTAAAATATATGAGTGTTGCAAGTAGGTGTAAAGAACATTATTCTTGATGTCTAAAAGTATAAAAATGTTTGAGTCATTTCCTTCCTCATGTTGACAAGATTATAAGCTCAGTCAAAAGAATCTTGAGTTTTTTAGTTGTTTGTCACTCATGAAATTTTATAAATTATGAATCTGTCAGAAGGTTTCCATGTCATATATGCTTGTCGTTCTACATATTAAACTCAGTGTCTAAATGTTGGTTTAATGTTTTGGTCAGGATAATCCTGCGAAGAATCCAAGAGGATTTTTCCAGGGTTTGTGAAATACATGCTACAAGTTAAAAGCTGAGATAATGCATAACGTGTTGAAGATATAAGAGGGAATTCATTGTTTCATGGTATGAGTAGTAAATCATGATCATGCTTAGTTTGAAAAACCTCTTAAACGGATGTAATGTGGTGTTTGGTCAATGTCATTGATGATTCAACAAGCATGTTGGAGGAAGATATGCAATCCTACAATCTAACCAAGTTAGTGTACTAAACAAGAGTATTTAGTCTATATTGAGTCTTCTACATCCTAGTTGTGAAATAATGAATTGTCAAGTAAAGAATCATGGGTAAAGGTTTATCATGTTGTGATAAACTGATGGTGAAGAGGGATTTCTATGTGTTCTCAGTCAGTCTCATGTTTCTGAGTTTATCATGTTTCCAAGTAATCATGATGTCAGTATCTTAAATAATTGTCTCAAAAATTATGTAAATTTTTCAAGTTTTTTTGTGATACCTTTATAAGGAATCTCTTGAAGATCTCGAGGTTTGAAAGGATCTATTAAACAAGGAATATGATATTAAAAAAATTTATCAGGGCTAAAAATATTTTCTTGGTAGGTTAATACGTCACATTGATCTCAAAAGCATCCTAAAAGTATGAAAATGTCTTCTTAATTATGTGAAAATGTGTTTTTGCATTAAAACAATGATGCTACAAGTGTGTATAGTATGAGAAAGTCCAGGATTGACTATTAGAAATGTAATATACAGGATTGAGGAAGGTGATGCTCTTCTATGGGTGATCTAGAAGTCCTAGAATCTAGAATGAAAATTAGTACAAAGAAAACTATGAAAGGAAAGGTTCAGATTGATTTAAAAAGGTCTCTTTTCAAGAAAGTATAAAGTTGGATGATAGTGACAGGGTGCAGTCACCCTCAAGACTCAAAAATAAAGTTAAGTAAAAATGACCATTGTTTTGTAAGCAAAAATGCATGAAAAGATAGTATATAGGATGAATCAAGGTCTAATTATGATTTGAAAGTGAATTTAAGTGTTGAAGAGGTCATTTACACCCTATGATAAAATTTCATGCTTCAGAAAGTGAAACTATCAACTCAAGGAAAGTGAAAAGTAGTGTGAGTATTTTTGACAATCTTCTATGTCCTCCCATGTATTGACTTCAAAGCTTTAGTTTCGTAGGTGTAAAAGAGATTTGATAATGTAGTCATAGTATTTACATAATCATTCTAAAGTATGTATGCTTCTTGTCTATCATCTATCATGTATTTTATTGAGGTCTTGGACAATGTTTGAGGTGCATCATGAGAAATCTGTAGGTACTTGTGACAAGCTACAAAGGTTAAGGTTAATGGAGACTATCATAGGTCATAAGAGTCAAGTTGAAAGAATCAAATAACCAATAATAAGGAACTTGAACTAAGAAGATACATTTCAAGAATATGAAATAGTCTGAGGGTGAATGGAGTGTTCTTTGTTTCAAGGTGCCAAGATGAAGTTAAATATCAATGAAAAAGTCCATAGTGACTTCTAAATGCGATAAAAGTGTGATGATGTATTTGAAGTTTCTTACTTCTTGCTATAGGGGATCTTTGTTAAGGGGGAGCATGTGTTACCCATCCTACAACAAGAAAAAATCTTTGAGGAAAATAAAATAGGTTTGAAGAAGAATGAAATGCTACAAGTAGATATGAGTGTGTCCTTTAGGTATATGTAAATATGAAGCTAATGTCTCTGTGAATGAAGGAATTGGAAACCTACATTGTTTGTGGTGACTTCTTAAGGTTTCTATGACAAGAGAACTAATGTAAAGCCTAAGAGAAAGGTGCATTGTGACAGAGCAGAGAAAAATAGAGGGCATATCATATTACTTTGACAAGATAATAGCTACACTAAATTGCAAGATAGTGTATGTGACAGAGTTTACTAGCTTGAAAGATTTGACCAAGAGTGTTTGTGAGAGGGGGAGTTTTGGAAAGCTTCAAGATGATGAAGATGGTTACAATGTTTTTCTCATGGTACTCAAGGTATGTTGCAAATGATTTATCCATAGAATAAGTAAGTTAAGCTTATAAATGCATTGTATCTTGTCTACATGACTATAATACACTAAAATGATGGTTCATGGCTATTTGTTGAATCTTACTTTTCTTGAGTCAACTAAGATAGTGTTATAGTGATATGAGACAAGGGATGACTAGTAAAGTGTTGTATGTTTGCTATTGAAGGTATGGGGAACATTGTTTTACTCTATAAGCCTCATGGTTCAAGTATTTAGGTGCTTTAAAGACCTTAATTTCTCTTCTCAAGGAAGTTGTGTATTGAAATGTTGATGATTGCTTTCTAACAATGTTGAGTGTTGTTGTAGTAAGAAAATGTGTTGTTCAAGGTGTGTATGGGATCTCTAAGATAGGGGGTGTAATTTTTTTTTCATCCAAGGAAGTGAAATGTTGTTATCAATGCTATCCAAGGTGAGAAAATGATGATTTATTCTTGTTCATGCTTACAAAGTTATGCATTGACATATCTCAGCTGAATATAACTCAAGAAGACTGAATAAAGTGTTTAGGAATTTGTGAAAGTTGTAAAGATAATTTCTTGTCATGGTAAGATGGTGAGTCTCACAATTTTATACCTAGGAGGTAGATATGGTAGCCTTAAGCCTAGAGGGATTAATTTTTTCTTGATTCAAATCTTTGCTAACCTGATGTAGGATGTTTAAAATGGTCATTTTTACACTAAAAGTTCTGGTATGGGATAATAATATTAACATTACTATGAAGAGTGTGCTTAAGCATTGATATACATGATTATAGTCAAGAAATGGTGGATCATAGTCTATAATGGTGAAGTAATGGTGAAACATGCTTAGTTTTACATTGTTGGCATGCTAAGGGTGATGTCACCCCTATCCCATGAATGCTACAATACCATTAAGGAGCTCAAAATAGGGGTATAGAGGAAATAACTTGTTTTTACATGACTAGACAATTGAAAATAGTTTTTAAGCCCTTACAAGGTGAGATATTGATTTTTTTCATGGTTTACTGATGTTTTTCAGTTGTTGGTAGTGCTTATTCTAGGGGGAGGATGGTGCTTGCATGCTTGAAATGAGGCAAAATTCATATTTTTGTGCAAAAATCAAGAAAATGGAGAAAATTGAGACCTTTTGGTTGATGTTTCTAACCAGATCATGTAGTTATGAAGCTGAAGAAAGTGAAGAAGGTAAGGTATAGTCATTCCTTTTTCATTAATGTAAAAAGGGGGAGAAGTTTAGGGTGTTTTCCATCAATGAGAAAGGGGGTGATTATTGGCATGGTGTCCTAATAGGTGTTGTCATTGATGAAAAACTAAATTAATGAGAAAGTGAATGTTGTAGGATGATGTCATGATGTTATTTATGGTTCTTACATGCTGTCTCAAATGTCTATCAGTTGCTACATTGGGATTTAGTGATGCATGCTTGCTCAGGAAAGCCCATACATGTGCCTATGAGGTGTAGCTTGAAATTGTGAGCCTCTCAGATGGTTTGGAAGCATGTTGAAATGTTTTCTAGCATGTTTTGAGGGTTCTTGATAACTCACAGCAAAGGCATGGTATAGGTACAGGTGGTTCACCATGTTACTGGTGTTCATTAGGAGCAGGTATGACAACTATGAGGTGTGACAGAGTGTTTTGGAGCTAGATTAGCCCATGGAAGAATAAAATCAGGTATATGCTGAAATGTGAGGTATCTTTGGATCATTTGAGGTGGTTTCATGACCAGTTAGTGCACTATTTAAGTTGATACTAGCTTTTATAGTGAGAACCCTTAAGGTGTAACTATGCAAATGAGGTTGGATGGAGAGATTGAGATATGGAATTAACACTATGATTATTGGAGATTTTAATGTGATGCTTCATAGTTCTCTCAAAAAAAATTAAGGTTTCCATGATGAGAATTTTTCAAGTTATGACATTTTATGTGAGACATGGTTAAGAATAGGTGAAAATCAAGCTCAAATTTGAATTTCTAATGCTCATTGTGAACAATTTGATTTTCATGGGACCTTGTGGATTTTAAGGATGTTTGTAAGGTGATTTTAAAATGTTTCCCAAAAATAATGTGGTCATTTGATCATAACATTTTTATGAACAAATGTTAAGAAGGTAAAGAGGTCTAAAACCATAGTTAAACCCTAGCTAGGAGCAGTTAACAGAAAGTGAAGTTCCGTGACCCACTATCTTTTGATTAATCAAAAGTGATGATTGGATGTTTCTATAGGAATCCTCAGTATTTCTGTAAATGTATGGTTGAGGTCATGGTGATATGTGGGACCCACCTCAAAATAGTATTTTCTAAAGAAGAAGGTTTTAGGACAAGATGGTCCAAAGGAGTAGCATACAAAATTGACGGTGCATGATGATTATGATTCCTTATTAATGTACTTGGAGTTTTTAGGATATGATCATATAGTTTCATGATGTTTTGAGGTCCAAACAGGTTGACTGGTTAAAGGGCAGTTTTAGGATCTCAAATAGCAGGGTCCAATAAAATGGCTATATCATAAGCTACATGTGGATTCCAGAGATGATTAAATTTTTATTGGAAATATTATTCAGATATATTTCCATTAATATAATTATTTCCTCATGATGATGTGATTTTTCATGGTTTCCATGCCATTTGTTGAGCAAGAAGGTTTTTGGCATTTCAAGACAAAATATGTTTTGGTGAAAGTTTGATGTTCGTTGTGTAGTTTCACAAAAAAGGGACGGTACCCTGTTAATTTGATTAATGTGAAATAAACCAAGTTACAATGGATGGACTGTAATACTTATAGGTATTGTATAGTCATGTGTAGACAAAAGAAATGTTACATAGGTACAACTGAAATTACAACAGCTTCCAAAATACATCTAGGAAGCAACAATTAATTTAATACAAATAAATGATAAGTTGCAACTATGCAACATTATAATAGGCAATGAGAGGGATGAAACGCGTGTAAGACAAATATGTTATGCAACTGTCCATATAACAATAATAATTAATTACTAACAATGTATTAATGCTAATGCGCTAACATTCCCCCCCTTAATTGTGCATTGCTCTTACAAGGGATGAGGAGAGGAATTCTATGAACAAATCGAAACTGTCACCATTGCCGAGAGTGACTTGGTGAGAGATATCTGCGATCTAAAAATCAGCTATTGGGCAGTACTGGAGCTGAATGTTGGTGGTTCAAGACCTATGCTCACGAATGTAATGACATTTGTACCTGAATATGCTTTGTTCGTTCATGGAAACACAGGATTCTTCACAAGCTTCAGACACACCTTGATTGTCAACAGTGACCTGATGGGAGGTTTCTCCTATAGGAATCCCTATATCCTGCAAGTATATGCGACGTAACCAAATTACTTCATACACATAGCTCCTCGTGCAGCGCGGTATTCAGCCTCAGTGGATGAGATTGAGCAACAACAGTTAATGCTTCTTGACTGATCCACGATGATATTGGTCCCAGATCCGATAATGAAAATACATATCCTGAAGTGGATTTCCTGTCATCAACGGATTTCCTACATAGATCCGCGTCTGATATATCCCTAGTAAGCAAGAACTGAGTGTCAATCTTCTTGATACTCCAGACCAAGAGTCAACTGTATCCTCGGACATATCTCAACACATGCTTTGCTGCTATCCAATGACATTTCTTTCGGCTCCTGCATAAATCTGGCGAGATAGCTCACTAGCAAAGCAAAGATCTGGTCTAGTATATAGTTCAAGTAAATGAAACTCCCCATCAAGCTGCCAATGCAGTGAGTGCCATCTTACCTCAGGAGATGAATCCTGGAATCTAGATAGTTGCAATACCTTTTCTCCATAGGTGTGGACAATAGGTTTACAATCTGATCATCCCATACTTTCTCCAGGAGTGTCTTGGCATATTTCATCTGGGAGACGAAGATATGTGATTCTTCTTTCTGCCATATCTTCTAAGCCAAGACAATAGTGAAGTCAGCCCCAAGATCAGTCATGTCGAACGATTTCTTCATATCATTCTTTACATCGTCTACATTGATCATCCTCACTGACTTCCTAGTGATCACAAGATCATCTACGTACAATAGACCATGACAATCACAATCTCTGTTCCTGTCTTCTTGATATACAAATTTGTAGGTAGAGATTGGGGGTCGTATGGATTTCTAACAAATCCATGCTGCAATGAGGTGATCATCAATTTTTATATACCATGCCCTAGGGTGCTTGTTTAAAGTCCATAAAGAAGACTTTATCGAGACGACATACCTTGTGTGGTTGATGCTCAGGTACTACATAACCCTTCAAGGTTGGGCCATGTACACTTCTTCTTATAGATCACCGTTTAGAAAAGCACTCTTGACATCCATCTGCATGAAATTTCCATCCATTTTGTGCTGCCAGTGCAAAGATAATCCTAATTGTTTTGATCGTAGTTGTGGGATAAAATGTCTCCTCGTAGTCAATTCCTTCTTTTTATGCATACCCCTTTACTACTAGTCTCACTTTATACTTGTCTACCGTCCCATCTGCATCTAATGGGTTTCTTCCCTGGTGGAAGATTGATAAGCTGCTAAGTGTTATTTTTCATCACTGATTGATATTCAGAGTCCATGGCACCTTTCCAAGATTTTTATTGTAGGTCTTCCTGGACTATAGAGGTCTCATCAGACTTGATAACTCTACTCATCAAATAAAAGTTAACTTCTTCTCTTGCTTTACTGTGAGTCTGTGGTCTAGGGGTGGATGTATTCGGTGGAGCATCCATTCTTGCATCTCATAATGTGGTAGTACACCACTTGGGCATACACCGAAGTGTTCTCATGGGTCGTGGTTCTATCATATCAACACCATCATCCCCATAATCACTTTCCTCATATGTGGGAACATCAGTTTTAATTTTTACAACTGGTGAAGAATCTACATCAGGTGAGTCTGGAGGAGGAGACTTTGCTTCCTTCTTCTCAAAAAATTCAACATCTCTACTGGTGTAGAATTTTTTGGTCTTTGGATCCATCAATCTGTACCCAAGAGTCTCTTCAATGTACCCAATGAAGATGAGTTTTTGTGACTTTGTGTCTAATTTATTTCTATTCTACTTGGGTATGTGCATACTCACTTTGCACCTGAATACTCTAAGGTGTGTAATAGATGGTTTTCACTTTGACCATGATTCTTGTGGTGTTACTCCTTCAAGAGAAAATATGGGCAATTTGTTCAACAAATACACTATTATCTTTACTGCTTATTCCTAAAATGTCTTTGCAAGTCTAGAGTCATCAATCATACATCGCACCATTTCCATGATAATATAATTTCTTCTCTCAACAACACCATTCTGTTGCAGTGTGTGTGGAGGAGGCATTTATCAACGAATCACATGAGTTTATAGGTAGTCTTTGAACTCATTACTGGTGAATTCCCCCCCCCCTCAATCTGAGCAGAGAGTTCTGAATTGACGACCATTTTTTTCCTTAACTACTTACTACTTTGAATTTCTTGAAATTTTCAAAAGCTTCACTTTTATTGCAAAGACAAAAAATCCACATTTTCCTCAAATAGTATCAACACAGAATGAATTACTAAAATCTAGAATGACTTGGTTACATTAGAATACAAAGATCGGTATGAACCAGATCAAGCTAACCATGAGCTTGATATGTACTCTTCTGAAATGAAGCCCTGTGTTTTTTTCATTCTAGGCAATGAGGACACTTGTATGTATCCTTTTGAAGAGATGGTAGCTCATATACCAGATTACACCGATGAAGTGTCTCGAGGTTCTTGAAACTTACATGACCCAGTCTCTGATACCACAACTGAGCTAAGGTAGAGTTCTTAGCCACAATTTCTTGATCATCTTTGTGAACAAAATTAAGTTGGAACATGTGTCCCACATTAGAGGATTTTGCAACTATTTTTGAGCCTCGTGATTTGTCTTGAATCAAACACATTTTCTTTCCAGAATGACTATCAAAGTCAATTTTTAGGTTGTGATATAGGAGTTGAATAATGAAAATAAGATTATTTGTCAACCCATGGACATATAAGACATCTGATAGTCTATAGTTGTGTGAACCAAGGGGTAAAGAAATGTTCCCAATCCCCTCACTGTATATAAAGAATCATCTCCCAACGAAACATGATTTTTTGATGGCGTGTCCCTCATTGAAGTAAACCAGTCTCTGTGGTTGGTCATGTGTTGAGTGGATCCTAAATCAACATACTAGACATCACTTGATGACGTGGATGGTTCATTTGATTGAGTAGTGTACAAGAAGTCTTCATTATCTTAATGTTCTTCTTGCTCAACAATATTTCCTTGTTTACATGGTCTTCTTTTCTAGTTCCCCTTTTTTTGCCCTTGGTTGTAGTTAGAATGTCCCTTGTGAGATTTTTGTGGAGGTCCAAAGTTTCTTAATGAACCTTTCTTGTAAGTATTATACCAACAATCATTTAAGTCATGTCCTCTTCTACAGATTGGACATTTCTTCTTATGTTGTTTCTCCCCATGATACTGATTATGATGTTGGGTCTTTTGATAGGAATTAGGTTTTCCTTTACCTTTTCCTTTCCATTTTGGATTTGAAGAAAGTTCCTGCTCCTCTTCATCATCCTTATTGTGTATTGCTTCCTCTTGTTGCAGTAGGTTTACCAATTTGTCAAAACTAATTGTCGTATCTGACAAGTTTAGTGTTGTTACAAAAATACAGTATGAAGAAGGGAGTGCTCTTAGAACAATGGGAATGAGAGCATCATCTTTGACCACTTCTCCTAGGGCTAGAAGTAAAGCCCTCAATTCTGCAACTCTTCTTAAGAAAGCTTCGATTTTCTCATTTTTTTAAAACTTCAATGTGTGTAACTGACTCTGCAAATTCATAATGGCATTCTTTTTTTTGGCCTCATACACTATGCTCAACTTATCCCACACTTTTTTAGTTGTTGTGACATCATGAATGTGGGGTTACACATCATTGGACACTCCAAGAAAGATGATGAGTTTGAATTTCTAATCTTCTCTATCAAATTTTTGATGTTTTGTTGTATCAGTAGCTGATCTGGTCATAGTACCAATCACAACAGGCCAAATCTCTTCAAAATCAAGTTGTGTCTTGATTTTTGTCTTCCATGCAGCATAGTTATTTCCTCTGAGTAGTTGTGAATCTGGAAGAAAAAATTTGGGGACATTGGTGCCCATGTTGCATAAAACACTGACAGGGTTTGGCTCTTATCACTCTAGGTATAAGGTCTCCCAATCTATATATTGTCAGTCTGATATACCAAACCTTTCTATATATGCACCTTTTTTTATATAGCCGATGGTACGTGGAAGAAGCTCGCTCTTTCTATATACCCGATGGTACGTGAAAGAGGTGTTAACATACGTGAAAGAATTCAATATGTGGTACTAAGACAATATTGAAAAGGGTCTATGTGATTATTAACACTGGCTCAAAGAAATATCCTCATACATGCACGTAGCTTCGTTATATACCTGGATAATTTCTCAATCTGGATTTATGTCATGAAATCATTCACAGACGGATGGGATGGCTCATAGTGTGTGCATTGTGACCTTATTACTCCCCATCAATTTAAAGGGTCGATACCTAGATGATGTTATTGCAACTATATTAGGCGTTAAGCACAGTAGTAGTCGTGATAGCTTTACCCGTAAGCGCTTCCTAGAGGCATTATCTATACCGAATGCTACGAATGAGATCTAGGATCTTGTGAGTTTTTGAAAACCAATTTTTTAACTATTTTTTATTACAACTTTCTACCAGTTTCTGAGCAGTTACAATATTTGTAGTTGACCTTGAAAGCCTACAACTTAGTACAATATATTGAAGCATGTAATTACATTTAAAAATTTAGAAAAATTGAATGGCAGGAAAAAAAATGTTTTGCGGGCCCTAGTGACCTCCAGAGCCCAAAATGACCCTTAATGCAAAGAATTACAAAAAACCAGCTGAAAATGCAATTTTTAGATATCCCCCCTTTGGAAAAAGTTTCCCGGAATGGAAAAATAGGCTAAATAGGAGAAAAAAAAAATTACCCTAAATTAGGATTTTTCTTGCTAAAACTTTTAGAGGTCTGTTTAGCTGTAACTAGTAGTTTAGAGGTGGTATTCCTGCTAAAATCTCCTCTAAATTTTGTAGTTTTTCTAATTTTTCCTTGAAATTTTAAAATTCAAAAAACTTGTGTTGTTTGTGTGATTCGAACCATGCACTTCCCACCCCCTAGTGACTTCCACTTATCCAACTTGACACTATGTGCACTTGACATATGAAAATGAGAAAATTGTATTTAAAGAAAATGAATTTTGAACTAACCTTTTAAAAAATGTGACCTGGCAGTATTAAAGGCTTGCATGGAGCTTACATGGCATGAGCTTGTAGGTGGTTTAGGGTTTCCTTGAAATGAGGATCTGAAGCATATTATTTTATTTATCTCCTCACCTATTGTTTTCCACCATTTTTTATTTCTCACCACGGATTTGACTTGCTCTCACCATGTTTTTCAGGTGTAGGTTCAGTTTCCACCGTTTTCATTTACTTTTTTGTCTTTTGCGTATTGATATTTGTTGTTACCACCATTTGTTTCTGCAGGTACGTGGATGATAATGGCTGCCACATTTTTGTAATGCAGGTGTAGATCAACATAGGTCCAGCGCCATTTGTGGGTGGTTTTGAGAGATTGATCCATTGTATATTTTGTTTGAATGTGATTTTGTATACCGCTGAGTGATTGATATTCTTAGTTTCTTTTGAATGGCATGTCCACCATTGTATATTATGCAAGGTCACTATTTTTTTATAGTGCCACCACCATTTTCTTTGCAGGTCGATCTAGCTCAATAAATCCTAAAATGGGCTTCAGCTTGGTCAAACAACCCGAACAACTATAGAACAAAGTGACTCAACCCTAGCAATGAACATCACAACTTGGTAATGGCTCACTTGCATTGGATTCTTCGGGTTTCCATAGTTTTGTTGGCTTTCTCAGTCAAGAGGTTGCAGGAGTCGATGGATCTTGACCTTTGGTGTGTAGGTCTCCAACACAATGTGCTCCAAGAAAAGTGCTTTAGTTACATTGTAACTCTCCAAACAATGTAACCCGTCTCAATAGCTCGGTGAGGAGGTTGGATGCAGAGCTTTGAAACAACTAAAATGCTCAATACAACAACAATATAGGGATATATGATAGTACAGATAAATTATCTGTAACTAGACAATTTTAAATACAAAAACCTTGATGGGAAAATAATTTTTTTTAATTTTGTAAGCCCTAGGAAAAACATTTGCCTAGTGTAGGGCACTAAGGAAAATAAAATCTACTTTACGTTTACCTGGAGTTCACACATGAGGTTGTGGGATTGCAGGGAGATGTGGGAAGTTGTTGGAGGTAGCACTGGCTCTCCAACGAAGATGATTTCTTCACCACGAATTCTTATTCCTATACAGCCTTATCAAGAGCTTCAATTCACTCTGGTACCAAATTTAGTTTCACAAAATAGGGATGGTATCCTGTTAATTTTATTAATGTGAACTCAACCAGGTTACAATGGATGGACTGTAATACTTATAGGTATTGTACAGTCATGTGCAGACAAAAGAAAGGTTACATAGGTACAATTGAAATTACAACAGCTTCCAAAATACATCCAAGAAGTAACAATTTATTTAATACAAACAAATGATAAGTTGAAACTATGCAACAAATAATCCTACAACTATCAAATAAGACAAATATGGTTTCAAAACCATATAACAATAATAATTAATTAATAACAATAATTAATTAATTATCCTAACATGTTGAAGCATGATATGGATTGGGTGATGCTATATACCACCTTTAGTGTGAAGAGGGATGAATTGGGCATCCAATGAAGCCATTTTTAGGTCTTTAATGTATGTATAAATTATTATATGAGCTGACCTTTCGAAACAACATTTTTGGCAAGTTAATCTAGTGAAGGCAAATGTTGTTGTGGTTTGAACTGAAGAATGTTTCATGAATTATAAATTTCTTAAGTGTTCTACACATTCTAAAATTTACTTTGATTCAACACATGGCATGTTTTATTTTAGGAGAATCCATTTGGTTACATTATGAAGTTTCCAAGGTGTTGAAGGGTGCAGGAAACAACATTTTTTATAATTATAAAGGGAACTGGGCCTAGTAAATGAAATAATTTGATTAGTTGATATTAATTACGACCATGTATGAATATTTTATTATATTTTAATCATATTTAAGTGTTCATGGGTCATGAAAAAGTATGGTACTCATGTTAGGGAAATTTTAAGATTGTTCCCATGGGGTTTTGAGCCATTTTTGGCACTTGTAATGTGGGTTTTAGATAGCCTGAAATAATTGGGTCACTTTTGACTATTGTAATTAAAATTTATGAATGTTATACAAATTTATGGGTCGAAATTATCATGAGGGACTGGCCTCTTTTGGTTTGGAAGGAAGAAAAGCATATTTAAGTGTTTGTTTGGCTCATTTTTTAGTAAGTGCTCTTGGAGGGAAGGTGTGCAACATAGAGAGAGAAATTTTGTAGGTATGAGAGCATGATTTGAAGGATTAGGAAGATAATTACATGTTTAGGAAGATATGATAGCGTGAGATCAATAATTTAGAGCAAAGACAAGTAATGTAAGAGAAAAATCGTGTAAGGTTGAATACCTATTGTGTTAGTTAGGGTTTCTGAGATGAATAAATGATCTCCATTAGTTGTGGCAGAAGAAAATTCAAATATCAGATATATTCATGTGGTTGATTTGGTTCTTGTTCATCTTTAGGTGTTTGTATCCTCCTTGTGGAGTTGGTGCTTCACTAAATTAGGGGTTGGTGCTCTACTAAACTAGGGGTTAGTGCTCCTTCTGGGGTTGGTGCCTCAATAAATTAGGGGTTTGTGTTCCTTGTGAAGTGTGTGATTCACTAAAATTATTTTCTTTGTGTAATATAAGTAAATTTTCAGTTGGTCTTCTTCCCCATGATGGTTTCCCATTTATATCTTGTGCTCATGTGTATGCTCTCTTGGTTGTGATTATGTGGTGTATTGTTTCATGTTGTTAATCAAACATTGATGGATGGATAAAATTTAATGATGCATGTATGATAATCTTAAATTTTATTGTTTTTAAGAGGAGGATGCTTAGGAGTTGGTGACATGGTAGAAGACTTAGTAGGAGGAGGTGATGGTGTACAAACCTTGAGAGGTGATTACTTAGGTGGAGTGGGTTATATCGGTAATTATTGAGTGAATGAAGAAGGAACATTAAAAGTGATGCCATGATGCTCATTAGACATAAATGAATCAGATTTAGGAACCCAATGAGATTTCACAATTTGAGATGAACATGCAACATCATTTTGTGTAGCAAATGAATTATGACCATATTGTTTAAGGTAGCCAATTTGTCATTTTAGAGGATAACAATAATTGTCATTATGTCAATTGATTTGATGATAATTTTAATATGGTTGACATTGTTATTTTTCAAGCCGATAAGGAGGATAATAATGAGCATATGGTAAGTTGATCAATTGCTGTTGAAGAAGTTTAGGAATAACGTCATGTTTTTTAGCATTGATATCAAACTTGAGAGGTGTCGGTAATGGTAATCCTTATGGTTCACTCATATGAGATCATGTGGAAGACATATAATTAGGAGGATTAGAAGAGGAACAAGAATTGGCTTGAAAAACATCCTTGAGATCTTGGATTTTAACTTTGATAGATGTAATCGTTGATTCCATAGCTTGAAATTTATCTTGAAAAGAATGATGTAAATCTTGAATTAACTCTAATATATCTTAGGATATGTGGTATCAGGTCTAATAGATGAGTATAAGATATGATTGGAAGTGGAACTTATTTGTGAAGGTGTCATCGCACAAGGAAGATACATTGTGTGTATGGATTTTGTGAGATTGTCCTTGCAAACTGGGTGATTTTGAAATAATTCATACAAGGAGAGTTTAGGAGCTTTAGGAGCCTTGAAAGAAGACTAGATAGAATTTGTAAAATCCTAATTTTAGAGTCACATATGATAATAAATGATAAGAAACTACTGAAATATAGATGAAATAAATAATAAATTAAAGAAGTATGAAACCTAAGTGTAAGAGAGAGGGGAAAATACTTAACTGATTAGTGCTTAATTTTGGACTGTGTAGACTAGGAAAAATGATGAAAAAAAGTTCATATTGTCGCAATCGCACGTTGTAAATTTTGGAATAGTAAGATATGTCTAGAATAGGGTGTCTGGAATGGTGAGAGGGTGCTTAGGCACCAGAGACCTCTGCTACAAACTTGTGACTATGTAAGATCTTGGAACTAAGTGCTTCTTGTGATGCAGGGCGGTCGCTGATAGTCACCGATGGTCACATGTATGTTGCAATATGATCATAGAATTATCCTCTAACCTATAAAGATAATATGATCTATTAAACTCTCAAATAACATCAAATCCCAAAAATGATGCAATATGGAGAGTCAGATTGACCCTGACAGTTTCCTGACTGAGTGAACTTATGACCAAGCGTTGCACTAAATCTTAGACTCCATGTAGTTCTTGTACGTGTGTGATAGAATCATGCCCTAGGAAGTGATTTTGCAAGATGCACACGATATCGGATGATATGTAGATTTACCAATGTAAATAGATGCATGGATGGAAAAAATAACTTACCTTCCTAAGCGTGTATGCAAAAAAAAGTAGTCCTTTGTCCTTAGAATTAAAGATAGATGGATTCCTTTGATGCTCTTAGATGCCTTTGGATGTAACATTCGGTGATGATAATAGATTCTTAGAACTTGGTCCTTTATTTTGGTCACATAAATTTATATTTATATCGTTCCCTTTTTTAAATTTCGTAAATGATAACTGGAAGGCCACCCCATAAGAAAATAAGATGCCTTAAATATTATAGAGACCTTAAATACGTGAGTAAGATAGAAAAGTATCAGGGGCACTGATGTCCTCATTGGGAGCTAGTGTTCGGATTCATAAAATATACACAAACAAACTACCAATTTCATTGTAGTGTGTATAAGACTAGAAATAAGAAAAGAACTAAATAAAATAGGCTAAAGATATAGAGGGAACAAGGGCACCTGGGTGATGACGTCCTCGTTGGGAGCTAGTGTTCAGATTCATAAAATATACATAAACAAACTACAGATTCACGCATACACCTTTAAACTCAAGGGGAATAAAAAACACTAAAAAACTTCATTTCTTCAACTCACTCTTTATTATTCTTTCATGGTTTCTCTTGGCTTCAAAACCTTATTATAATTATCTTTATCACTCCTCAAATTTTAACACACTTCTTTAGTTGAAAAATCATGTAATTGTACCTACTACACACTTCTTCTTGGGTTGCACTTTTCCCTTTAGAAGCTCTAGTTCAAAACTAAACTCTAAACACTTGCTTTATACCCTTATCAATTCAAAAACATAAATAAATTCAGTCTCCCTCCTTTATTTATACAAATAAAACTTAAAAATAATCCAAAACATTCATTAAAAAAATCATTCATATAGGTCTAACATGCCCAAATGCACCAAACTAACACAAAATAAGCTCAAAACCTCATCACCTAGATGAGCTAAAATAAAAAAAATCATAGCCATAATTATAAAACATCCAAAATTAATCACACATGTAAAATATGACATAAAAAAATCATACATTGTCATTATTTATCTTTCACCATTCAAATTATTCATAACTCAACCCAAAAAGCTCATATCCTTCACCAAATAATTGTTTCCAGGACTCTATCTTCAATTTTAGGCTTCACGACCACACAAAAACATCTCAACTATGGAATTTAACCACTCATTATAGTCCCCTATACCTTATTATCATATCTATGCATGTTATATCTCTTGGAACATCCATACATGTAAACCACACCAACGTTCCTCTTCACCCAAGTAATATGACTAGAAAGTAGTTTTACAAACTTAATTGATTTTCCCCCTTTCTATCAATTCCAAGACCTCCACGGGAAATAAATAATAATAAAATACATCTCTATTAACTAAGAAACTAATATAAATCATAATCCAATCCAAAACATGACTCATCTACCTCAAGCTTTCAACCTCGAAAATCTTGTCCTGAAAAACCAAACAACCTTCTTCTCGACAAATTGAGCTTGATGTCGCATAAAATCTCATTATCATGAGACAAAAAATGTACAGCTATTAAAAAAAATATAAATCATCTTTCCATAACACAGTACATTTCCTTCCAACTCCAATTGGAAGATCTCTAACCAGCTTAATTTCTGAAAATACTCCTTTATCCTTCTAGGACTCAAGAACTAGTCTTGCGCTCAACTTTCTCCATCACCACCAATTACACTTCCAATATTAAAAAAAGCATTTAAAACCTTTATAAATGATATATAATCACTAATAAACCTTAAACAAGAATGAAAAAATTGAAACTATCACTTTACCTAATGAAGTTACTTGACACCCTTCTAAACTAAACATCATCCAGATTTTACCCTCAAAGAACATGTCATAACTTATTCATACCATATGAAACACAAAAATTTTATATACCAATGGAAATATACCTTAACTAGGATCACAAAACAACTTTAATTTATTCCTAATTCCTCATTTATCTCTTGTAATTCAATTTTTACCGCAAGTTGCTCCAAACTGCCCTAAAAACCAGTCTTCACAAATAGGGCACACTTTTCCATTTAAAAAATCAACCATGATTAGAAACTATCATGGATATGTTAAAAATATCTAGGGCTAAAAAAATTTAATTTATTTCGTACATTCTTTAGAATTTTTTACCTTAAAATTATATTTTTTATAAACATGTATTTTTAGGAAGGGCCCACATATAGTCACATGATCTAACAAAACATTATGGAAAGATGGAGGATTCCTCTACAACTTCAAAACATATATTTTGGAAAAATGAATAAAAATATACTCATTACACTCAATTTCCTCCAAGTCACTTTTAGGGAGGGTGTAGCTACATGAAAGTTGATTCGTAGTGTCTAGGTTTAGTGAGTTACCATGGTGTTTTGGAGCATGGTCATAGTATGAGCTCTCCTAAGTTTGTAAAATGTTCTCATGAGGTATACCATGGTTGGTATGATTTTTTAAAAGTGTCCAAGTGTCTGTATGAGGTTATCATGGTCAGTTCATGGATTATATGGGTTGAGTCAGGTCATTCTAGGCCTATTCCTATACCTAGAGCATGGTGTATGGTATGGAGGCATGAAAATTGGAGTAGGGAAGTCTTTTTTAAGCATGGTAGTAGTATAGAAACATTTTATATGAAGTTTAAAAGGATTATAAAGTCTTTTTTTGGAGGTATAATGCATGTATGATGTCAGTGTGAAGCATGTTCTTGAAGACACGGTAGGATATCACAAGTATTAATCAAGGGAGAGTTTTAGAAACATTTGAAAATATATCAGAGTTGTTATGCATAGAGGATGTATTCATGGTGCTTCAAGACAAATTTCAGTTCAAAATGTTTAAGGAAGCTCAAGTTATGATGTTTTTGGTAAAACCGAGTTATAAAGAAGGAAAATCAAACACGATATGGCATGTTGTTTTTCTCACCCACTTACACACACTCTTTATGGGAACCTAATACTTTGGGGGAATTTTTTTCATGGATTATAGAGTGTTTTTTAAAAATAATGAAGTGGTTTGATAGTCATACTTTTGTGAACAATCGTTAAAAATATAAGTTGTTTTGAAACCCTAGTGAAACCCTCCTTATAGAGCGACTTGGCATCTATTTTTTGCTTGGTATTGAAATGAACTTGGAAATATAAATTGATGCATGAGGGTTGTATAGGATTCCTAAAAGATCATTTTGGTGGTGGTTTTGTGTCCCAACTATTCTAGGAAGAGAGAGAAAATCCCTTATTTTGTGGAGATTTCCAATTTCAGGGTTGAGATGGAAGTTCTAGGATGAAAACCAAATTGTTCCAGAATCCTTGGGAGAGTATATAAGTATCCATGAAAAATTTTACGTTAATTCACTGGATAAAATGGAAGATACAATTCCTCAAAGTTTCACTTCTGATTTTGGCCTTAAGGGCTAAAATGCTAGTCTCTTTGTTTTAGATGAATTTGATTGAGATGCATGTTATAGTGGATGTTTTTGGTCATGAATAAAATGTATGAACCTGAAATTATGTGTTTGAGCTCTTGTAATGATAATACGAAGTGGTTTCATGTTGAAACCCTAGTGACCTAATAAGCCCTAGTTGGCTTTCTCAAGAAGGTGACTGAAACAAGTGTGTTGCATCAGATTTATCCACATGAGCTATGATTATTAGTGCTTGAACATATTTGTAAAATTTTCCTTGAATTTTTCTAGGTGATTATTGATCTTAGAATAGGTTTTGAAAGTTATGGAACATGTTTATCTCAAGACTAGTTCTTGATTCCTAAAATCCTGAATGAGAAGTCTCGGAGATTAGCTTGGTTGAAGGCATTCAACTCTTATTTAGTTGATAAAGTGGTTTCTTATGGAAATAATATTTAGATACCATTCCAATGGTATATGAATTGATCCTTGATGATGACATTTTCTATGTCAAGTTGGTCTCTCTTCAAGACTATTTTCTGGGTGCTTGAAGACCTAGTTGTTTTTGCTTGCAACTTGGTGTGTTTCATGGTGGACATGGACATTTCAATTATTCTTAATATTTTTTATGATGGAGATGTTTTATCATTTAAAAATATTTTTTATGACCATGGAGTTGTTGGATCATTCGTTAGAGCTTAGAGTGCTTGTTTTGGGCTTTTTTGAGAATCCTTGTGCGTGTACATGTTGTTGTAACCCCTGCCAACCCTTTTGGTATATTGGAATTAATTTATATGTTTTTGTTGATATGTTTTTGCATTGGTATGAATGAACTACTTGGTCATGGCCAACCTAAGTGAGTTACTGAGCTATTGTTTTGTATATAAGCTAGTGTCTTTGGTTCATTTGAACTAGTTGACTTGAGGAGGATGTGAGTGACCTAAAGGAGAGTGAAGAAGAGTGTTGAGGGGTTAATAAAATATATGAGAAGAGTGATGAATACCTAAAAAATATTTATAATCATATTTGTTAGGGAAATTAACTAATTTAGCCCATGAAGAAGAGAGATTGAGCAAGTTAGGAGAGTGTTTGTCTTGATGAGGTTTTGATGTGTTTGGAGCTGCATTTGGATCAAAATCAGTTGTAGGATTAGCATATCATTAGTGTTAGTTAATTTATAAAATCTCTTATGATTTGTAATATTCATAGGATTCTTTTTGTGTGAGTAATATCCAAAAAGGTTTAGGGGTTGGTGCCTCACTAAATAAATCCTGTAGGATGTGTAATATTTTTACAAGTCCTTGATTTATGTAATATAAGCTAAGGTTTCAATGGGATTTCATCCCCTTGATGGTTTCCCACTTATATCTAGTGGCATGTTCTCTCTCTTTTGATTATTTCACTCGTAAATGTTTAATACACACCTAATTATCTCACATGGTTTATGGATGTTGAACGGTTAAGTCGAATAATGAATCTAAAAAATGGTAAATGAAGTTGAAATTGTTATATGACTGATTCACCCCCCATCTTAATCAATGTGCTTATAAAAATTGGTACCATATCTAGGTCCTTATGAATAAATTTTAACATCTTGAAGGAGATCCTAGAAGTACAATGGGAAAATTAGTTGATCTTTGGAGGAGAAATTAAGAGTTTATTGAGTCCTTGGTCATTGGAATGCAAGAAAAAATCAGTGATAAGGAAGTAGAGCATGATCAAGCTATCAAGGAGTTGAAATCACAAGTTGAGAGAGTTTCTAAATCCCTAAAGTTCAAATAATATGCTTTCCTCAAGTATAAAGGAGAATTGAGATCCCTGAAATCATATTTAGAAGAAGCATCGAACATGTTGAAGATGTATGGAAGGCTAGATAAGATTTATGAGGATATTTATGGGATCTTGGAGAGTAAAAGAGATTCTAGTGAAAAGACATACCTAGGTTTCAAAGGAGAAAATGTGGAGAATGATGAAAAAGTTGTACCAAACACTCAAGTAGACAAAAAGGAGACAAAGAAGGCTGATTCAAGATGGTCTAACTCTTTTAGACAACCTAATGCAATGAGGTATGGTTCTTCCTTCAATGGTTACTACTATGTTTTTTATGATTTTGGTCATAGAGCTATAAACTACACAAGAAAATTCAACACTCTTGTGTACATGTAAAACTAACTATGCTAATTGAAATGAAACTAATGTTATTCATATTCCGTCCCCCGAGAACATATTGGATCAGCCATCACCCCACATCGAAAGAACCTGAGAAAAATCATTCAGATATTGTAAATAGGTTATAGAAGGAATCAACAATGGAATAGAAGGGTTAGAAAAGAAGGGGCAGAGTCAGTTCAATAGTCAATGCATGGGGCAGACCGACGGAGAGTGCCAAGTGTCCAAATGGCACTAATTCAAGGATCGAATTGAGAAAGGGTTTCCAAACAAGCGCCAGGCTTTCGTGTGTCCTAGGTCAAGAAATATGACCCCTCAAAGCAAAGGAATTAACCAAAATATAGAATTTATGAAGGCAGTGGAGGAAGCACCATGTGACAAGCCTACAATAGCAGCGCTAAAAGGGTCATCGTGGGGAAAGTTGGTCTTTTGCCCCTTTTTATTCCAAAGGTGTAAAAGTTACAAAATGTGCCGCAACTCCGCCCAAAGGAAAATGTCAGCATTTGAGCCCAAGTCAAGGTCAAACTGGGGATTTGGAGGAAAAGATGAAAATTTCCTTTTGTCAAAAGACACAGAGATAAAAATTAAAGTGCATCTCCCCAACCAACCAAAGGTTGCCACATGTCCAAACGGAGCGTCGGGGCTGCAAAAATTTTCTGAGTTTTACATTTTTTTGCTGAAAAGGGGGGAAAAGATAAATCACAGACCCACAAACCTAATTTTTCCTTAATGTGGCTACCACGTGCCTCGTATTAAAAAGGAGATCCATTTTTCAAATTATTTTCCCACCCATTTGTATGGACCCGATACAAACTTCGAAGGGGCATATCTTTCGACTCGGGGCTCAAAATATTGCAAATATTAAACTGTTAGAAGCGTCTTGACGTCCTCTACGCCATGAAAAGATAAAAAACATTATTTTAGGTCCTAGTAGGTAAAAAATGGAGAAACATCTTTGGGCCTTTAATGCAAGATCTTCTTGCCTCAATGACCAGATCGGATTTGATTTGCTCCGCCATTTCTTCCTCCTTCGAGTCACCGAATAAGGATTTGATGTAGTTAGGACAGATTTGGAACAAATTTTATGGGAGATATTAAATAGTGGTGCTTGAGCTTGGAGTTGTTTTCCCGCTTCTTTCTTTTTCTCCCGTCTGTATCGAATCTATAAATACAGGCTTGGGAATCATTGTAAAGGGTTGGACATTCTTTTGTTTTGTAGGCTCCCCTTTCCTTCTAGCAAAGAAATTCTTGGATTTTAGGCCTTCCATTAAAATTGTAGTATGTTCTTGCCTTCTGGCTGTTTTGTAATGCATTGTATCAATCTAGAAAGCAATAAAACACATTTTTGATCAATTCTAGATCCTTTCTATATCTTGTGCTCGCATCTAGTCTTTCATTATAAGTCTGCTTATCTTTGCTTGATTATTGTATGTATTTTGTTGGTTTTTTTCTATTAGCAAAACTAATGTTCATCATTCCTTCGGTGCATCACCTTTTAATTTAGTCATTTCTTATTTCTTATATCCCTTTTTATCCCTGTCTCCTTGGCAAATTTTAGATTAGGTATAGAGATAGATCCTCTGCAAGTTCTCACGTATGCACCTAAACAAAGGAATAGGAACCATCCTTTAATCTGGAGAGATTTTCCATTTACAAGGTCCCACACCTTAGGGAAAGTTCAATGTTATGTGGATTACACCAAATGACTCTGCCTTAGAAAACCTAATCTATAGAACTCATTTAGGGGTGCTGTGATTTTGCACTAACAGTTTTGGCATGCTCGGTGAGACAGAGAAGTCTCTGTCTTATTACAGTAAGATTGATGTGCACTTACTGTGATTCTAACTTTTAAGAAGTTTTAAATCTATACATATGGTGACTCCAAGTGAAACAAATCCAATGGTTTCAATATTTCAAGAAATATCATGAGAAGGATACAAACAAGGTCTAGAGCAAGAGAGGAAGGATAATTTTTACACATACACTTATCTCCAAACAAAAGGAAAAGAAGAAGATCCTATAGGTTTCCATATCCGCCAAGCAGAGCCTTGTCAACACCTCCTCCTAGTAGGCCATTCTTTCAAACAAGAAGGGTGCTGAGGCTAATCAGAATGGCTCAACCAAATCTTTATGTCAACTTCACTGGTAGCATCCCACTCTCCCTGAATCCACAAAATCTGGTCCCACTTACAGCATTAAAGAGCATCCCATATTTCACTAGGGAGAACCAGACTTCTCTCGGTGACCATTTCCAAGATATTACAAATGTCTATACAATCCACAAGATCCATGAGATGGATATTGTAGTCAATTTTATAGCATATTCACTCAAAGGTAAAGCTTCACAATGGTTCAGGAGCCTTGAAGCAGGCTCTATTCAAAATTGGAACCGGCTGTGCATAGCTCTTCACAACTAGTTTGGAAAAGAAGGTGATAACTTGTCTTTATTGGAGAAACTGACAACAATCAAGAGAGCCCCGAATGAGAAAATAATTGATTTCAACCTCATATTTCAATGGACCTAGGATAGGATTCCAACAACATTAAAGCCCACTAATGAAGGTGCCTTCTTATACTTTCTTAGGGCTTCAAATTCTGATATTTCTTTGATGATTCAGTCAATGGGGAGCACAACCTTACCTGCAACCTATAGCCTTTCCATAGGAGTTGAGAACCATTTGATTCATGCTAGAAAACTTTCCCCTAGGCCATACATGCCCCTTTACCCCAAGTTAGGAAACCTAGGTACCAGCTAAACACCCACATTAGCTCCTATACCCACCCCCAGGAGTCAAAGTTCAGCTGAAGCCTACACTTCATCATCTAACACCTCAAAGGAGCTTTAGGAAGTGATGAAACAACTGCCAAACCTGGGAAATGAGCTAGCAATCATCAAAAGACAGTAGGCTCAGAGTTCTAGGCCATATCAGCCCTAGGCTCAGTATCACACCAAACCCCCATATCAGCAAAATAGACCACCGGCCTAGGCTATAAATTGGAGTCAACACCAAGGGCAACCTCAAGTTGCTAGACCTTTTAGGTCATATGACCCAAACAATATTTCAATATCAAGGGGATTGGTTCCAGCACAAAATAACATGGCACAAGAGTATGAATGGTGTTTCCCATGTAATCAACCACATAATCATTCGATGTGCTTTAATGGTGCATTAAATCAGGATCTGATGGTGCAAACCATTGGTGTGTCACAAGAACCTAGCCACGAAGAAATTCAATAGCAAGGAACTCAATAAGAGGGACCCCCAAACAAACCTATGCTTGTTAATTGGCAGGTTGAAGACTTCTATGGAATGAATCAGGCTCCTCAAAATATAGCTGCCAATACATGATCTAAGAGGAGAAATATTAGAGAAGTAAATTCACCAAGCTCAGGTGATCCTCAACCCTCCATCACTCGGCAAGGTATTGGCATTCAAAATACAACTCCCAATGTGTAAATTCAATCCAAGCCACCTTCCAGACCTACTCAGGCACCAGTTGTAATAGCCTAGGTACAAGATAAAAATGTGCCTAGGAAGGGGCAGAAAAAGGATAGCTCATTCAACATCATTGAACAAATGAAGAGAACAAGTGTGAACATTTCACTATGGGAGTCACTGGCCATTCCATGGCAAAGGGATCTATTGCAGACTGCTATACAAAATTGGTCAAGCTCAAATCACACCCCTAACTAGCAAGAGAAAGTGCTTACCAATATAGCTCAACCTGGGGAAAACCATCAAGAACAACAAGGTAAGAACCAGATACCTCCTCCATTCTATGTTTCATTAATTATTGGAGACAAATTGGTGCATAATTGTATGATTGATTCTGGGGCAAGTAGTTCTGTAATACCCAAGAAAATAGCTGATCAATTGGGTCTCCAATATGAAGTCATCTCTAGAGGGGTAGTGCAATTAGATGGGATAGAAGTGACAATTTTTGGAATCATCAAGGGTCTGAGCCTCACTCTACATACCTGCCCCAATGTGACTATTTTTTAGAATGTATCAATCATAGATTTGCCACCACATTTTTCTTTGTGTTTGTCCAGGGACTTCACTACCAAAATTGGAGGCTATCTGTCTACTGATTGGTCATATATGCTCTTTAGAACAAGGTATGGGGAAAATTCCACAATCATATCTAAGCCCATTGCTGATTATCATATTGAATCTTATGTGCCTAGCCCAATCAATGCCAATTGCTCAGCTTTTGATCAAGAAGACCTCCTAAGCACTTGTGAAGTAGATACCAAGGTGGGATATATCCCTGACCTGACTCTTAATGAGTGGACCAACAAAAGACATGATTTTTACCCCTATAAGGAGATGGAAGAATTTGAGTTATGTGTCTATTGTCTACATGAAGAGATTCATCCTCTTCCTAACCTAATTAAGCCAGGATATAAAGATGACAATGAGGTATGGCAATTGTTCTTTGATGGCTCAAGGAGTAGACAAGGAGCTGGAGGAGGAGATATGATTATGTCCCCCAAAGGTATGAAATATTATTCATCCTTCAGATTTCAATTTTCCTCCTCAAATAACACTACTGAATATGAGGCTTTGGTCCATGGTCTTCATTGGGCAAGGAAGCTAGGAATCAAGAACTTGCAAGTGTTTGGTGACAGTGAATTGGTTGCCAATCAATTCAGAGGACTTAATGTTATCAAGAATGACCTACTCAACAACTATAATAGTAGGGTATGGGATCTCATGGATGATTTCAAGGCCTTCATCATTGTGTCCATACCCAAAAAGGAGAACGAAGTTGCTGATAGGATTACAATAGTTGGAGAAACGTTTGATGTGGTTGACAGCATCAAAAGAGACAAATAACAACTACATATCCATATAGTTGTGAGGCCAGTAGTGCCAGATAACAACACATGTTGGCAGGTGTTTGAGAATGATCAGTAGATCATTAATTTTTTGAAGAAGAAGTTAAATTCCCAGCTAGAAATCAAAATAGATTAGAGCATCAATACGGGAATTAAATAGTATAGTTGCATACAAACAAGCTTCCTAAAGGCTTAGTGACATTGTATTTTATCTTCAATCCTAATGATCAATTTAGAAAAGAGAAGGCTAACATATAGATCAAAGGAGAAGATTCAAAGTCAATCCTAGTTGGAGAAGGCAAAACACTTTAAATTAGAAAAGTGGTTACTGAGAAAGAAAGGTGTGAATTCATACAACTTTGCCAAGAATTTTCATATGTATTTGTGTGGAGCTATGAATACCTAAGAGGGTTCAATCCAAAGCTAGCACAACACATAATCAAACTAGATCTAGCTACTCATCCCATCAGGAAAAATTAGAGCCCAGTTAATCCACACATTGAGCCTCTGATGAACAAAGAGCTAAATTAGCCGATAGAGGCAAGTATCATATTTCTAATCAAACACTCAAGCTAGGTTGCAAACCTGGTCCCAGTTAGGAAGAAAAATGGAGAGATTAGGTTATGTTTATATTTTCAAGACTTGAACAGAGTTTCCCTCAAAGATCATTACCCACTCCCTTCAATGGATCAGATCTTGCAAGTGGTGTCTGGATTAGAGAGATTCTCCTTCCTAGATGGCTACTTAGGGTACAACCAGATCATGGTGAATGAAGATGATCAGTTCAAAACAGCTTTCACCACAAAATGGGGCACATATGCCTACAAAAAAATGCCATTTGGATTGTCCAATACCGGAGCCACTTTTCAAAGGGCAATGGATATGTAATTCAAAGGAATGATCAACAAAATAGTATTGATCTATCTGGATTACATTACGATGTTTTCCAAAAATGTAGCAGACCACCTTTTCCACCAAAGGCTGGTGTTTCGAAGATTCATGAGTTTTAGGGTATCATTGAACCCTAAAAAATGCATATTCTTGGCCCATGAGGGCAGGCTTCTAGACCATATTGTATCAAAGGAAGGATTGGAAATTGAACCAGAGATAGTTGAAGCAATAAGATCATTTCCATTGCCAAGCCACAAGAAATATCTTCAAATCTTCCTGGGAAAAATCAATTTTGTTCACAGGTTTGTACCAAACTTTGTTTCCCTTGTTATGCCAATAACGTTGATGTTAAAGAAGAGCTTAGCATTCAAGTGGACAGCTAAAGGAAAGGCAAGCTTTGAGGCCATCAAAGAAGCTATATCACAAGCCCCAACTCTCATGAATCCATATTTCTCTAAAGACTTCATATTATATGCCTTTGGTGGCAGTGACACAATTTTTGCAATCTTAGTTCAGCAGAAAAAAGAAGGTACATAACAGTCAATTACTTTCTTCAGTCAAGGTCTGGAAGAATATGAAGTGAGATAATCTTTCATCAAAAAGCAAGTCCTAGCAGTAATCATAGGATTAAAGAAGTTTAAGCATCTGGTTTCAAATAATAAAATCCAATTGTTGGTCTCCCATGCGGGAGTTAAAGAATTCCTTCTCAGCAAGGATCTGAATGAAAAACGTGTAGGATGGATCACTCGTGTCATGGAATATGACATTGAGATCAAGGTCACTAAGCTGGTTCATGGGAAGGGGTTGTGTGAACAACTAGCCTCAAGTCAACAAGATGAAGCAAACAGTGAAAAGGAGGTTATTTTTTTTCTACAGAATAATCAAGAGGAAGGAAATAATGATGTACCTACTCCTTGTTGGACTCAAGACATGGTGCACTTCCTTCAAATAGGCATGTGTCCTCATGGGATGATTAAAGAAAAAAGGATATATTTCAGACTACAGGCCATCCCATATGTTCTTATTGATGGTGTCTTATTCAAAAGAGACATCAATGGCATTCTACTGAGATGCATTGAGACAAATCAGGCTGAGAGAGTGTGAGGCAATTTTGAAGCAGCTAGAGGCAATTTTTCTCCAAGGGTGATAGCACTCAAGATCATGAAGGTGGGTTATTATTGGCTTGGAGTGTTTAGTGACTACTATGCATGGATCAAAAAGTGTAAGAATTGTGCATTCTTCAAAGGAAAAGAAAAGTTAGCAGCACTTCCATTCCACCCAATTTTAGTCAAACAAACTTTCATGCAATGGGGATTGGATTTCATTGGAGTCATCAATCCTAATTCGAGCCAAGGCCACAAATGGATTCTGACAACAACAGACTATTTCACCAAGTGGACCGAGGCAGTGGCACTCAAGGAAGCTAATGAGTCTAGTATACTCGATTTATATGAAGGGATAGTGACCATATTTAGAGTGTTAGCCACCATTATATTAGATAATGCATTGGCATTCATAGGTTCCAAGATCACAAGATGGGTTGTTAAGAATGGGACTTACTTGAGCACTTCATGAAACTATTACCCTCAAGGTAATGGCCAATCTGAGTCCACAAACAAGAACCTACTAAAGACCATTAGAAGAACTCTTGATGAAAATCAGAGAACCTGGCACACAAATCTCAAATTGGCCTTATGGGCTGATAGAATAACACCCAAGAGATCTACAAGAAGCTCTCCATTTAAGCTTTTCTATGGGAAAGAGGCAGTGTTGCCTATATCACTTGAGTTGCCAGCATTAGAGCTTGTGAAGTAGCTAGAGATGTCTGAATTTGAACCAATAGAGGCCAGGTATGTGGAGCTGATAGAATTGGAAGAAACCAGAGAGCATGCACTCCAAGAAATAGATAAGGATCAAGCCTTAATAAAGAGATGATTTGACAAGAAGGTAAAAACAAGGACCTTCCAGGAAGGAGACCTGGTTTTGAAATGGGATGTAGATCGGGAAAAATCAAGAAGGAATTCCAAGTTTGATGCCATTTGGAGTGGCCCCTACATGGTCATTAGATGTAAAAGTAGCAATTCTTTCCAATTTTCTACATTGGATGGTGAGGAATTGTAGATTCCAGTAAATGGAATCTATCTTAAACACTGCTACTAGAAGGAAGGTTATCACCTTATACATATTAGTTAATTCCTTTTCCTCTAAGTGCTTGTGCACATTGTCTTGTTGTAGTTTAGGTTGCTTTTCTCCTAAGTGCTTTGCATGCTCTGCATGTTCTATTTGGAGTATGTATGATTTCAAATTTTGTATATAGTTGTGCTTATGTTTTGTTGCTCTTATGTAGTCCATTCAGAGAGACAGATGAATCCTCGGGTCAAAATAATTTTCTACTCTCAGAAACCTTCATTTCCAAATTTCTTATGAAAATTGAGAGTGCAAATAGCCAATCTCGTGAATCAGAGGAAGAATCAGTATTGGACCATTTTTTTCGACTCCATGCCCAATGATTATGACAAGTCAATTGATATTTTCATCTAGCAGGTAGATACCCTTGTGAGTCACAAAATTGTTATCCATATTTCGCCCCTCGAGAAAATATTGGATCAGCCACAACCCCACATAGAAAGAACCTGAGAAAAATCATTCAAATCTTGTAAATAGGTCACAAAAGGACTCAACAATGGAATAGTAGGGTTAGAAAAGAAGGGGCAGAGTTGGTTGAATAGTCAATGCATGGGGCAAACCGGTGGAGAGTGCCAAGTGTCTAAACGACGCTAATTCAAGGATCTAATTGAGAGAGGGTTTCCAAACGAGCACCAAACTACCACGTGTCCCAGGTCAAGAAATATGACCCTGCCAAGCAAAGGTCTTAACCAAAATATCAAAATTAAGCATGAAGCGGAGGAAGCACCATGTGGTAAGCCTAAACTAGCAGCACTAAAGAGGGCCATCAGGGGAAAAGTTGGTCTTTTTCCCCTTGTTATTCCAAAGGTGTAAAAGTTGCAAAATGGGCCATAACTCCACCCAAAGGAAAAAGTCAGCATTTGAGCCCGAGTCAAGGTCAAAGTAGGGACTCAGAGGAAAATGTGAAAATTTTCCTTTTGTCAAAAGACACAGAGATAAAAATTGAAGCGCATCTCCCCAACCAACAAAAGGGTGCCACGTGTCCAAGCGAAGCATTGGGGCCGCAAGAGTTTTCTAAGTTTTGCATTTTTTTGTTGAAAAGGGGGAAAAAGATAAATCACAGACCCGCAAACCCAATTTTTCCCTAATGTGGCTGCAACGTGCCTCGTATTAAAAAGGAGACCCATTTTTCAAACTATTTTCCTACCCATTTGTACGGACCTGATACAAACTTCGAAGGGGCATATCTTTCAACTCATGGCTCAAAATATTGCAAATATTACACCATTGGAAGCATCTTGATGTCCTTCACTCCATGAAAAGATTAAAAAAACATTTTTTAGGTCCTAGTAGGTAAAAAATGGAGAAATGTCTTTAGTCCTTTAATGTAGGATCTTCTTTCCTCAACGACCAGATCGGATTCGATCTACTTTGTCTTTTCTTCCTCCTTCAAGGTGCTGAATAAGGATTTGATGCATTTAAGATAGATTTGGAACAAATTTTATGGGAGATATTAAATATTGGTGATTGATCTTGGAGCTGTTTTCCCGCTTCTTTCTTTTCTCTTGTCTGTATCGAATCTATAAATACAGGCTCGGGACTCGTTGTAAAGGGTTGGACATTCTTTTGTTTTGTAGGCTCCCCTTTCCTTCTAGCAAAGGAATTCATGGAGTTCAGGCCTTCCATTAAAATTGTAGTATGTTCTTGCCTCCTAGTTGTTTTGTAATACATTGTATTAATCTACAGAGCAATAAAACATGTTTTTGATATATTTTAGATCCTTTCTGTCTCTTCTTCTTGCATCTAGTCTTTCATTATAAATCTAGTAAACTGTGCTTGATTATTGTATGTATTATTTTGGTGTGTCTATCAGCAAAACTAATGTTCATCATTCCTTTAGTGCATCACCTTGTAGTTTAGTTATTTCTTATTTCTTATATCCCTTTTCATCTTTGTCTCCTTGGAAATTTTTAGATTAGGTATAGAGATAGATCCTCTGCAAGTTCTCACATATCCACCTAAACAGAGGAATAGGAACCAACCTTTAATCTGGATAGCTTTTCCATTTGCAAGGTGCCACACCTTGGGGAAATTTCAATGTTATGCGGATCACACCAAATGACTTTGCCTTAGAAAATCAGATCTATAGAACTCATTTGGGGGTGTTGTGATTTTGCACTAACAACAAACACCTAGTAGCTTCAAAGAAAAGTTAATCAAACAAAAACATCATGATAAGATATTAAGCTAAAATAACTTCTTCAGTGCATAAAAATGATAAAACAACTAAATTTTAAGACATTTGTAATATTTTTTATTGCTACTTGAAGTATGAACCTAATTAGATAACCTAGCAATCAAATTGGTGTTCTTTACCTCAAGAATTAAGGATGAGATCTTACCAAGAAATGTCTACAAGGTCATCTTTGGATCTTCCCATGCTACTTAATTTGAGAGAATGGATGCAAGATGGAGAAGCCATTTCCAACAATGGAGAATGGCTCAAATCAAAATGCCTATAGTTTTCACTAATCAAAATGAGGTGTACGAAGAAAGGGAAGGAGAGGATTTCTTATATAGCTTGCCTTTTTTTGGGCCAGGATTGAAATTTTGTAGGTGTGGGACAAATCCCAAAGAAGAAATGTAAAGGATATACATGTTTAGAATAATTAATAAAGGATGTGCACTTTATGGGAATTGAGAGGGGTCTAATTAATCAAATGTAATTAATTAATAGGTAGGGATAAACCTACAGAAGCTATTTAGAGGGTGTTTAGAGGAAAATTAGCATGATTCGAGGGATGTAAGAGGGAATTTCAACCAATAAAAGGGGTTTTTTGATTAAAATAAAAGCCTAATTAACTAATAATGTTTAATTAATCACTTAGAAGTGGATTATAACTAACGAAAGGTTGTTAATTGGCATCCAGAATGGGGGAAGGGTTAATTAATTAATGAAAGGTCATTAATTAACGAATAAGAAGGGGAATGTTAGCTAATTAGTTAAAAATTTCTAATTCTTATGTAAATGACAGGATAGAGGATACTTAGTGAAATTTTAGTATTAAAACTATGTAAGAGGATTTTAGGTGTCTACATTTTCCCCTCTCTAGAGTGGCGTAAGCGATGCCACTTCAAAGATAGTAGACAAGTACAAAAAAATAAATTTTGAAGGAGTGGAAAAAAAATTGGTAGAATAAAGGATGCCCCCTTGAGTGTCGATGGAGTTATGGAAGAGGTTGACTGAAAATCGAAAAGGAGGAAGGAAATGGATAGAAGAAATGAAGTGGGGAGGGGGATAGAAGGTTATCCCTATTTCCCCAAGTGTTATTAAAGAAAAAAATTTATAGAAGAAAATGATAAGAAATAAAAATGAAGTTTGAAGAGAATGGAAATAGCTTACATCCAGTTTATCTAGAAAAAACTGTATTTCATCATTTTTTTGTTTGATCTACGTCATTGGATCTTATATATATATATGCAAGGACTGACTCGAAGCAACATACAGAACACAATGCTTTATGAGAAAGTAAACAAGTAGAAAAACAACCAAACAAGTACAGACAAAATACGCTCAAACAAACAATGTTCAAGACAGTTATACTAATGTTTTTGTTACCTAGCTTTAGATTCTACCTATTTGAGTTATATAACAAGGGTTAAAGATGAAACCCCAAACAATAATACATTGCAAGGTGAATAAACTGAGGACAAGGAATTCCCATGAAAAGTAGACGTGCCCTATGAAATAGTACCATGCAAACCATTTTTGAAAGGAAGTATAGACATAGCAGATGAACCAACTTTTGTTAATGGAAGTAGGCCAAGATGACCTGCAAGTCATGCGCAAGAACAGGAGAGAATCAAAAGGAGATGTTTTTTAGGATATTTTCTCATGATTGAGGATATTGTGTTAGAAAAAATCAATTGGTTAAATGTTTTGTTTACCAATTTTGTGAAAATTTTTTATCAATTTTAAGGATTTTTGAGATTTTTTAATTTTTAAGATTTTTGAAATTTTTACCAATTTTTAGGATTTATGAAATTTTTGCCAATCTTTAATATTTTTGAAAAATTTACCAATTTAATATTTTTGAAATTCTAGAAGAAAAATGGTATAGAAGAATGACGGCATGGCAGGGATGCTGACAAAGATTACCTGGAAGCAAAAATATGCCCTAGGGAAAAGAAAAGGTTGCCAAGAAGCAAACATATGCCCCAACGTAGCAAAATAGGTGAAAAATGACTATTTAGTAAAAATAATCATCGTGACGAGTACTAGAAGAATATAGAAGAATTATGTTAGTAATGTGGCCCCTGGAGGGTGAGAAAATGAAGTATTAATGGAAAATGGATATATATAGCAGGTCGGGAGGGTGAAAACCCATCACGACGAGTTATTTTTATTAGCCCTTATTGAGTTTTGAGAGGATTTTGCTCTGATTTGTGAGAGAAATGGTGCAATTTTAGAACCATAGACACCATGCAGACAAGATGTGAGAGTACATGAGGCTTCCCATGGACGGCCCACCGGTATGTAAAACAAAAAAAATTATTTTGAGTGTTTTTAATGTTTTTCTATGGTAGAGGAACTTGGCGGAATGATGTTAGCACAGGCCCTGAGGGGTGCTAGTGTGAAGGACGTGCACTAGTGTAAAATTAGGCGTGCAAGCATTAAACTAGCACTTGCGTCATTGAGAGGGCATGCTAACATGAAAAAGTGAGTGCTAGTGTAAAAATAGAGGCATTAGTGTAGGCATATACTAGTGTCAAACAAGGCACGCTAGTGTAAAAGACAAGCGCTAGCGTAAAATGTTGGGTTTAGACAACTGTTAGAAGAAACTAGAATATTTGTAGAATAATCTAAAGATGAATAGAATAAAGTGGATGATGTTTTTAATAAGAAATAATGTTAATAAAGTGATTTGCATGGTTGCCTTCGAACCTACGGGGATACTTTCTTGCATCAAGAACATATTTATCTTGCCACTACGCTAGATGTTACAGGCATTGCTTATGTGGCCTAGATGCCATAAATTACTTGAGATCATATCCTCCTCACTGCCTTAGCAGAGAGGTGGCATAGCAAGAGTCATACGTTCAAACCTCCTACATGTGAGATGAGTGTTACCCTGGAGGATGTCTAGAGGATACTCAGAGTGCCCATCTAGGGCAGGTTGGTGACATACGATGACAATCGCACCCGGATCTTGGAGTGCATTCAAGATATGTTTTTCCTACCTGACATACCTCACCGAGGCATGACACTTGATCTATATATATATATATATATATATATATATATGTTTTGATGATCACCAGATCTCACATATATCAATATACTTGATGGCTCTTGTTAGTGGCATTTTTTTGTCTAACAAAACTGGCATGTTCTTTCCACTGGGTCTGAATAGAGTATTGTACGGTATTGTGAGTGGAGAGGTCTACTGTTGGGTCCAATGCATATTATCCCACTTATACTGGGAACTTAATTTGATAGTGTATTGCGGTCTGAAAACTATGGGTCCAACCACTTTGTTATAGATATGGGCATGGGACCACATTGTGATAGGGCGTCCATTAGGAGTGTTGCGATTCAGGGCTCCTGATGAGCCATCTGTGATGGGTTAAGCATCATTTGGTGATGAAATTCACTCACATATTGGAGAAAAAAAATACTGCTAGCAGGAATTTGATGATTTATGTTTGCGCATGGTGACATTACATCCTTACAGGTTGTACCAGTGGTGAGAGCATAATATAGAGATCAGAACAACTGAGATTGATCATTTTATTATTAGTAGCCAGAGTCACATTACAAAGTGGTATCGGGTAGAAAAATTATAGTGGTAGTTGGGCCACATCCAGGGGATCCCTAGAGGTGAGATGTGGTATGGACGTAAGGCCCATGAGACCTTTGATATTGGGCCACATATTAGATAGCAGCAAGCTCGTGACAGTTTTAGATAAGTTATCCCATAGACATGGCTTACGCAGCCACAAGTGGTAGATCCCAGGACTACTCTAGATTATGGACCATGGTATGCTACAGTGTTACTGCGACTTATTACTACACCTCATGATGTCATAGAGGTAGAGATTGTTGCCGCAGCATAAGGATTATAGGGTGGGGCTCTAAGAGATGGGACCAGATTGGGACAACAGGAAACTGAGGCTGATGCTCAAGAGTAGGGTCAGGGTGCATAGGGTGCACAAATATAGGTGACACAGAAGGATCTCCCTCAGGTACAGGTACCACCGTAGGGTCCTCCCCCACAGTATCCATTACAGCTATAGCCACATATATAGATTTTATTGGTATAGTAGGTTGTGCAATAGGTATTCATATAGGTTACAAACTCTCCCCCTAGAGATGGATGGAGTTCACCATTTCATATGCATGCAGTAGGAGGATGCGGATCATCCCTAGGTCACTACAGATGTCACCTCAAAATATGCATAGATATTGGTGCCTAGGTTTAGTGTTATTCCAGGAGTAGATGGGCCATCCTTATCCACATTATAGATAAAGAGGGTCATGGCCATGAGGCAGGGTGAGATAACATACATCATGGTGTAGTATCTTTACAGACAACTGGAGCATGTGACTATAGAGTGGGACCAGGCCCGAATAGAGAGGTACCATGCCATAGCCACATGGGGTCAATTGATGGAAAATGTAGCCCAGATTACAGGAGAGTTTGATATGCTTCAACATGTGGCCATGGTGGCAGGTGCTCAGGATATAGTTGTTTATTTTTATACATCCATTGGTAAGGCTACCCATTATAGTACATTATATCATGGGCCGAGGGATAGAGGGCCATAGACTTTAGTTATCTAGCTAGAATTAGGTCAATATTGAGATCATATAGGCCATCTCAATTAGTGAGAGAAGTGTAATAACCATCACCCCACCATGGGGGTTCAATACAACAGCATGCAGAAGATCAAATTCCTCCACCCAAAACTAGGCCAAGCAGTTTAGGTATGGGCGAGAGTCATGGTTGACTCTGATTACTATGATGTACTCTTTTTGATGTATGCCTCATGATGAAGGCACAATTTTGAGATGATGTATATGTATTATTTTTTATTATGCCTCGATATGAAGGCACATTTTTTATCCATTCCCATGATGGTATACTTTGTGTCTAATGATTATGTACTGAGAAACATTGTATATGGACATTGATATATTGATACATTTACCTGATGATGGAATTTATTATGATTTATGATTGTATCACATGTTTTTTATTTATGAGATATAATTTTTTGATATCACATTGTATTCGATGAGATAATTTAATTAGTCCATATTTTAGTTTTTGATATTGGTGAGAGGGGGATAGAAGGTGATCCCTATTTCCCCAGTGTGATATGGTAGGATGATAGTAGCTTAGAAGTTATTAATGATATATGATATGTGTGATGATATAGATGATGATGTGATAACAAACAATGTAAAAGTAACAAACAAGCATAAGCAAAAGTTAACAAAACTAACATATACACATGCATGAATCAACGAGACAACACAGCTATGTACAAATATAAACAAGCATGCAAAACAAACTGAATATAAACAAACAAGAATGAATCTAATCAAGGAAATAATTTACCAATCTAATAAGTATGTTAAGTGACACACTATACATGATGTATAAGCAAGCAAACAAAACAAGAAATGAACAAACAAACAAGGAAAGCACTACTTTATTTTTGTGAGACAGTTTGGAGACATTTTGCGTTGTTTTGGGAATTTTGTAAGACCATGTTTTACTATTTTTGAGTTTTCTACAAAACGGTTTTTCAAATGTTTTAAGATTTTCTAAACATATTCAAATGTTCTTGGAGTTTTCTAAACATATTTGAATTCTTTTGGAGTTTTCTAAACACATATGAATGTTTTTGGATTTTACTCGTAAGTTTTTCGAAGCTATGTACAAGAAGATAGAGGAACGTGGATGCCCCTATCATTAGATGGGAATGTACAAGGTTAAATTCCATGTGTATGTGTGGGATAGCAGAGATGTGAAGATTCCCCCAACATTAGATGGGAATGTACAAAGGAAAACTCTTCACATATACAAAAGAGGAGGATTGGCTTGATCAAGGCTACGAATGATATGCTCAAAAGAATCTCAAAAACAAGAGAAAACTAGCTTTGGATAAAGCAAACGTACCCCCCAAGTGTGAGATTCTTGTGAAAAATGAATCCTCCCAAGGTGCCAAGAACTAGTTTTCACCAAAGGACCTATCCAAAGTGCCATAATTGCATGGTTTTCACAGTTGGATAAACTAATTTCTCTTTACCTTTTTCTTGATTTTTTTTTTTGTATTTTGATCTTTTGTATATTTTTTTGTTTTTTTTGTGATATTTCCCCATGCTTAACTGTAGAACCACTTGAGATTCATGGCTTTCATAGGTTTGCACAGCTCATCTCCATTAGGATAGGAAAATTTGTAAGCTCCTTATCCATATTTTGATACCACAACATAGGGTCCCAACTAGTTTGGTTCGAAATTACCTTTGTTTTCTCTTTCTATAGAAATATTGAACTGGTTTTCCTTAAGGATGAGATCCCATACCTCAAATTGGTGAGGTATGATACCTATTTTATATCCCCGAGATAGTCGATTCTGATACACTTTCATGTGGTTGAGTGCACGAAGGTTTCTTTCATCTAACAGCTCTAGCTCTGCCAATCTAGCCACATGGTAGTCTTCATCTTTATCTAGATAATCTCTGAGAGATATTCTCAGGGAAGGAAGCTTAGTTTCCAATGGGATGATGGCCTCTGTGCCAAATATGATGAATATTGCATAACACCAGTAGGGGTTTGAATGAAGGTTCTATAAGCCCAAAGGGTGGGATAGATTTGCGGATGCCAGATATGACCAATTTCACTTATCATTTTCTCCATGATGTGAATAGGGGTTTTATTGGAGGCCTCTAGTTTCCCATTCCCTTGGGGGTAATAGGGAGTAGACAACTTTAGGAATATTTGAAAGTGTTGGCATAATGCTTTCATGATCTTGTTCTTGAAGGAATTACCATTGTTAGCTACAATGGTAGAAGGGATGCCATACAGACATATGAGATGATTCATGATGAACGTGGAGATTTGGGCACTTGTAAGATATGTAAGAGGCACAACCTCTATCCATTTTTTAAAGTAATGAGTGGAAATATTGATGTGGTTGTGGCTATCTGAGGAATTTGGAGTGAGCCTCCCTATGATATCTAATGCCCACTTGGAGAATGGCCATTGTGTTGTGATCGACTGCAAGGATTGCACCGCTGTATGGATGAGATTTCCATATTTCTTGAAAAATGAATATTTCATAACATATTTTCAGTATTATGATTCCTTGGTAGGCCAATAGTAACCTACTCTTAACAACTTCTTTGGTAGCACCATTCCACTTGTATGAGTTCCGCAGACACCTTCGTGCACTTCTTTGATTGTTTAAATGGACTTGGTTGAATTAATACAATGGAACAAGTTCCCATCATAGCCATGATGATAGAGGGTGCCTCCAAGGAGGGTGTAACAATATTTTCTTCAGATTAGGTTTTGTTTATCAAGATGGTAAATGTTAGGGGGAAAGGTACCATCTTGGAGGTAATTGAAAATGGGTTCATACCAGGGGAAAAAGGCCCCATAACTTCACAAACCAGACATGGCTTCGGCATGTCATATGCAAGAACCCGTATAATTTCAAAGAAGAATGATTTATCATTGTTCCCTAGTGGAATATAAAGCAAGGATCCTATTATAGCCATAATGTCTGTAGATCAATTTTGTGCCCTTGTGATTCGCTAAAATGTAACACGCAAAAAGTATTCTTTGAGAGTTCCCACCATTTTATTATATGGGATGAGTTTTTCATACTTAACCTTGTATTCATCATTGACTTTCTTTCTGATTAACTGTGAATATCCAATGACTTTGATTTGTCTAATATTCCACTTGATAGTGAGCTTCATCCTTGTGATGAGTGCCTCATACTCTCCTATGTTATTTGTACATAGAAAACCCAAACAAAAAGCTTGAGGAATGAAATCCCTTGAAGGGTTAACGAGCACAACACCAGCTCTTGAACTATGAAAGGTTATTGATCCATCAAAATGTACCTGTCAAGTGGCAGATTCTTAAATATACATGATAGAGGCATCTGGAAAATCCAGACTCAACTATTATGTTCTAGGTAAAGGGGATTCAGTTAGCTAGTTTGCAAGCACCTATCCTTTTATTGATTTTTGATTGATAGATTCAATAGCAAACTCACTTAATAGGATGATCCAATTAGCCATCCTTCTGATAAGTGCTCGTTTAGACAAGAGGCAATATAGCGGGTCAAATTTGGATATAAGCTTGGTCTTGTTGTTTAGTAGGTAATGGGGAAGCCTGTGGAAGGAAAAGTTAATAGCTAGATAATATTTCTCAATCTATGGATAATTAATCTCATAGGTGATCAAATTGTGACTAAGATAATAGACCACCTTTTCTTTTTGTTTTAGGTCATGTTGAGATAGCAACGTCCTAATATAAAATTGGGTGGCTAACATATATAATAAAAAGGGTTCACCTGGAGTATGTGGCATAAGGATAGGAGGATTAACTAGATATTTCTTGAGTAGGTTGAAGGCTTGCTGGCATTATAGACCTGAATGAAAGTCAACATCTTTTTTAAGAAAATGGATAAATGGGTGACACTTATCCACAGGTTGGGAGATGAAATGACAGACTGCTTACAAGCTACACAACTGCATGAGGTTCTTAGGTATCGGAATTTCAATGATATCTATAAATTTGGCTGGATCGAATTCAATTCCTCTTCTTGATACAATAAAACCTAACAATTTTTCTGACAATACATCGAAGGCACATTTCTTTAGATTTATCCTGACGTTGTAATCTCAGAGGCATTGAAATATATGCCGAAATATCTCCATGTGTTCTTCTATTATTCTTGAATTACCTATGTCATCAACATAGTCCTCCATAATGTCATTTAACATATCATGGAAGATCACCAGCATATCCCTTTGATAAGTTTCTCCAGTGCTTTTGAAACCAAAGAGAATAAATTGGAAATATAATGCCCCCTAAGGGGTTTTAAAGGAATTCTTATGTTGATCTTGTTTTGTAATTTTGATCTGGTTGTAGCTAGAAAATCCATCCATGAGGGATAACATTTCATAGCCTGTATTCGAATCGAAAATCATGTCAATATTAAGAAGAGAAAAATTATCTTTTAGGCATGCCTTATTTATGTCTCTGAAATATATACATATTCTTATACCAATTAGATTTTTCTGCATGGGTATTATGTTGGAGATCCACTCTGAGTAATCAATAGGTCTGATAAAACCTACTACTAATAATTTCTCCAGTTCTTCTTTAACTAGGAGGGTGACCTGTGGTTTCATCTTTCTAAGATTCTATTTGATGGGATTTGTGTCTACATGTACAATAAGGTTATTCACTACCAAGGATGTATCCAGGTCCAAAATATCTGAAAAGATCCAAGCAAATATCTCTAAAAATTCTCATGGAAGCATTACAAATGTTTTTTATTCTTTTTCTAAGAGTGGAGCTCCCAACTTGACCATTTTAGGGTAGTCTTATGTTCATATATTGACATCAATGGTCTCCTCCATAAGAATCTTGGATATATCCTCCATGCACGTAGGATCAAGAGGGAGATTGGGATCTTCTTCCAAGGGTGTCTCAATGATATTTTCACCCTTGGTGTGGTCACTTTGTTTATCTATTTATTTTTCTACCTGTTTATCTGCTAGCACCTCAAAGAGGTTTTCACCATGCATCTTCAAATTTATCTTTTTCCGAGGCTTTTTAGAATAAATTTTTTCCTCACTTTCTTTTAAATTTTTCTTACCACAAAACTTAGCCTCCTCCCCAAAATACGTGCATACGTCTAATTTGATGGAGACATCTTTCTTATGATCACCAATTGAAATGTTATCATAGATACCAAATAATTCAATGATTGCCTCATCTTTTTCAAAGAGGTCGATTCATACATGAAGATATTGGTCCTAGTCAACAAGAGTTGGATGGACAAGGTTTACTTGGGGAAAAAAATGTGATAAGGTAAGTATAGTTATGTCAAGGAATATGTTTGTAGAGGCAAGATCCTCATATTGGCTATGACAAGAATCTGTGTCGTTATCTAAATTAGAAGATCTATCCTCACGCTCAGAAGAAGTATCATCGACATCCAAGGGATGAGCCCCATAAGTTCTAATGATGATATCATATTTTTCTATTTTGAAGTGTGGGGTTGGAATAGGCTCTCTTATTCCTTGTTCATTTGTACCACACCCATATTCATTATAGCCTATGGAATACATCATTTTTTGGGTATGGATTATTTTAGATCTTGGTAGTAAGAAACCTTTGTGTCTTCAGAGATCCAAGTTGTGGGATAATCCAACATTTTCTCATCTCCTAGAAGGCCACCAAGAAGAAATTTCTCAATAGTATAATTTTCTCGGGATCACTTATATTGGTAACTTAGCCTACCATGTTTCTTTGGTGATAGGGAATTATTAGAAACATGGAGGGCCTGGTGAAGGTTGTACTCTCCATAGTGGTTATTGATGACCTTCATCTCCCATGAAGAAAAGGGAGAAATGGACATGGAAGCATCTTTATCAGAGGAACATAGTGTGTCTAGATCAATACAAGAGGTAAGAGCTCTAAACTGAAGTGGCACAACAATATCAACAACAGGACATTCATAGGTTGTGCATGAGAAGATATCCAAGGCTCTACAATGTACAAATGGCTTTAGATTTCACTGAGTAGTAATTGTTTGTCCTTCGTGGCATAACATGATACATTGATGGAAGGTTTATGGTATGGCCTGCATGGCATGAATCCATGGGTGTTCAAGGAGCATAATATAGGGAAGTTCCAATTCTAGGAAATGGAACTTGGTATCATGATATGTAGGCCCCACTTCTATAGGAAATACTATAGTACTGTCTCACTCATGTTCTATGTTGTCGTAAGTTTTGATAGTAATGATATGAGACTCTTTGTCTTCCTCTTTCCATCCCAATTGCTTAACTAGCTTCAAGTTACATATATTTAAGCGAGACCCATTATCCACAAGAACCCTTTTTATCTTTTTTGGAGTAACAAATACCTCAATGTACATGGGTAATTTGTGTGTATGATCATCATATGGAACCTCATTTTGGCTCAAAGTAAGGTGTTCACTAGGAGAAAGGTGTGTGACCACCACTTGGAGGTGTGAAGGATCAGTATTTGTTGACAGTCCTGACCCCTAAAGTGTTTTATATAGGATGTCGTTATAAACATTTGATATCTTAAGAAGATATAAGATAGAAATATTAGCAATGGTATTCTCAAGTTGTTCTCAGAGATCATACCGACCATCCTAAGGGGTAGGTAGAGGAGGTTATGGAATTACAATATGATTGAATCATTTTTCCATGACACAATCACAATTTTTTATTTTTATAGTGTTTACATGCTCATTAGAGGAAATAACATAACCAATAAGTGAATCAAATGGATTATTGGTTTGGGCGTAAATGTAGTTGGAAGTTTTGTAGTTCTTGGAAGATTGACCCTGATCCACCTTCTTCTCTCCATGTTTATCATGTTTAGGGAAAGATTATTTATAGATTCCTAACTTTTGATTAGGTCCTTGGTTAGGTTCACGTGAATCAGCCTAAATTTCTCCATTGTCAATGAGATCCTGGATAAAGTGTTTCAACTTTAGACACTTTTCTATTTTGTGACCTTTAACACAATAATGCTCAATGTATTCTTGGTCTTTATACCATGATGGTTTAGGTACATCATCCCCATAAGGTATTGTGTTGGGATACTAGACCAGGTTCACTACATCTATCTGTTTTAGAATTGTGGATAAAGAGTCCATGAATGGAGTAAACACTCGGTGTTTGATTGTGGATTGAATAGGTCCTTTAGTAAGTTTCAAAGGAGGACTAATTTGAACTTCCTATATACGTTTAGAATCAGTTATACCATCCCCTATGATGTTTTATTTTTTGTTGAAAAATTTTGTTTTGTCTGTAGGTTTGGATTTGTGGCAGTCTTTTGAAAAGGGTTTCAATGTCCCTTTAGCTAACAAAGCCTTTTTGATCTGGATACATTTTTATATAAACTCTTCAAAGTTGTTGACATAATGGATTTGTAAATGGAAAGTAATTTCTGGATTTAGATTAGGTACAAAAATCCTAACCAATTGTTTCTCTGGAATTAAACAAGGGAAGCATAACAGGGAGTGTTTACAAATTTTTTGTCAAATGTGATCAAGGACAAAAAAAACCTAGGTAAAATCTATAGTGTGATGATTTTAAAGGTCACAATAGAATGTCCAATAATGGTCAAAGATTAAGGAACTAAAGAACCAAAGGATAAAAAAAGGATTTTCCTAGAAAAATATGTCTACAAGATGAATGATCACAAAGAAAAATCACACAAGTTTGGAAAAAAAATCCAATCTACAAGAAACAACTCCCTATTCAAAATGTGTCTCAATGGTAGGTTAACGCAAGATGATCAACACAATGTCAACACTTGAGTAAATTTTAAAATAAACAAGATGTAGGTATTAATAAGGGGTTAAAGTGACTTCTAAATCAAAGTATACTATAACCAGTCTAGAAACAAATGAGGCCTAAATCCCAAAAAGTGGAAGTTACAAATGCGAGCAACGAGACAATACCACTTAGATATAGTAATACAACTTTATGGAAAATCAATATATTAGTATCAAAATAATATTTATACGACACAAAAAATGTAGCAACAACACTTTTCAAGGTTAAGGCAATGTTTGGAAGGAAATAAGGTCAAAGTATACCAAGGATTTGTTAAGGTGTGGGTAGTGTAACGGTACAATCTAGAAACTTAAATCGATTTTATGAGAAACAAGATGTAAGTATCAAAATTGTATCGAGGTGATGCAAGAAGCGTAACACCTCAAGGGAAGATTGATGATGAATAATCCTAAATACGATGAAAATTCATGACGTAGGTATCAAGACAAGGCTACTCAAGATTTTAGGACGTGTTAACACACTTTCGACACTTACTATCGCAGTCGCAATAAGGAAGGATGTAAATAGGAGTAAAATTGGTGGACAAAATCTTAAGTAACACTTCATATGTATTCCTTCTATTTTTTCCAAAAGGTCAACAAGAAAACAAAGGAGTATACCAAGTGGTGATGAAAAATACTTGGCGTAACTTTGGCAGAGTTTCGCCTTGTCTTAGGACAAGTGAAAAACTAGGATAAAGTAACACTTCACAAATTTGGTGATGAATAACACTAGGCTCAAACTTCAATGGAATCTCCCCTTGTTCGACTAACAAGGTTTTGACTTTTAAAAAAATTATTATTCATGAGAGATATTTTAAACACGTTGGATAAAGGAAAGGTTTTCCCCTGTGTAAAATGGTTCCCTATGGATTTTGTCAGAAACACTTGCCAATTCCTACCTAAAGGAGGTGTGCACTTATAGGATTTCTCCTAGAGAGGTGGAACATTACCCCATAATCAAGTTAATGAATGGGGACCCATATGGGTAACATGAAGCTTATCTCACAATGGTTTCAACTAGACAAGTGGGTAAGTGGGGCCCTTCATGTTTCATCCACCAGTTACCTCAAGGCATGGACTACTTTTGGGTTCTTGGGGTAATCCTCACAATAATTTTTATGGCTTATGCCAAGATAATTCCCCCAGTTAAAGTAGAAGATCCGTAGATCTTATTTGAACCTGTAAATATAGTATTTTGAATAGTAGTGCTTTTACATCTTTTTTCTTAGTTTAATTTTCTCACCGTTGACAACCTACAACAAATTATATTAGTATTGGTTTAGATCCTTTTTGTTTGACAAACGAATATTGGTCCTACATGAAAAAGGTTAATAGTTTTCCATAAGATCTAAAACATCATGAAATATGGTTAAATTTTGTTTTTTATCCTCAAGATCGTTCTAAAACGTGAGAGAAGAGTTTAACCAAAAAAATTGAAGAATGGAAAAGTTTCTAAATCAAAGGACTACCAAACTTGTTTATAAAATTGTTCATTCCCTTAATAATGAAATGATGAAATGTTATAAATGAAATAATACTTAGAGATGTTTCTGGTTCTTGAGATCACCTAGAAGGTGCGAGAGAAGAGCATACACAACCCTATCCTAACCTAAACAAGGCATGAAGACATAACATTCATCATAAACCTTTAAACAAGTTAGAAAACAAATGATTCAAAATATACCTTGCAAAAATAAGTTAGAACCAAAACTTACAAAAGGACATAAATATCAAAGACCAAATCCTGAAAACCTCAATAACAGAGCTCAAAGTTTAATGCAGCACACTAACACATGCCTTTTCACAGTAGCATGAACCAAATGATAGTATCACTGAACAAATGAAAGTAGCATGGGCATGTCATGCACTAGCATAGGTCTGAGATAAAAAAACATAATAATAGAAGACAATGTTATGGTAGCATGGCCAAAGAGACAGTAGCATGGGTCTTGTTCACACTAGCACGAATCTAAGACAAAAAATAGGCATGCAGAAACAAGCTTCACAGTAGCACGACCAAAGTAAAAATAGCACGAATCAAACAACAATAGCACAGGAAAAACAATAGTAATGTGGGCCTAACAATGGTAACGCATAGGTTTTGACAGTAACGCAGGCTTGGCCTACACTAACACAGATCTCCTGTGTGACGTCTGTAGTCACAAAATCATGCACTTAGTATTAAATTTATACTGGAAAATATGTTATTTTATATACGGATCTCGCGTAGTAAAATTATTCACTAATGACCAATCCCTTAGTCTTGTCATTGATTAGTTGGTCCTTTTTGTCATTTTTTTGGTACAGTCGTCAGTTTTCCATATAGTTTTGGTCATCTCTCAAGGAGTCTTAGGTTTCTTAATGTGTTTGATTGTCTTCTCCAGACTGGGGTGCCTAGGGTAGTATTGGGGTACCCATGGGTGCCCCAGTCCCTGTAATACTTGGATCTAATTTACCTATTCGAGGTCAGTCTTTGTAATTTTTCTGCTCATTCCGCTAGGTACTAGTCAACATGGTGGGTCATTAGTGTCAAAATTTGAACAAGATATCCCTATATAAACATACCATACTCACTACATTAGGCGTGAACGATCATCTATCAAAGGCTAGTTATCTACCAAGGCAAGGGACTACATTTGGGCATCTTCTAAATCTACATCACACAAGAATAGGGGGAAATGGCTGTATTTATTCTATTCCATCCACCATTTGCATCTTTACATATAGTTATTTCCCCCTACTTCTATGTCATTGGCGCTAGGGCACCCTAGGCACATAATTACACACACAAGCACACACAACAACATTGGGTCTAGAATCTAGTGCAACACTTAGTTATAAGTCCACCATTATAGTAGCTAAGGTCAGTCTAACCCATTCATATTCGTCTTTATTTTTAGGGAGTTAATGCTTTGCATGGGGTTTAACAATTAAATCTTGATCACATAACTACAACGACATATGTGAAGGTATTGCAACAACTGAGAGACAAAGAAGAAGATATTACAAAGACTTTTGCAACATTTTCAGATTTAGATCCTAAGATTTTTTGTAGACCAAAGCACCATCATTTTCTACAAACAGATCTTCAATTACTATAATTTCCTAGGTTGTACCATCATTCCATGCCTTGTCCACACATCATCATGTCTAGTCATGCACACAGCAAGGTAAGTTAAAAATCGGGTTAATACCTTATCCATTCTATTTTCTTTATTTTACTTCATTTAAATATAAAAATAAAATATTTAACTTTTGTATTTCATTTTATATTAGCTATTTCCATTATTGTTGTTATTTATATTAACTTAGAATATAGATTCCAAATTCATATTTTAGTTAATCATTTTGGCGAACCCATCTTTTCGAATATTTTTCCCTAGGATCCAATCAAACCCTAATGGCTAAATATAGCTCATATTATTCACCCATCATGTCTCACTTGAGTGTTAACCCTATTTATGATGAGGCTCCCATAGTCGAACTTGAGGCTCTATATAGTGCTCTATTTGCTACACTTGATCATATTCAAAAACAACTCTTAAATGGCCAACAACGTGTGCCTACTAGTTTTACAGATTAGCCTATACAAATTAACATTTTTGAGGATTCTATTGCATTTACTCATTGTACACCATGCCATACAGTCACTTGTGATCCTCCTGATATTTCACAAGAGACTTTAGATGATTCTCTTATTGATTACTTACTAGGCATTAACAATCATTCACAAGTCCATAATGATTCTTCTATTACTCCAACCATTGATATAGTTTCTTCTCATGACTCTACCATTTCTTACATTACTTATCTTAATACATTTCCTACTAGGTTGTATGTTCGTTTGCATTATGTTGATGATCCTATTGATAGCCTCCTTAGCAACGTTATCACTTTTGAGGCTGTATCTGATACTAGTGAGGAAAATGATAATCATGATTCTCCTTCTTTTTGAATTGTTGAATGTGACTCACCTACTTCATTGTTACCTTCTCCTGACATTGCATCTATTGTTTTGCATGAGTCACCATCATCTATCACTTTGTCTTCTACTATTATTACATCATCTAGAACTCTTAATCCATCCTCTCCTATAGATGTGTCTCCATTGGTCACCTCATATATTTATGTTATTTTTGATATTATTCCTACCATAGCTATGGATACTTCATCTATCTCGCCTAATATAGCTTCTTTGGCACCCACTCCTAATGTAACCTTAGCATCTGAATCTCCTTTTTCATATCTTGATCTCCCTATGATCACTCATAATGGCAAACTACAACCTCTTATTACTTTGTTTCCGCATTCCACCATTCCTTCACATGAAATTATCTCTCTCATGCATGCCATAGGTCAAATCCAATCTCAAGTTCACTCCCTCACTTTAGAAAGTAGATCCTGTTATGTGACCATTGATAAAAATTCATTACATGGTAATCTAGTTCCTAAAAAGATTCATAATTCTGCATTTCCACAAGTTTTTTCCATGCCTAATTTCACATGTTTTGATGATATTGGTGACCCTCACACTCATCTTCTACATTAATTCTTGCTTATGGCCTCTTCCAATGATATATTATTTCTTAAGGCCTTTTGGTATAGTCTTATTGACAAAGCGTTACAATGGTACACTCATCTTCCCTTTGGGTCCATTAGTACTTTCTACGGCATGGAGGATTATGTCCTCCATCGCTTCATCATCAACAATGGCCTTAAAGTCACTTATGATCACATATCTACCTTACATCAGGGCTCCTTTGAATCTATTAAGGATTATATCTTGTGATTCAATGCTTGTATGTATCAGCTAGTATTTCAACCTATTGACTTATAAAAGTAATTCATTTTTTATCGTAGCCTAATTCGTCCACTCAGACGAATACTGCAATATGATACCTTTGAGTAATTTATCCTCTTATGTTATAAATTTATTGTCCTAGAAAAATATCTTCTATCATCACATGTCGTAGAACCTATACATATTTCACAGTCCATTTCTTCATCTAGTATTATGCATGTGCATCTGGTTGCACATCCAAATCAATCTCCATCTTTGCATCACATACCACACAAACAAGATCAACCCATTCCACCACTAAAGCATGCTTCTTCTACAACTCTGTGACAAGATACTACACCCACCACTCCACCTCGGTTGCATGAGCCTCTACATTTCTCTCCTCACACTCAACCACATGATGTGTTGTGTGTTTTACTTAATAAGAGATTAATTTGCCTACCCTCTAACAAACATCATCCACAAAACTTATTACAGTGTTAGCGTGACCAACCTTTTTGTAATTACCATCGCATCAATGGCCATTGGTACAATGATTATCTCACCCTTCATGATATATTACAATAACTAGAGGACATGGGTATTATCTCCTTTAGATCTCGCAATCTGTCCATTTCTTCTCTACCACGTCAGTGAAGGCCTACTCCACCTGAGTATTCTTTGTGGGTGTAAAAATGACTACAGGTCACTCATCTCCATCACATGTGCATTTTCCACATCATCCACTACCTTTACCATAACATCCATTACATCCACCACATTCACGCTATCCACCACTTAACATTGGTGCGTCACAAGGGCTCCCACAGCCCTCTACATATCCCATTTCTTCTCCATATGACATTCAGTTTGGTTCATACACTCGCGTTGCATGCATCCCACATGCTTCCACTGCTTCATGCTTCCTTGGTCTTTGGTAGGTGATTGTTATCACCTTACCCCCCGATGATGTAATTATGTTCTTATGGTTCTTACATGACTGTTAAGGGATTTTTTCTAAAAACCTTTCATCACATGATCCATTGTTCATCTAGAACACTCAATCATTTCCCAATGACGCACTCTTACTTACGTGGATCGTCCTTGATTGTTGAGGGATCTTAACTTAATGAGCCTATTCATCCACACACTGGGGGCATCACTTATTCTCCCCTACTTTCATCATACTAACATTTTACAATCACATACTATTATCATTTAACATAACACATTGCTCTCTTCAGAAATTATACATCATTCATTTTTTAATCTTATTTGAATATCATAATTACATTAACTACGCACTACACATTTCATTCAATAAGTCACATTACATTTTTGCATAATATCATTATTCACCATACACATTTTTTCTACCACTACCAACATTATAATAAAAATCTACATTAATCAAACATGAACAATACACAACACATTACATATACTAGGACAATAACCATAGAATCATACACCATCAATCACAACTTAAAATAAAAACACTACAACATAGATTTATAAAAAAATAGGTGTCCATATATATATATATAAAGTATAATCACTATAACAAAACATGTGTCCCATTTCTGGGGGGAAACTCCCCTATATCATATGCAATAGTACAACTCAAACCTCATCATCACTATCACTCTCAGGAACTACAAGAACTCTAGAACTTGATGCCTCTCCACCAACACGATGTCACAGCTTCGATATCTCTTGACTTGCCTCTGTAGCAAGGTAATCTTTGTATCCTTCTTGGAACACTAACGATGCGTATCCACATATCATGCAAACACATATTTTGCCAAGGGACCACCACCTACCACCTCTCGTGCTCATCGAGTCTCCTCGTGTGCCTCGTCCCTCTCACCTAACAGCACAGTACATGTCATTTCTGTTATGGTCACTGAATCAGATAGATGGTGATTCTCTCCTGCAATCTCATCCACTCACTCCAATATACCTCCACTAATAATTTCAATTGGCACATTCCACGTCAAGGTGTGGATGGATGTGTCGACTATTAGAGACCAATACGCATCACCTACAAAATAAACAACACAACGCATTATATAACCATTACTAAAACATCAACCAACAATAAAATACATGACATAACTACATTTAAATATTTACGCTCAGCTATAGTTGCTACTATAAGATTGGGGGCATGTACTCCCCCCACTCCTCTTCCAAATGATAGCTTCATCAAACCTATGAAAAATGGGTATAACAATACCCACTAATGAGTTTCCCACCATGTATGGTACTCCTCAGTGCAACCCGCATCATCTCCATCAACAAGATCTATCGTTGGATCTACCTCATCCAGCCCTGATAGTATTAGCTGCTATGTTGTGGGCCATGGCCTAGATCCAACCCTCTTAGGTGTTCTGATAGCTCGTAACCATATATATGGCTCTGGAGGCACATCTTGAGCCATTCCAAACTAACGTGACACTCTCTCTACCTGAAAATGCTCCTCCACACCAAGAAAATGTTCCTCTAGCCACGCAGTCCTCCGAATACACCGTAACTTTGTAGCATCCTTGGGCCATCCCCCATAGTCATGGTATGGTCTCCATATGACTGCCTCAGGCCCCATTCTATCTAGTTGTGCCCTATAGGTATATGTGTCCATCTTTCTACCATGAATATCAACCCACCTTCGTCCATATATCTCTGACCTAGCCCACTCCCCTCGTGGACCTCCAACTAGTCTCAATATGGCTATGTGCTCATACATGCAATAGTTTGGTGGCTCTTATCCATCCACCATGTTCCTCATGGGTAAATCGGTATAGGTCTTTATAAAGGTGGGCCAACACACATTGTTCCCATGCATATCTAGTACCCTCCTCCTCTATCCGCTGGCATATGTCATGCATCTTATATAAGATTCCTACACCTCCTCCCTCCATGGCTATACATGATGTAATCACAACTGCTATGAACTTCCACAAGCGCAGAACCCCAAACCACAATATAGCATCCAAACTGATATGGGCCTCGACGGGTACTCGAGTCCCACAAGACACCATCTTGTGGCCCATGTATGTTGCTCCATATTCTCTACTAGCATAACCCACACTCTCTCCCCAACCACTACCAATTGTAGTATGTGATATACATCCTCCAAAGTAACAGTCATCTCCCATGTAGGCAACCAAAATGTTCACATATCGGCACACCATCTCTTGCATACTACATTAAACATGGGCATATTCTAGGGCACATCCCCTATCTATGTCATGTGTCATAGGCCGACATGGTCCATCACATCCCAATCATCATTTGGTAGACCCAATCCAAGCAACGTACTCATATGCTACCCACCACGAAACTCCCTTGAGTGGATATCCCTCTATACACCTCAAAACGACAACAAATTCAGCATTAGAACACATTATAAGACAAAATACATTCATTTATCATACTAAATACATGTTTAGCACCATTATACACCAAATGCATACATTTTAGACTAGGGTACCAAGATGCAGGATTGGAGCACCCAAGAGCAAGACACTAGTGCCTAATTATGGGTGCTCTTGTCCCATAGGTCACTAACACCCTCACCACTCTTTTCCAGGTCTCAAACGTTGAGAAAATCAAAATATAAAAAATTCAAAAATTCAACCAAAATGACTAATACACCATACATTTTGAGTAAATCAAGGCACTTACCAACTCTGCGGTCGTACACAACATTATGGTGGTCTCTACCCTCTTAAATTGACTAGGACACACTACTCTCACTTGCGGCATTTTCACTCACTTTGTTCAAATTCTCACAATCATGTAAACAAAAAATGAAGAAACTAAACACTTTTTCACTTTACTACTTATAGTTCCTTTTCATCACCTACTTTACTATAGTGGCTATTTTGCACTTATTTCTGCAACTAATTCACACTACACTATTTTCGTCATATCTTGAATGTTTATACTCTGATTTACACCCCATTTACGGAATTCTTTTTAGAAATTTTTATACCACCGTATTGAATAATTTCCATGCATTTATCACTCAAATACAATGTATTTCATTCGATTTTTATACATTTTTGGTAATTTTTATCACTTTCTATCTATTTCGCACTTACTTGTGGCTTATCTTTCTTTTCATCACTTCCCCTTTTTTTGAAAGGGAGGGAATATCATTGGGGTAATCTTATAATTCCCCTTATTACCATGCATTCAAAACACTACCAATGCAAGATTTGCAAACATTTTACTAATTCACCATGTGATATTTCACCATTAATTATCTCCCCTACAACCTAATCTGGGGGAAAAACATACAATTTGTCTATAAAACATTTCATCACTTCCCCCTAATGACCTAAATTGGGGGATACAAGTGATTAAAAATATTTCTATGTGATTATTCACTAATTCCCATAATTTTCCCCCTAATGAGCTAACCTGGGGGCAACTTGCGTAAAAACCCTCCACGAGTAACCAATCAACCAATCAATCAATTAACACATTCAAAACAAATTGAGATCACCTAATCAATACAATTTCAACACAATTGGTCTCCCTAGTGACCTAACTTGGGAGTTACGCATGACCTCCTAGATGACCTAACTTGGAAGCCCTCTCACATTTTACGCGTACTTCTAGATGACCTAACATGGAAGCCTTCATACATTTCACATTTACTTCCAGATGACCTAACTTAGAGGCCATCACATTTTGGAGACACCCATGGATTTCAGGCAAGAGAGCCTTCCCCATATCACTCCTATATGGGTTAACTGTTTGATCAAAACTATTTAGATCCAAATTCCACAAAATTTGATCTAAGTCTATCTGCAACGACTAGATCTTGAGGATGTAGTTAGAGCTTGGAGAATAACACACTTTTCTTCCTACACTCAAGATCCTTTGGTGGTAGGATTCCCAAATCCTCTGGTTATTCACTCGTATACAAGTGTTCAGGTTAGGAACTGATCACTCCCTACCCCATCTCATCATCATCATACGCATTTGGAAATCATCATACATCATAATCGTCACTTTAATTTCATGCATTTCATCTCAAAATTTATGTCTTTTCACTATGTTACATGGATTAACCAATTTTTCCATAGTTAGGCATGCTTTTACTACACATCTGCACATTCTAATAATACATGGGCTTCTCCAAAAAACAATTCAGGTATGCATCTCTATCTACTTTATGTTATCAAGCATTCTGCTCACCAACATAAAGTGGGTGCAAATATAGTCACAAAATCAATCACTTAATATTAAATTTATACCACCAAATATGTTATTTTATATATGGATCTCGCATAATAAAATAATTCACTAATGACCTATCCCCTAGTCCTGTCATTAGTTAGTCAGTCATTATTGTCATTTTTCTAGTACAGTCGTCAGTTTTCCATACAATGTTTTTCATCTCTTAGGGAGTCTTAGGTGTTGCAATTTGCTTGATTGTAGTATCCATTCCTTAACTGGGTATCCTAGGGTAGTGATGGGGTGCCTGTGGGTGCCATGGTCTGTGATTTTAGGCACCTCGGTCCCCATAACACTTGGGTATAATTTATCTATTCGAGGTCAATATTTGTCATTTTAATGCTCATTCCCCTAGGTACTAGTTGGCATGGTAGGTCATTTGTGTAGAAATTTGAACAATATATCCCTATATAAACATAGCATACTCACTACATTAGGCACTAACGATCATCTATTTGTTGGGGTTAGTACACTGGTTGTATAGATAATATATCATATCTAAGCATACATGCAATAAAAGTGGATATTCTACCAGAAGAAATATACAAAACAAGAGATATAAAATAACACTAGATTTAATGTGGTTCATCCAATGTGGGTTATGTCCACCAAGAAACAAGCCAATCTATTATCCAAAGCTTTCAAAATATTTGCAATCTTCCACACCTCTCACGATGTACAGTACTTTCTTTCTCTCAAACTTCTCCTTCTTCTCAAATAATTTTCTCTCACAATTATTGTTCACAATAATCATCAATTCTCTCTCCTCTCGCTACTCTAACCCTATCTACCAAGCTATATATACCTTATATAAACTTAGGGAACTTAGTCATGTAATTATAATCAATAGATTTGCTTTAATACTAAAATTAGATCTAATTCCTGTGGGTTAAGTAAAACACACATGCACAGGTAACTGATGTTGGTTATCCCTAACTGATGGTGGTTCCTTCTTTTCTGACCAATTCTAGTCTTAAGTGACTGATGTCGGTCCCTACATAACCAATTTCGGTTCATGTGTTTTCCAGCAAGTTGATAAAGCATGCTAAAATTAAGTAATTGAGCTCCACAACTCAACAATCTCCTACTTGGAGATAAATTACTGCACTATACCTGTACAACATCATTCTTGGATCCTTTCCTTATCTTTATTTCTTCCTCTTCAAGTCTCAAACTTGAAGACAAACAGAAGTGGAGTGTAGCTCCAAATTCTCTTTTTTTGATGGCTTTGTTAGCATATCTGCATGGTTCTCACTCGTATGAATCTTCTCCATTTTAAGTTTCCCATCCTCCAATACATGTCATATGAAGTGATATCTCAATTGAATTTTTTTCATTCTAGAATGAAACACTGAGTTATTTGCCATATGAATTACACTCTAACTATCATTAAACAATTTGTAGTCATCTTTCTCCTTTCCCAACTCTTTCATGAACCTTCTCATCCATATCATCTCTTTGCTAGCCTCTGTAGCTATTATAGATCAAGAATTTCCGTGCTTGTTACCTGTCCAAGTTAATGTACCAAACTAAACCCAAAAAAACTGAAAAACTCAAATGAAATCGATACCTGATAGATAAGACAAGATTTAAAGATGTAGATGGAAAAGAAAGCCGATGTAGACAAGATGGGTGCACATGAGTGATCCTGCAAAGTAGATCTAAGAAACCTATGAGACACAAATGCTTGACAGAAAAAGACCATGTTAAAAGATATTTTGGTGGACTGCCTGAAAAGTGGGTCTGGGAAGCGATAAGCTCTCTCAATGGACGTTAGTCCACGTTTTCAATTAAGGAAAGAAGCATACATGATAAAATATGTAAGTAAATGTCTATATTTTGATTAAAAATGACAGACATAAAAGTAAACAGTAGACAGAAACCAATAAAAAATGGGAAAGTGTGAAAACAATGTTGGATTTGTGTTCCCTAAATTATTTTACCTGTTCGCAGGCATATTGGCGTCGATTAGGAAAATCGGCGTTGACTGAGACAAATCGGTATCGACTGAGATAGGTCAGCGTCGACTAGAGAGAATCGGCATCGACTGGGTACGGTCGGCGTCGACTTGGGGAAAATTATAGGAAGATTGAGAAACAGACAGTGGAAGCTAGATCATCGATCTCCGCTGGATTTGCAAGAGCCATAGGGATACTGACAAGGCTCCACCTACGCTAGATGTAGGAACGGAGTCACCAAGAGATCGATTGAGGATCACGATGTCGATGTGGTAAGAGCAGAGTAACGGTACTCCTCTCAGGGTTTGATTTGGACAGAATTCACTCTCGCTTGATAAATAATGCTCAGACTTGATGCTCAAAAATCTATGTCATTCTTTCTATCTAACTAGAACTGAATTCTGGCCCTATATTTGTAATCGGTGCCAACCGAGATGAAATCGGCGTCGACCGAGTACCAGTCGGTGCCAATCAGGGAACAGACTCCCGAAATGGCCAAAAGGGATGATTTTTAGACAGATGAAGTGATCCTTCCACCTCAAATATGGGAAATATCCCACTACTTAGTTTGGGAGGAGGAGAAATAGGGGGAATAGATGGATAAAATAGATATGGGAGGTTATGAATTGATATGGGGTAGATAAGTGGTTAAGATATATGTAAAAATTATAATTAAATAGTTAATATTTAATTATCTATGGGTAAAACATAATGGGGTGAAATAAACTTAGGATAAATGTTTTAATCAAATATTAAATAATACCCTAAGGGATAAGTGGTGATGTAAACGTACCCCAAGTTACCTAAGAAGACAAACACGCATAGGGGACACTAAATTGGATAACCAATTTTAGGTGTCTACAGTTTGCCCCTTTTTGTCAAGTAACTTGCGATAAGCAAAGTTGCGAGATAAAAACAAGGAGTTGGAAGAAAGAAAGAAAAAGTGATGATGTGATCCCCCTCAAACTAGGGATGGGATGGGCCCCAAAAGAGTAACCAATCCCAAGTTTGAAAAAGGTAGATGAAAACGCAGGATGCCCCAGCTAGATGCCTGGAGTAGATCGGATCATTAATGATGCACAAAAATAAATAAAAAGGCAGCAACCTAAGGAACTCACATTGGTAGGGAAGACTAGACGGTCTCTGCATGAGATGACATTAGTACCTATAGACCCATGAGTGTAAGGAGGGTTGTAAAATAGTTAGCACCTAAAGAGAGACCCATTGGTAGGGACAACCAGACAGTCTGCAAAGCAGATGATGTTAGTGCCTATAGACCCGTTAACTCTAAGCTACCAAAAATGTGAGTACCCCCTGTACAGGGAGCAGGCTTGAAATGGGTGATAATATCGAAAGTATGTGCCAAAAGGAAACACTCAGGGCACAGTAATGACTAGATAAATAAGCCAAGCATCAACACTATGGCTAGAAGATTAAGAAATGGAAGAAAATGAGGTGAAGAAGCAAAAGTGCAACCAATCGGACACAATAGGTATAAATCGGTGTCGATCTAGCTTAATCAATGCCGACCACAAAAATTGGCGCCGACCACACAAATCAGTGCCGACCGTACCGAGTCCATATAAATATGTGAAAAGAAAACATGAACAATTTATTTAGACTGTGACGATTGATTTAGAGAGAGTCAAAAATTGGTTTTGAGCACCATGGAAGCCTCTGGGAGCAGTCAGAAGTGGAAGAGGACATGACCGGGGGTAAGTGAATCTACCTGAACTTCCCTATATAATTTTATCATGAAATAGCATATTAGGATGCCAAAAAAAAATTATTTTTATTTTTTTTAAGAAAAAACTAGATAAATGAGGGTCCAGAGCACTGCGGGGCATTTGGCCTTACAATCGGCGTCAATTGTTAAAAGCGACACTGATTTAGTTAGATCAGCGTCGATTGTTAAAATCGACGTCGATTTAGTTGGATCGGTGTCGATTGTTAAAATCATCGTCGACTAAATCAGATCGATGTCGATTTGACTCAATCGACGCCGATTGCAATGTTTAGATTTAAGAAGTTGATAGAATGTATTTTTTGTGATATTTGGATGTAGATGAGTAGATAACACTATTCATGGTGTCGTGTGATCTAGGCACGAGAGGATTTGCATATGCGGGATGTTATTCCCAAGCTTCTAGAGACCATTCTCCCTGATGTGACTGATGCGGATTGGCATCACCTTAAGCTAGCCGGGCTCGGGGGCTTCTGGTACTACAGATGAGTGCCGCGAGATGTAGAGTTTCTGCGAGCACTAGTACGATGATGGGACAGCCAGACTTGCACTTTTTGGTTCAGGACAGGTGAGATGACCATCACCCATGAGGATATATATAGGATCCTGAGGCAACCGATCACCGGGGACCCGATTGAGATTACTCCACGAGAGCAGCAGCAGAGGGCCCTAGGATGATTATATGGGGACAGGGTGGATTATTCAGAGATAGTGTCTAGGATGGTGAGGATAGCCTCTCATTATAGACAAGATGATGCCAGGAGTAGATGGATAGTACTAATTCGGATGGTGATCTCCTATTTTTCTCTGCCAGATTCAGGAGGTGGGAGATTTCCATTGCTGTTACTAAATTATGTTTGTGACATCCTGCAGTTTAGACAGGTGTTCACATTTTCTAATGCCCTGATAGCTCAGATATATTATGAGTTATGGATGTACACCACCGGTAAGAGGATAGGCATTGATGTTAGCTTTGTGCTCCATTACTGGGCATATGAGGACATAGCAGTGATCAGGCCATCCGGGCTTCCATGGATGCCAATAGCAGAGGGGGCCATTGATTATGGATTTCGATGATGGTAGGCTAACATGGCCCCGAGAGATACAGGGAGATCTGTGGAGTGGTATGCTGAGCATTTCAGGACGCTGACACCAGAGCAAGTCATCTAGAGACCATATCGGGTCTATCTGATATGGGCTGGTCAGGAGGCTCACCTGGTGGGGTTGAGACGGAGCAGGGTGGTTAGGGGCCGCAGGCCAGATATGTGGGAGTACGTCCCGTTTATAAGGGTATTGAGGTAGTTTGGCCTAGTGTAGACAATGCCAACCACCTATAGGCCATACAGGCGAGACAACATAGAGACTGATATACCGATTTTGATCCCAGAAGATCCGTTGAGGGAGGCCCCACCTTCCACAAATAGTGATGATGATGTCAAAGTGGATGATGGCTATACGGCATGGTATTCGACAGAGTTACCACGACACCTGCTAGCATCCATAGATGCCGACGAGGAGGATATAGCCATAGTTCTAGAGAGGCTGGAGGGAGAGCATGCCACCCTAGTGCAGACACACCAGGTTTCCCTCGAGGAGATCAAAGCTCTGAGAGAGGAGAGGGGTGCCCTGATACTAGAGAGAGACACAGCTCATTTGGAGTGAGATATAATGATCTAGTAGAGGGATCACTACCATCGTCATAGAGAGGCCCTCAAGGCCAGATATGGTGATATAGGTACTATGTCAGAGTCTAGGACATAGGGTACGACCGTAGGAGGGCCACCACCACCAACACCAGCAGTGACATTATGAGCACTTGGTATGGTGAGCCTGAGTACTTATCAGTCTCTCCTTTCTGAGGTGAGATACTATGAGGATTCCCTAGCACAGCATGCCCCTGATGTGCCTCGTTACAGTGCGAGGAGGAGATCAACAACAGTTGCAACTAGTGGTGCATCAGAGGGAGGGAGCACTGGGAGAGACCAAGGTGGCAGCAGGCCCCCAGCAGCAAGTGCTTCTAGCTTGATAGGTGGTGGCCAGGAGAGATAACCTGAACCAGAGGAGGGTGGAGGAGATAGCGTCTTCCACCTATCAGATTTCATGATATAGATGTGTTATATTTTTGTATCGACATATTGATGTAGCCTCGATTTGAAGGCATTTTGATGAAAGCCGTCCATTCTTTGTTGTACAGAAACTCATGTATATATATAGATTCATCATTTTCTGTGTCATATGATTGTACTTGTGCTTTTAATTTTAATAGATATGGATAGATGTAGCGTAATTGTGATGGATATAGACATATGTTGATAGAGGACAAATACATGTGATTTCATGGACATAGACATAGAGGATAGATAGATGTGATGTGATTTGATGTGATTGATATGTGGATTTAATTTTGATGAAAAATAGATATAGATAGATTTAGTGTAACTGTGATGTACCATAGAGGATAGATAGATGTGATGTGATTTGATGTGATTGATTTGTTTTTAGATGATTTGATGGATAGATGGATAGATGTGTTTGATAGATTTGATATGTTTAAGATGTTAATTTAATTTTGATGAAAATAGATGGGTAGATTTACATGTGTTTGCAATACATGCTTTGATATGTTTTTTGGACAAAGTAGATAAGATGAATATAGATAGATGATAGATTTTGACTAAATTAACATGTTAAATGTCAATTTAATTGGATGAATAACAAATAATGGGAAATGCTCTCCATGAAAGCAAAGGACGTAATGAAATGACCTTGGTTATAAAATAAAGGCAATACACCTAGATAAGAAAAAGAATGATAAGCTAGGCCCCTAACCGACCATAAATAGAGACTTTGATAGGAAACCAAAAGACCATGCATACAAGGCCATTTATGAGGTTAAAATAAACCTGACACTAGCTAGTCGCAAACCAGATCTAGAAGGTAAATGGAAGGAGAAGTAAGTATTTATCTTGTCAAAATTTACAAAGGACAGAATACATGCTCCCATTGGGAAAATAGGGTTCTCCATATGATCGACAAAAGGTCTTATGTCTCAGCTTCATGATTTTTGTTTTGACAGAAGAGAAAACTGATAAATGCGGGAAGTTTGCTATATATAGAAAGAATGATCGATACGGGAAGTCTTTCAATGATGCTAAGAAGCAAACAAATAGCCATCCTTCAAGGGAACGGTCTGTATTTCAAATGTAGCCATCCTTCAAGGGCATGGTCTATATCTTTTTATTCATTTTTAAAATGCATAGATAGTTGTCCTTCAAGGGATCAATCTATCTTTTGGGAATTTTTAGTATAGCACCTTTTTTTTGGAGCATTTGGATCTTTTTTGAAAGAAGCTGAGTGTAGACTAGATAGATCAGATAGAGGGGGGAAAAAAACATATAAAAATCACGTACTCATGCCCCAAGTAGATTTGATTAAGATAGATACTTGGGATGGATGAAGAAGTGATTAAGGTGTCCCTACTAGGAGGAGGAACATATCCATAAGAAAAATGCCATGAGTAGAGCCATGATACTCATATTTAAGGTAGAAAAGACATAATGCGGAGAACCACATAGTTTCGAATCACCATGAAAATATATGACTGGTTGTTAGATGGATGAAAGATCTGTTTTGCGACTAAGATCGTGTAAGATAGATTTTAATAGTAGAAGGGCCTTAGATGCAAGGCATTAAGAGGTTCCATTTTAGGTACACCATCCATGGAAGATAGACGATAAGCCCTAAACCCATATTTATGAGGGACTACGTACGGACCCATCCAGTTAGGAGCAAACTTACCACGCTAACTCCGTTCTAGCGTAGTGACATTTTGGTTTTCTTTAAGAACAAGATCACCAACTTTGAAGTCACGGTGTTGCAAGTGCTTGTTATAAGCACGTTTGACATGCTCAAGATAGACTTGATGATGCTCAAGAGCATTGAGACGCCGCTCATCTAGCAACTCAAGCTGTGCTAGATGATTTTGACGATAGTCCTCATCAGAGACAAATTATCTGAGAGAAACACGAAGAGATGGGATCTTGACTTCCAAAGGAAGAACAGCCTCTGACCCATAGACTAGAGAGAAGGGAGTAGCACCCGTAGGAGTACAAATGCTAGTCTAATAAGCCCAGAGAGTAAAAGGGATATGTAAATGCCAATCCCTACCAGCTCGACTAGTTACCTTTGCGAGGATATTACGCAAAGTTTTATTGGAAGCCTCGGCCTGGTCGTTAGCTTGGGGATAGTATGGAGAAGAAAAGCTGAGTTTGATATTGAAAGCGTCACAGAGGTTCTACAAATCGATATTTTTGAAAGATTTACCATTGTCCGTGATGAGTTTGTGTGGAATACCAAAGAGAAAAATGATGTGTTGATAGACAAAATCAACTATGGGTTTAGCTTTGGTCGATGAAAGAGGAATAGCTTCCACCCACTTAGTAAAGTATTCTATGGCAGAAATGATAGAATGATGACGCTGAGATGAGCGGGGATTGATGAGACTAATGAGATCAAGACCCCATTGTGAAAAAGGCCATAAATCTGCTACAGGTTGCAAATCCTAACTGGGGATATGTGTTAGATTGGAATGTTGTTGACACTTGACACATTTCTTAGTGTATTCGCAACAATCTCGATTAAGAGAAGGCCAATAATAGCCTAAACGTAAGATGCGTTTAGCTATGGCTAAGCCACTAAAATGTCCACCATAGATACCATCATGGAATTCCTGGATAGCTTTAGATGATTCAGGGGTTTTGAGTAGTATAGCGATTAGCACGTAGGATAAAATATCTTCTACCATTGGAAGTCAGATCTGGAGGAAGCACTGAATGAGATAGATAATCAACGATGTGTTGATACCACTCATCTTGAGTATTGGTTGTGATGGCATTGATTGAAGTCAGTTTCCTGAGATGAGATGGTTGATCTAATCGCTGCACAGCCACATAAAGTCATGAGTCTTCGGTAAAGGGCAGAATAAGCGAGGCTAACGAAGCCATTGTATCTGCGAATCGATTCGCAGTGTGAGGAATAGCTTGGATAGTGAATTTATCAAAAGATTGGAGTTGAAAGAGAATGATATGATGATATTTTTTAAGGATATCATTTTTGCATTGATAGACACCCGTGACTTGATTAATGATGAGTTCAGAGTCACCAAAGATGTCGATATGGCGGGCACCAAGATTAATGGCGTTTTGAAGACCTAAAACAAGAGCTTCATATTCAGCCATATTATTGGTACACTCAAAGTTAAGTTTGTGTGCGACTGGGATAGGTGCACCCCAAGGAGGAATCATAACGAAACCTGCACCTCCCCCTTGCTGGCATTTGGATCCATCAAAGAAGAGTTTTACTTTAAATGGAGAAAGACCAAAATTAATTTTTTGGATATATTCAGAATTAAGCAAGGGGGACTTGAGTGTCCAGAAGAGGAGCATCAGCTAATTGATCTGTAATGACCTGACCCTTGATAGATTTTTCTGGAATAAACTCGAGATCAAATTCTATCATGAGCATGAGCCAACAAGTGATACGATCATTGTGATAAGGCTTCGCATGCATTGTCTTGAGTGGATTGACACTTGTGACAATGTAAGTTTTGTGATTGAGGAGGTAGTGACGAAGCTTAAAAGTTGCAAAGAAGAGAGCACAACATAGCTTTTCAGCTTTGGAATAACATGTTTCATACTCATGGAGAGTGCGACTGATGTAATAGATGGTCTGTTCTTTACCATTAGCGTCTTGATGCAAGATCATGGCTCCCAAAGCATGGTCAGTCACAGAAATATGAAGATAGAATGGTTCCCCCTCGCGTGGAGGTGTAAGCATGACTAGGGAAAGAAGATAATCTTTGAGATCATCAAAGGCCTTTTGGCAACGCTCATCCCATTCAAAATGAACATTCTTACAGAGGAGATGATGAAAAGGTTGACAACGGTCTGACAGTTGCGAGATAAAATGACGTACTGATTGAAGGCATCCTTGAAGACCACAAAGTTGATTTAAGTTAGAAGGGGGAGGCATCTCAAGGATAGCTTTTATTTTTGGGGGGTCCACTTCAATACCCCTAATAGAAATGATAAAGCCTAAGAGTTTACCAGTGAGAACGCCAAACACGCACTTAGATGGATTTAGGCGAAGACAAAATTGAATGAGCCTCTCAAAGAGAGGTGCAAGAGTGAAAAGATGATCCTGATGGAATTTGGATTTACCGAGGAGATCATCGACGTAATCTTCCACGGTTTTGTGTAAGAGATCATGGAAGATGTAGGTCATTGCTCGCTGATAGGTTGCTCCTGCGTTCTTAAGACCGAAAGGCATGACACGATAACAAAAAGTCCCCCAAGGAGTTATGAAGGAAGTCTTATGTTGGTCCTCTGGTGCGATGAGAATTTGATTATACCCAGAGAAACCATCCATAAGAGAAAGCATCTCGTGACCTACTGTTAAATCCACGATTTGGTCGATATTAGGTAGAGGAAAATCATCTTTTGGACAAGCAAGATTAAGATCCTGGAAGTCGGTACAAATTTGAATCTTCCCAGTAGCTTTGGTTACTGGTACTACGTTTGAAACCCATTGTGGATAATCAATGGGTTGGATGAAGTTAGTAGAAAGAAAACGTTTGCAACTCTTCTTTAACAAGAAGGGCTACTCGAGGGTGCATTTTACACAATTTTTGCTTAACCGGTTTGATGTTGGAAGAGTAACGATATTGTGGACCACGATATCGGGATCGAGTCCTGGCATATCCTCATATGACCAAGCAAAGGCTTGACGATGGTTGGAAAGAAAAGTGGTAAAGTCTCCTAACTCCTGTGGATTAAGAGATTGGCCGACCTTAATGATGCGAGGGTCTTTAGAAGTCCCTATATTAAGGTCGACAGTGGCTTCGTTAAGAAGCATAGATGTGTCAGAAGGAATGGTTTTAGGAAGATAGGAATCCTCTACCCCCAGATAGGTGAGGACAGAATCATCATCCACACAGTGGATAGTGTTGATAGTAGGAGAGTCATCTCCAACTATTTCAGGGAAGACTAATGGTATGGAAGTGGATTTGTTATTAGTTTTATAGGTCAGCGGCCCTAAGGAAATGGTATTGACTAAAAAAAAAAGTTAGATGGGATGGAAATGGTGTCATCCACATCAAATGATGCTTCTGACCTACTGGGAGAAGATGGTTCCTCAATGGGAAGAGGCTCATCGAGAATAGTGATGGTGGCTTTTGAAAGAGGTTTAAATCCTAAACCAAATTTTTGATGTGGTTTGAGAGTTGGAATGGATGCAAGGTCATGCAAACCCTGTTCATACTTTCCCAGGCCAAAACCCTTCCATGCGCATTGATATAAATAAGTTTTTACAAACGTGGGATTCTGTAGACAATCGAACCCTGATGAATAGGGTTTGGCCTTAGGAGGAGATTCCAGGTGATAGTGAGGTGTATCAAGACCACTGTAAATGAAGTTAGTCTGTTGATTGGGTAGACCAATGGTGATGACGTGACCGAGACCTGGCTGATATTCAGGTTTGTTTTTCTGGTCTACCATACTCATTAGGTTTGAGATGGGCGTCAAAAGAGAGAAGAGGAAGCTCTCCTAGTGAGAAACGCTGCAAATGTCTCTTCTAGATTTTGTAAATCTGGTAGTTTTGTTGCAGGTATGGAAGAGGATGAAGCATTGTCAGGAGAACAAGCATTCTCCTTTAGGGGGGTAGACCCCGTGGTCATGTCACATCGTGCAGAAGGAAAAGGATCTCCTGGATGAGTATATATTTTTCCCTCATACTGATATTTTAAGCATCGATGGGACGTAATACATTTCACGAATCCAAGAGCATTCGAGGATCATATTGTAGTGGAATTTCCCTTCAACAATGTAAAAGAGTTTGTAAAGCAGCTTCTTACCTACTCGAATGGTGCAGGACCACAGTTCCTAAAGTAACTGCCACTGATTATTAAATGATGAAGGGCGAAAGGCGGGGATGACACTACATTCTTTGGTAACTTAATTTTCTCGAATGTGTGTGAGGAAATGATGTTGAGTGTAGCACCACTGTCAATCATAGTGCATTTTAACGTAGTGTTGTTGATTTGAACTATGATAAAGAGGGAAGCCTCCAAATCCTCAGAAGAAAGGGAAGGAATTTCTGAATCTTCAAAGGAAATGGTGGTTGACGGTTTATTCAATCTAACAATCATCTCAACTAGTTGGGGCTCATCTGAATTCACTGCGATATGGTGTAGATTATCAAGCAAATCCTGGCGATGTTGTGGAGATGATTGAATGAGGTCAAAAAGAGACATTTTGACTAGAGCATGGGTAAGTTGTTTCATAACACTCTCCTCTACTGACATGAGGAATTTGAGCCCAAGGTGAAGCATGAATAGAGACCCTAGGTCTCGAGGCTGATGTGGAAAGGAGGAATGCCTTTAGGGGCTGCAGAAATGACAACCCGTGGCTGAGATGTAGATGATGATAGATTATCATATTGTTTGTTCTAGTGGCGATATGAATCATGTCGATTTGAGAAGGTGGAAGACCAAATGACGTGGAATTAATAGAACTAGAGGCTTGAGTAGATCATTGAGGCTACCAGATGTGGTTGACATGTAGGAGAAATATGGGTTTTCCACGCTTTCTTGAACAACTTCAATCACATAAGGTGATTGTAACCTTTTCAGGGGAAGGAGACTGAGGAATACTGATGATGTAACGTTAGAATTTAGTTGTCTTGGTTTAAGTTCAGGAACCGAGAGTGTAGGTGCCGGTGCATTTATTTAGATTTTCCCTTAATAGGAAAAATAGTATTGGTGATGGAAGAAGTGGATGATGAAGAAGCAAGTTCCTTTGAGGGAGCTATACTTATAGTAATTGTGGGTTAACTACTGTAGGAAAGGAAACGGGAAGATTCAAAATTTTGATTCCATCGAAGTTGGTACAACTATAGGTATGTTTACCAATGGCATGGTCGCGTTTTCTGTCAAATAAAAATGGGAGAAACAAGTAGATGTATTCGGGTGGAAACTCACAGGGATGTAAATGCCTCAAGCATCAAAAGAATATCTGACGATGAGACAGATGAGGATGAAACTATCTCAAGCATGGATGGAAGATCAGATAATGAGGCAGCTTTTTAGAGATGAATCCATCTCTAAAAATGCTGGGAATATTCAAAGACGGATTGTCTGGAGATGATGGAATCTCAGCGATTGGAGCGGAGCTGGAAGGAGGTTCTGATTCGGTCGATGTGTTCAAGATGGCTTAGGTTTTAGAAGAAGATTCTTTCAGTAGAAGATGAAGCTGATGAGTATGAGTGTTTGGTTTTTTCTCTAAAGCATCATTGTTCAGGGAATGATTGGGAAAAGGTTGTTTAAAAACATCAAGCAATTGATTTGGGGGAGCATTTGGGATTATCCAGAATGAGCTTGCCTTTATCAATGAATTTCATGGACAACATTTTTGAAGGTCTGACATCGTTCAATGTCATGGCCTTTGGTTCTATGATAATGACAGAAGTCATTTTCCCTATACCAGAATGGACGTTCTTGGCTTTCATCAAAATTTCTAATGGGGGGAAGTTCGATCATGTGAACTTCCAACATTTTTTCTAAGATAGAAGCATATGATTCCCCCAATGAAGTAAAAGATCGAGATGACATGAGGGTCCTTTTCGAGAAGATGAGGAGTCTCTCCACGTGGTGTTTGATTAGAAGTGTTATCGGCTCGTGATGTTTTTAATACGATAGCGTTAGTAGATCCCTGATTCTTGTCTTTTTAGAAGTGGAAGGGTTTGTTTTTGTAAACCGAGAAAAATATGGTTTAGATTTAGAGCGAAGTTTTAACTTCCCTTGTTCAATGGCATGAGATTCAAGTTTGCATGCCATCGTAAAGGCTTCTTCAAATGTATGAAAGGTTTTGGATCCTTAAAGTGGAAGAAATATGATTAGCACAAGATCGAGTAAACAACTCGATCTGTTGAGATTGAGGACGGGAGAAAGATAATTGGTTTATTATCCCTCTCCAACGAGTGAAAAATTTTGCAATAGACTCATCATCGAATTGACGAATGTTATAAAGATCTGTAATCGAGATCTTATGTGTGATATTTATTGAAAATTTTTCAACAAACATCTGGGCCAATTGAGAGAAAGAAAACAAGGAATGTTGAGGAATGTTATTATACCAGTCTAAAGCAGGCCCTGCTAGAGACATAGGAAAAGTACGGAGCATAAGCTCCTGATCCTGGACTATCAGGTAGCAAGCGTGTTTGAATGCTCACAGGTGTTGTTGAGGATCCTCCCGACTATGAAATTTTGAGAACTTAGGAAGTTCCCATTGGGGAGGATAAGGCTTAAAAGCCACTGATGGATGAATGGGTTCATTACACACTTCTTCAAAAGAGTATGAAGGATGAGCCCCTTTGGTGGAGGCTTCTAAGTCTATGATTTTCTTGAAAAGAATTTGGACCACGTCAGATTGAGGAGGAGGCATACTGGTATGTCCTACATAAGAAGTGAATGGTGGATTTTGTTGAGGCGTCAACGGGGGATTCATTTGTTGATTAACAGGATGATAAGAGGAATAACCAGGTGTTCTAGGTGATGCCTGGTGAGGTATTTGTTGTGAAGGAGCTTGTGTATAAACAGGCTGTGAGATGACAAGTGGTTGAGAAAAAGGTGGTTGAATGAAAGACGGAGCCTGTGATTGGTGGGCTCCTACACTTGTCAACTGAATCGAATGGATTGAGGAACATGGGAATTGATTTGATTGGACATGGTGGGGAAAAAGGTCTGAATGAGGCTTTGATTTCCAGATTGGTTATTAAGGGCGCCGATGCTAGAGGATGGGTGAAGGTCACTGTCGCTGGAACATTGGAAGAAAGACAAACTGGAGGACAAGAAGCAAGAACCAACTGACTCGTAGAAGGGGGTTGATTCATAAAGAGGTACTGACCCTGGGACGCAATGGATGACATAGAAGAATTAACAGCAATCTGTGGGTGCACAGATGTGCCCATTATAGCTAGAGAAGAGGACTTCTCAGAAGTAGGTTGTGGAATAGTCGAGGTAACTGTGGCGCTAGGAATAGGAAAGACTATTTGAGAACTAGTTGACATGGTCGGTGGAAGAGAAAAAGGAGGCACAGGTCCGCCACCCTCTTCTGTGGTTCGAGGCAAGAAAAAGTATGCTAACTGTTCTATAAAAGCCTGGGATGGTTCATGAGGATAATCATAAACTTGCTGGATTGGTGGTCCCTGATCAGATATTCGAACAGACTTATGTACTAGATAGTCCATAAGGGCTACCGGATTGCGATCAAGGAGCACCTGAAATTCAGGATCCCCGTGAGGAACATACTCTATATCAGAAGCAGATGATATTTCTGAAGGACTGGGGGAAGCTGGACATGATGGGATTGCTTTAGGCTGATAGAAAGGATTATATGACCAAGATGGGGAACCAACTAATAGCGGTCCCGAGGAAGACCTGAGGGGTGCCGAAACATCCACACTAGTGGTGATCTCGGAGGAAGAAGGGGCCAGTTGAGCCATTCTTCTAGATTTTAACAGAGTGATGACCATCATAAACAGGAAGAAATATAGAAAAAGAAGATTGACCTAACTAATGCACAGACAATTCAAGCAGCGTAGGTGATTATCTCTTTTAATTTTTCCTGCTTTTAAGAAAGAAAATATTAGGGAAGGCTTTTTAGAACAGGAACTACTCAGATAGCCAAACTAAGGATGGTTTGGGGAATGTTTTGGTGAGGAGTCCCGAAGGCACTTCAGTAAAAGACCAGTACATGGCTTGATATAGGGGCCTACCCCCGCACTTCACACACCGCTGCGATAAGGGAGTCGGGTGCTTTGCCAATATATACCAGAACTTCCGTGAATTTATAGTGCGGCCCGAGTACCGCGTAGGCTCTTCCTCTTGGATGTCACTTCCAAGTAGGCGAGGCCAGGGGAGGAATTTTTTTTTTGATGCTTTATACCTAGTGATTTTGGCTTTGTGTGCAAGGGTGAAAAATAAAAATCAAATAGTGTCACTACCGATTTTGATTAATTTTTCCAGCCTATTTAGAAAACTAGATGAATAGCATACCACAGAAATGACAAAGGAAAAGTTCTTTTTAAGCACTAAGAACGAAGTGTTGGATTTTTATGAAGACAGGTCAAACAAATTCTTTCCCAAATGCGATTAAATTATTTTTAAGCACCAAAATTGAAATGTTTGAATGTGATAGAAAACAAACAAACAAGTTCTTTTTAAGTTCTTAAAAAGGAGAAAACACCGTAAAAGAGAAATACCTGTAGATTTAGCTCTCCAAGGTGTGTGGACTTCAAAAAGTGCGTTGTTGAGCTCTTCCCCTCGAACAATCCCATGAACAAGCAATGTGCTCCGCAAGAAAAGGTTAAGAAAACACACAACAAATCCAGAAAGATATATCCAGATAATAGTAGAATGAAAATTTCTATTTAAGGAACTAGAAAACTTACAAGAAAATAACAATTTTGCAAAAAAAAGACGGATCAAGAATGCAATTTTGAAATCAAATGAAAGATTTATTGATCTTTGAAATAGGAATTGGAATTTAGTTTTGCAAGAAAGAAGAAACTTTAACTTTGCAAATTATAAGTGAAAGAAGCAAGACCAAAATGAAGGAAGGAAATGCTACGGAGAACTGACGAAAAGCAGTGAAGAAAAAGAACAAAAGCTCAAAACTGGAAAAGAAATGAACTTACCAATAAGGGACTTTGGTTGGGTCCCACCGGGCGTGCCAGAATGTAGATCAAGAATTTCTGCGCTTGTTACCTGTCCAAGTTAATGTACCAAACTAAACACAAAAACCCTGAAAAACTCAAATGAAATCGATACCTGATAGATAAGACAAGATCTGAATATGTAGATGGAAAAGAAAGCCGATGTAGACAAGACGGGTGCACACGAGTGATCCTGCAAAGTAGATCCAAGAAACCTGCGAGACATAGATGCTTGACAGAAAAAGACAATGTTAAAAGATATTTGGGTGGACTGCCCGAAAAGTGGGTCCAGGAAGTGATAAGCTCCCTCGGCGGATGTCAGTCCACATTTTCAATTAAGAAAAGAAGCATACATGATAAAATATGTAAGTAAATGTCTATATTTTTGATTAAAAATGACAGACAGAAAAGTAAACAGCAGACAGAAACCAATAAAAAATGGGAAAGTGTGAAAACAATGCTAGATTTGTGTTCCCTGAATTATTTTACCTGTCCGCAGGCAGATCGGCATTGATTAGGAAAATCGGCGTCGACTTAGACAAATCGGCGTCAACTAAGATAGGTCAGCGTCGACTAGAGAGAATCGGCATCGATTGGGATCGGTCGGCATCGACTAGGGGAAAATTGCAGGAAGATTGAGAAACAGACAATGGAATCTAGATCGTCGATCTCCGCTGGATCTGCAAGAGCCGTAGGGATACTGACAAAGCTCCACCTTCGCTGGATGCAGGAACAGAGTCACCAAGAGATCGATGGAGGCTCACGATGTCGATGTGGTAGGAGCAGAGTAACGGTACTCCTCTCAGGGATTGATTTGGACAGAATTCACTTTCGCTTGATAGATAATGCTCAGACTTGATGCTCAAAACTCTCTGTCATTCTTTCTGTCTAACCAGAACTGAATTCTGGCCCTGTATTTGTAATCGGTGCCGACCGAGATGTAATCGGTGCCGCTCTAAAAAAATAGCGTCGACCGAGTACCGGTCGGCGCCGATCAGACAACAGACTCCCGAAATGGCCAAAAAGGATGTTTTTTGGAAAGATGAAAGTAATCCTTCCACCTCAAATACGGGAAATATCCCGTTGCATGGTTTGGGAGGAGGAGAAATAGGGGGGATAGATGGATAAAATAGATATGGGAGGTTAGGAATTGATATGGGGTAGATAAGTGGTTAAGATATATGTAAAAAGTATAATTAAATAGTTAATATTTAATTATCTATGGGTAAAACATAATGGGGTGAAATAAACTTAGGATAGATGTTTAAATCAAATATTAAATAATACCCTAAGGGAGAAGTGGTGATATAAATGTGCCCCAGGTTACCCGAGAAGACAAACGTGCACGGGGGACACTAAATTGGATAACCAATTTTAGGTGTCTACAGCTACAACATACTATGCCTTTGTAGTAGACAAAGCGACAACCTTCTATAATCTCAATATCTAGCTAATTGTCATCTCACCTACTATGAAAATATATCCAGTAGTGTTCCTCCTACCATCCAGATCTCCAGCCATATCCAAATCAACATAGCTACATACAGAAATAGTTGAACCTCCATAGCATAACTTCATGTTAGATGCCCCTCTCAAATACATGAGTATCCATTGGATTACTTTCCAATTCTATTTACCTGGATTGGCCATAAATCTAATCACAACTCCCACTTCCTGTGTAATGTCTAGTTTGGTACAAACCATAACATACATGAGACTCCCAACTACTGAAGCATACAACACTCACGTCATGTATTTTACCTCCTCATGCAATGAAGGACACTAATCTCTGCTCAATTCTAAGTGTCTAGCCATAGGTGTACTTATAGGTTTTTAATTCTGCATTGTAAACCTTTCTAACACCTTGTAGATATAATCCTCATGAGACAAATACAACTTCTTGTTCTTCCTAACTCCATGTATTTTCATTCCAAGGATTATTCTTGTGGCTCCTAAATCCTTTATAGCAAATGTGTGAGCTAGATTTCTCTTAAGCTCACCAATGTCCAGCATACTAGATCCTGCAATAAGCATATCATCCACATACAATAACAAAACAATATAGCTCCCATTTTAAAGCTTCTTAAAATAAACACAATGGTCAGATTCACATCTCAAATAACCATGATCATACATGAAACTTTCAAACCTCATGTACCATTACCTTGGAGCTTGCTTGAGCCCATATACGCTCTTTTTCAACATGCACACTAATTTCTCCTTACCCTTGACTTCATACCCAAGTGGTTGTTGTATATAAATATCTTCTTTCAAATCACCATAAAGGAAGGTCATCTTCACATCTAGTTACTCTAAATGTAGATAATGCACTGCAACTATACTCAATACAATACATATAGAAGTCATTTTAACAACAAGAAAAAATATTTCACCAAAGTCAATACCTTCTTTCTGTGCAAATCCTTTTACTACAAGCCTTTCCTTGTACCTTTTTTGTCCACCTTTTCTTCTTTGATTCTTTAAACCCATTTGTTCTGCAATGTTCTCTTACCTATTAGAAACTTAACCAAAGGCCAAGTCTGGTTTTGTTCCAAGGAGTCCATCTCCTCATCCATGTCATGCTCCCATTGTACGTGGGTCTCATCTTGCATTGCTTCTTCAAAACTTTCTGGTTCACCATTATCAGTTAATAATAAATAAGATATAGAAGGTGTAAATCTTTCCGGAGGTTTACTTACCCTTTGTGACATTCTCACAGGATTTTGGGGTACCGAAGGCTCATTCTAGACTTCCCAGACATTTGTTTTGAATTTTGATAATGACCGACACCGGTCACCTATAGCTGATGCTATTTATTCTATAACCAATACCTATTTAGCAGAATGATGTTAGTCAAGGTTCAACTAACATTGGTTACTGTGTAACCTCATAGGTATGGATTTTAAATCCGAGAATTCATTCTCATTCACAAACTTCTCAACCAGTTCATCCTTGGGTACCAAAATTTTATCCTTGTACATTATTTTTTCATTACATTCAATGTCACGACTCCTAACAATTTTATAATCCTCTAAATCCCAAAAATAGAATTTGAAATCACCATATCCATAACCAATGAAAGTTCATCTCTTGGATTTTCTATCCAATTTTTTTTAATTTTCCTTAACAACATGCACAAAAGCTTCTGAACCAAAAAATCTAAGAAAATAAAGATCTACCTTTTTCCGGTCCAAGATTCCTATGTTATTCCTCCATCTAATGAACTTGAATGCCCACAGTTAAACAGATAAACCGCTGTGTCAACTACTTTTTCCCAAAATAGCAAGGGCAATCCAGCATGTATCCTCATACTTATACCACGTTCCATGATTGTCTTGTTCATTCTTTTTGCAGCACCATTCTCTTGTGGTGCTCTTGGAGCCTTCCTTTCTCTACATATTCCATTCACTGAAAGATTGAAAGTCTTGCTACAGTATTCACCACCATTATCAGATATAAGGTACTTTAACTTTGAATTTGATTCATTCTCAAGAAGGGCTTTCCATTTTTTAAAAGTCTCAAAAACATCATATTTATGTTTAATACAATAAAAACATACCTTTCGTGTAACATCATCAATGAAAGTAACATAATACTGGGATCCTCCATGAGAAGCTACCTATGTTGGCCCCCACACATCTGAGTGTACAAAATCCAATTTCTACTCTTTCTTAGTTACCACAACTTTGAGAAATTTCACTCTCTTTTGCTTTCTAAAGACACAATGCTCACAGAAATCAAGATCTAAATCTTTCAAATCTGATAACTTACCCTTATCCTTTAAGATGTGCATTCCTTTTTTACTCATATGGCCCAACCAATTATGCCACATGCATGCATCTGAATCTGAAGTAGATAATATAGAAAAAGAATCAGTAACATTGGTAGAAAAATATAACATTCTTGCCTTCTTACCTCTTGCTACAACAAGAGCACCCTTGGTGGCTTTCCAAGAGTTAGGTATGAATGTAACCATGCAACCAGCTTCACCTAGTTACCCTACAGAAATAAGATTCCTCTTGAGGCTTGGCACATGCCTCACATATTTCAATACCCATGTATTTCCATTCTATAATTTTAGATGAACTTCCCCTTTACTAGTAATACTGCAAGGTTCATCATCACCCAAATAAACATGCCCAAAATTGCCCTGGACATAATTTCTAAAATAACCCTTATTAGGAGTTGCATGGAAAGAAGCTCCTAAATCTAAAATCCATGATTCTATTCTATTATCCAAAGAAAGAATAAGAGCATATTGCATTACCTAAGTTGCAATATTTGCCTCTTTACCTTTTTTTGGGTGTTGGTTCTCTTTGTCCTTTGACCAGCAATCTTTCTTTGCATGTCCTTTCTTTCCATAATTCCAACAGGTAATTCCCTTACTTTTGGATTTATATCTTCCATTCTTGGACTTTGATTTCCCATTATTCTTACTCTTGGATCTCTCCTTCTATCTACCCCTTCTTTCTACATTCAAAGCATTTCCAAATGATAATTCTTTTATAATTTTCTTGCTAATTTATTCATTCAAGATTATACTAACCACATCATCAAACTTCAAAATATTATTAGCAGATGTTGTATTAGTAACAGTCATTACCAAGTTATCCCAACTATTAGGCAAAGAACATAAGAATAAGAGTGTTTTCACTTCATCATCAAAAAAAATATCAACTGATTTTAATTGATTTACAATAGATGGGAAATCATTCAAATGACTAGATGCGCATCCACCTTCATGAATTTTAGAACTAAATAGTTTCTTCATCAAATAAACTTTATTTAAAGCACTAGGTTTTTCATATAAATTAGCAAGAGATTTCATTAACTCTACCGTAGATGTCGCTTATGTATTATTAGAAGCCACAGATGTTGTTAGGCTCAATCTTATAGATCCCAAAGCCTTTCTATCAAGAATCTTCCATTCTTCATCATTCATCTCCGTAGGGATTTAACTTTCATCCAATGGTAAGTACAAATCTATTTGATACAGATAATTCTCAATTTGCATCTTCCATAGTTGATAATTTCGGTTGTCAAACTTCTCTACCTTGTATTTTTTTTCTTCTACCATTACTATATTTTCCACTCAATTAAAAAAAAAATTATGAGTAGATATGTCGATACACAAAACCCTCAAACAAATATCTGATACCATTTGTTTAGGTTAGCACATTGGTTGTACAAATAATATATCATATCTAAGCATACATGCAATAAAAACAGATATTCTACCAAAAGAAATATACAAAACAAGATATATGAAAAATATCATATTTAACGTGGTTCACCCAATGTGGGTTACGTCTACCAAGAAACAAGCCAATCTATTATCCAAATCTTTCAAAAGATATACAATGAATATTTGCAATCTTCCACACCTCTCACGATGTACAGTACTTTCTTTCTTTCAAACTTCTCCTTCTTCTCAAATAATTTTCTCTCACAATTATTGTTCACAATAATCATCAATTCTCTCTCCTCTCGCTACTCTAACCCTAGCTACCAAGCTATATATCCCTTATATAAACTTAGGGAACTTAGTCATGTAATTACAATCAATAGATTTGCTTTAATACTAAAATTAGATCTAATTCCCGTGAGTTAAATAAAACACTCATGCATAGGTAACCGATGTTGCTTATCCCTAACTGATGGTCGTTCCTTCTTGCCTGACCGATGCCAGTCCTAAGTGACCAATGTTGGTTACTGTGTTTTCTAGCAAGGTTATAAAGCGTGTTAAATTTAAGTAATTGAGCTCCACAACTCAACAATATCAAAGGCTAGTTATCTACCAAGGCAAGGGAATGCATTTGGGCATCTTCTACATCTACATCACACAAGAATATGGAGAAATGGTTATATTCATTCTATTCCATCCACCATTTGCATCTTTACATCTAGTTATTTCCCCTTATTTCTGTGCCATTGGTGTTAGGGCACCCTAGGCACATAATTGCACACAAAACTACATTGGGTATGGAATGTAGTGAAGTGTTTAGTTGTAAGTCCACCATTGTGGTAGCTAAGGTGAGTCTGACCCCTTCATATGCATCTTTCTTTTTTAAGGATTTGATGTTTTGTATGGGGTTTTATAGGTAAGTATTCATCACATAACTACAACGACATACGTGAATGTATTGGGAAAAATAGAGCAATGAAGACGAATATATTGCGAAGACTTTTGTGACATTTTTAGATTCAAATCCTAATCTTTTTTATAGACTAGAGCACCCAGATTACAGACCAGGGTGCCCACAGGCACCTCAATCCTCTCACAGGCACCCCAGTACAAACAAATCTTCACTTACTGTAATTTCTTGGGTAGCACCATCATTCCCTACCCTATCTGCACATCATCCTGTCAACCTGCACACAACGAGGTAAGTTAAAAATTAGGTTAGTACCTTATCCATTATATTTCATTTATTTTACTTCATTTAAATATCAAAATAAAATATTTAGCATCTGTATTTCATTTTATATTAGTTATTTCAAGTATTGTTTCTATTTATATTAACTTAGAATATAGATTCAAAATTCATATTTTAGTTAATCAACGTCATAAACACGTGATTTCGCCAAGGACAATATCAAAAAGGTAAAAAAATTGTTATATTAATCCAAATTGGGAAACAGCCCATCTCCTTTTCTCCTACAATGAATACTCAACACATCCAAAGTAAACAAAATATGTTAAGAAATTTAAGTTATTTAACATGTGCAAAATAAAGGTTAGCTAAAATTGAAACTAAATCAATGAATCTTAAAATGAAAATTCTTTAGAAAATGGAGTAAGTCTGACCAGGCATGCCAAATGTGTACATGTAAAACTAAATATTCTAATTGAAATGAAACTAACACCTAGTAAATTTAAAGAAAAGTTAACCAAAAAAGAACATCATGATAAGAGCTTAAGGGAAAATAAATTCTTCAATGCATAAACATGATAAAACAACTAAATGCTAAGTCATTCCAACTCTTTATGATTGCTACTTCAAGTATGAACCTAATTTGATCACCAAGAAATCAATTGGTGTTGTTTTCCTCGAGAATTGAGGATGAGATCTTACCAAGAAATGGCTACAAGGCCATCTTTGGATCTTCTCATGCTCCTCAATTTGAGAGAATGGTTGCAAGATGGAGAAGCTATTTCAAAAAATGGAGAATTGCTCGAATCAAAATGCCTATAGTTTTCACTAATAGAAATGAGGTGCAAGAATAAAGGGAAGGAGGAGGGTTCCTTATATATCCTACCTGTTTGGGCCAGGATTGAAATTTGGTGGATGTGCCCAACAAATCCTAAAGAAGAAATGCAAAGGATATGCATGTTTAGAAGAATTAATAAAGGATGTGCACTTTATGGGAATTGAGAGGGGTCTAATTAATCAAATGTGATTAATTAATAGGTAGGGATAAGCTTGTAGAATCTATTTAGTGGGGATTTAGAGGAAAATTAACATGATTTGGGGGATGTACGAGGGGAATTTAACCAATAAAAGGGGTTTATTGATTAAAATAGGAGGCATAATTAACTAATAATGTTTAATTAATCACTTAGAAGTGGATTATAACTAACAAAAAGGTCGTTAATTGTCATCCAGAATGAGGGAAGGGTTAATTAATAAATGAAAGGTTGTTAATTAACAAATAAGAAGGGAAATGTTAGATAATTAGTGAACAAGTGCTAATTATTATGGAAATGACGGGAAATAGGATAATTAGTGTAATTTTTGTATTAAAATTGCATAAGCAGATTTTAAGTGCCTACAACTCTTTCCCCCTTAACTTTGTATAATTTCTAGCTAGATTAGACTAGTGGTTAATCTAGATTTGTTAAGGAAAGGAACTAAACTTATTCTAGATGTTTATCTCAAGGGTTAAGGTTCCACACCTTAGATATTTTCCCATTTTAATTGAATAAACCTTCAAACACTTGAATAAATTTCTAAACTAGAATGGTGCACACGTTTCTCAGCCAATAATGAGGACATTGACCAAGAATATCCCCAACAATGTTATACTTGGTAGTATGTTAGAGAAATTCAATGATTTGGTCTGGTAGTTTGCATATTTGTTTGACCCTGTATCCTGGTAGGTTCCACATGCATTTTACTATAGAGAGAGAAATATTAGAGCAGAGAAGAGATAATATGGCCTAGGATAAATCTTGTGTTGGAATTGGTGTCGAATTTGATGAGTGTGTAGGCATAGTATGTAGAGGATAGGGAAAATATAAGAAATCTACAGGAGCCTCTGTGGCACTACAAATTATGATCATGTTTGTGTGGTTGTAGAGATGTAGGAGATTCCTTGAGTTCTTGAGCTCCCATTAAGGTTTTGAGTGAGGATGATGATGAGAGTGATGATGTATGGACATTTTTTAGAAGGGCATGAATGATCTGTAAACTCTTCAACTTTTGAATCATCGACAGAATCACAAATTAACGGTGTTTTTCTACTTTCTATTAGAAAATGATAGAGATAGCTAGTGAATGAATTTTTTCTTATGCTTAGAATCCATAATTGCAATAAAGGAAAGAATATAAACACATAAACACCAACAAGTTTTATCCTAGAAAACTCCAGAGGAGGAAAAACCAGCCAGGAAGGGAAATTACTCTTTCTTCCCACTTTTATTGGCTAATTCAAAACAATAAGTACAGAATTTACAATAAGTATGAAAGAGAAGTAGATAATATCTCACACTTCCTCCTAATTACTTGTTTTCTCTGTCTCAACACTCGTTTCTTCTACAAAACACAATTCTAGCATTAAGAACTTCTTTCTCACTTGATTTCATGCTTTGATGATCTTGTTCTCTTCTAAAAACATGTATTTATAGCCTTTCTCATGTCCTCATATACAATGGAGAATGGGAAAGGTCATGGAGGAGAAGAGACACAGAAAACCATTCAAATTATGGAGTTGTTTGTTTCATATTTTTATTTTCTATCTAAAAGAGACATGACCCGTCACCCAATGCAAACTGGTGGTTTTAGGATCGCACTGCCCTGGTTGGGTGGTAGTTCTGTAACCACCACTCTACATAGAGTGGTAGTCCTATTACTATAAAGACAAAACCTCCATGTATTATTTTTCCTTCTTCATGTTGATTGGTCTAATGAAGTAGAGTCATTTTGGATCCCTATGGCACCATTCTCCAAGAACCATCCTTCTTTGGCACCATCACAATAGGTGAACTGCATGGTGAGGTGCTTGTACGTATCACCCATTATTCTAGTAGTTCCTGCATTTGTTTCTTTGCTTCAGTACTATCAAGAAAGGATTACCTATATACAACTAAATGTTCGGTAGAGGGGACTCTAGCAATAGTTGAATCTCATGCTCTACTTCTCATTTTGGTGGTAACCCACTGGGAGCCTAAAATACTTCCTGAAAAGACTAAATAATACTTTCTAAATCATGCTCTCCCTAGTTAGAAATCTCTTGAAACTCCTACCCCATCTTGTTTATCCTTTAACAAAAGTAAACAAAATTGATTATGATTTTCCTGAATAAGTCGGTTTTCTTGGTTATCACTCACCATAGTAACTTATGTCTTATGGTGGTGTGCCCAGATGTTGTAGTTGATCACATCCTTGACCCATCTGTACCATTTTTCCCTTCTCATAAATATAGCATCCCTAATATACAAGTAATGACTTCCGAATACAACATGAAAAGCATTAAGTGAAATAATGTCATCTTCCAAAACATCAATATAGTGGGAATTTATCCCAAAATTGACCTTACATCTTCTTGTTACCTTAATTTCAACACCCTTATTCACCCAACCCAAAGGATAAGGGTGTGGATGCTCGTAAGTCTCAAGACAAAGCTTAATTACAAACTACTTCATAAATTAAGTTAGACTGAGAACTGGTATTAACCATAGCATTTACCTTAGTTATCTTGATCTAGATTTTGATTTGGAATAGTCTACTCATCTCTTCTTCCTGGCTGTCCATTTTAGTGGACATGTATCTAATCCTTTCATCTACATCAGATTCATCTTCTATTTCCACCTCCCCTTCTATTTTTACAGCTTTCATGGACTTCTTTGAGTCCTTGGTTCAGTTCTTCGGATGTAACTCTAAATGCAACTTCCAACATGTAGTGTCAGTATGACCATTGATATCACAGTTCTTGTAAAAATTCTTGGGATCTTTACAATTATTTAAAGTAGTGGCAGCTTGTTTACCTTTCCCTTTCCACTTACCCTTGTTACTTGTTTTCCCATACTCTTTTTTCTGTTGATTTTTCAACTACTTTTCCCTTGGCTCTGTTTCTCCTTGCTTCTTTTCATCATCTATGTAGTATTCTTGCACACATGCTTCGTTAATATCTTTGGGCTTTGTAGAGATGACTTTTCTTCGAAGGTGAGTGTGAATTCCTCCCTAGTACTTAGTCAGAATATCCTCATCCTCCAATTCTATGTTTAGCAACATGGCCTACCTCTGAAACTCCATAGTATAGTCCTACACACTTTGAGCACTACCTTGTCTAACATACTGCCATTTAATCATTTGGTCAATCTTGTGGCCAATAGGATAGAATTTAGCTATAAGTAATTCTTTAAATTCTTGCCAAGATTTCACAATAGGATGCTTCTTCTTTTCACAAGTGGTTATTTGGGTTTCCCACCAAACCAGAGTGTGTCCCTCCATTTTGAGACAGTGCAAAGGTGATCCTCTATGACTCAATGACATTATGGATGCTAAAGTAGACTTCTAACTATGTTTTAACCATTTATCAAGCAAACTCTGCATCTACTTGTCCTTCAAAGCTTTTAATCTCAACTTTCATCTCAAATTTAAAAGGAGTATGATCATATTGTACCTTTTCTCTTGCATTTGAAGTTTCTTCTTCATGCTCTTCATAATCTTCCTCACGGTGGCTCCTCCCTCTACCAAAATTTTTAGCTAAGCCTTGAACCATTGATTCCATGGAGTCTTGCTTGAAAAAAATTATCTTCTGCAAATATGCAAGTTCTTCTTTCCTTCTAAACATCATATCCATCATGGTCTCTATCATCTCAATTCTACAGACCAAGTTCTCTTCCTCCATTTTCCCCTGAATTCTCTGTTTCCACTTCTTTGTAGAAATTTTTGGATTGCAAGGTAAATCCTCTTCACCTTTAGATCTCATCACTTTCATACAAATCCAAGAATGAATACCACAAGTTCTGGATACATGTTAGCTCTGATACCAAAATGATCTGTAAACTCTTCAACTTTGGAATTATCCACAGAATCAAAAATTAACATTGTTGTTCTACTTTCTATTAGAAAATGATAGAGATAGCTAGTGAATGTTTTTTTGCTTATGCTTAGAATCCAGAATTGTAGGAAAGGAAAGAATATAAACTCATAAACATCAACAAGTTTTATCCTGGAAACCTCCAAAGGAGGAAAAACCAGTCGAGAAGGGAATTTTCTCTTTCTTCCCACTTTTATTGGCCAATTAAAAACAATAAGTACAAAATTTACAATAAGTATGAAAATAAGTAGATAATATCTCACACTTCCTCCCAATTACTTGCTTTCTCTGTCTCAATGCTCCTTTCTTCTACAAAACACAATTATAGCACTAACAACTTCTTTCCCATTTTTCTTTCATGCTTCATCCTGTTATCTTCTACAAACATGTATTTATAGCCTTTCTCATGTCCTCCTGTGCACTAGAAAATGGGAAAGGTTGTGGAGGAGAAGAGACACAGACAACCTTTAAAATTTTGGGGTTGTTCGTTTCATATTTTTGTTTTCTATCCAAAATATCCAAGACCGCCAATGTAGACCCTCGTTGGGCGGTAGTTCTGTAACTATAACCACTATGCACAGAGCAGCAGTCCTGTTACTATAAAGACATAACCTTTCTGTACTATTTTTCCTTATTCGTGTTGACTAGGCTGATGAAGTAGAGTCATTTTGGATCCCTATGGATCAATGAACCTCATTATATTGTCATTTTTGACATTATGATATATAACCTTCTTTGTTAAGTATATATAGTATATTTATTTGATGATATTCTCAATTAATATGAATTTGATTTGTTACATGTAATGTCTTGATGTGTTTGAGATATTGAAGAGTTCGATGTGGAATATGTACTAATGATGATATTTACTTAAGAGTAAAAAAAGGTTGGTGGAACATTTTGAAATGGATCATGATGAGAGAATATAGCAATTGTGTGCTCACATTCGCAGTAAAGGTAAAGGTAGATAAACAAGTCCTGACATAAAAGTGCACTAGAGAAAAATGAGTGGTAAAAAACATGTTCTTAATCAAGAAGGAATTTTAATCCTCATATGGCGTTAGTCTATCAAGAAGGGACATCATGTTCAAGTAATAGGACAAATAAGTGTGATGAAATGAGTTGAAAATTCATGGTAGTCTAGTTGAATAAAGAATTCCCAATCACTCTAGATTGCCAAGATGCACTATCAAGGATTACACGTGACATACGAATTGTTTAAATACTTGGTTGTATTTTCATTATTGTAGAAGATATATGATTAACTTGAGTATATTTTATGAGAAATAGTTTTTCCTTTTCACATTTGATTTTAAATTTTGGTATTGGTTGATTATTAACCTAAGAGGTTGTGAAATTAACTTGTCCATGGAAGGACCATCATCAAAGGTCACAATCTCTAGAGGATAATGTCATAGAATAGAAGAAACAAGTCTACTTGCATATCGTGTATCAAAAGATATGATTCCTTTATCTTTAAACCACTTGATTTTCTGATCTAATACATAAAAATCATTATCATAGTTTTCATTAATACAATGAAAATTCCAAAAAAGGCCATCCTTTTTCATATTCCAACAGATAGGGAGGATGATGTGCAATAAAGGGCATCTGAATCAATCATTTATCAAGTAGAGTAAGAAAAATATCATGTGGAAAATCGATAGACTTTTCAAAGTATAGTGATTTACATTTAGGAAGTATATGAGGCTTCGTAGTAGATATAGGTTTATGTGTAACATGATAAGAAGTATTTCCGTGGTGCAACCCCTTAAATGTATCTGAAAGACAAGGTGGATTGCATGAAGTGGTAGATTCAGGTTATGTAGATGGTGTATAAACAACATCATGGGAATGTTTTGATCCAAAAATGGATCACAAAATACCTAATTCTATGTATTCTTTGTATTAGATACTTTCTCTATAGGTTCTCATCTTAGTATGTTTTCATAAGATGGTCAAGTCAGCTTGGGGGTGATCCGGACACCTCCAAATGACAATTTGGGCCTTTGGTGTTCTATTTTGGGGATTTTTCAGTTAACAGTCACGTAACCACCCCATTGGTTATGTAATTGTTTCTCTATGTAGAGCGGCGGTTTTGTACATAATCGCGGCAGTTACACAACTGCTGGTCTGCAACAAGCATCAGTCTTGTGTAATACTATTCTAGAATTCGAGATCTCAATAGTTGTAAATGTTTGAACTTCCCAATTGATTCATTTCACCTTTCCATGCATCCATAATATGAGAAACTATAAATACAAGCTTTTAGAAGGATTCCAGTAAGTGATTTTGGGTGAATTATATTGTGAGAAAAGTTGGAGAAGTTGAATTCTTTCTTATTTTTTCATTTGAGAAGATTTCTTCATTGGTTGAGAGAATGTGAGAAAGTATATATAATTAGGAGTGTTCATCCTTCTTGAAGGCCAATTATTGGCAGTAAGTTGTATTATTGGACAATTACATAGTGAAGAGGAGAAAATTCTCTCACCCACTAGATTTTTTCCCACATTGGGTTTCTCCAGGATAAATATTATCTCCTTTTGTCTCTCTTTTTCTCAAATTTTTAGTACAATTATGTGTTGTTATTGCACATTAACTTGGTTAACAAATAGTTCACGTATTTCGTTCATTTTTCATGATCATAGTGATCTGTTTATTGCTAGAACTAAGAAGTTTACAGATCATATTTGTATCAGTGTAGTTAAGATTTTAGTTTATGTGGTTAACTTTTGTTGAGATTGCAATTAGATTCCCCTTACCCATAAGGGAAAATAAAGTGGTGAAGGTATCCTTGTTCCTTTTGAAGCAAACATTTCTACAAGAAAGTGGAATCAAGGAATTCATGAGATGGTTCATAGAGAATATGAATATGATAGCAATGAAGAGAGTTTTTATAAGTTAGAGGAAAATGTGGAAATTTTTTCTGAATATGTGGGTAGTATTTCCTTGTCCATCAAGAAATTGGAGTCCATCATGGGATTACTCATGGAAAAAATTGGTGTTCCAAATGAGAGACCAGAAGATTGTGAAGAAGAGGTTTGTGAAGAATAACCGTCCCATTCCATTCCTGCACCTCCTCCATTCAAAGAAGAGGACAAGATATAAATTCATCCTTATGATGGAGACATGGATACTGAGAAGCTAGACCGTTGGATAGCTCAACTGGAGGTATATTTTAGTTTGCATCAAATTAATGAAATTCAATAAATTTCCTTTTCTCAGTTAAAATTAACCAAACATGGTTTAACTTGGTTTGAAATTTATGTTCATATGTTGGTTGTTAAGAAGCTTCCTCTAATTACAAAGTGGGATGCTTTTAAGAAGCTAATAAAAAATAGTTTTATCATATTTGTTATGAGGAAGAGAGGTCCATGTATTGGCAATATCTTAGGCATAAACAAGGCCAAACTGTGTAGGAGTATACCAGTGAGTTCCAGAAGAAAGCTATTTAGATGGGAAAATATGTAGCAGGCCAGGACCTACTGATGAATTATATTGGCAGACAACATAGCCACTTAAGGAGACCCATTCTCTTGTCCAAGATGGAAAATGTAGATGAAACTTGTACACAAACTCACTACTTAGAGATGGATAAGAAAAAGAGTTCATATACCTCTCAGCATGCTTTGAACAAACAAGGTGACACCAAGTATAACGATAAATGAAAAGGAAAGAGTAAGAAAAATAATACTTCTATTTCTAAAAAGGATACTAAAATTCATTGTGGGAATTGTGATGTTGATACTCATTCCAAGGAAAAATGTTGGAAGCTCCACCCAGAATTACATCCCTTCAAAAATAAAAATAATAATAAGAAGGCCATGCCTACCCTCTAGGGAGAGGAAGTAATTTTCAGTGAAGAGGTTGATAAGACTATGTGTTGTGCCTCCATCCGTAGAGAGGTATGTTTGGGTAGTAACAATTTTGTTCAAGAAAATGATCTAATAAAGCTTTTTCATTTAAAAATTCAAGTGAAGAAAACTAAGGTGGATGCTCTTTTTGATACATGTTATCAAGCTAATCTTATTAGTAAAGAGTTAGTGGAATGGCTAAATCTGGAAACTTACAATCACCCAAGTCCGTATTTTTTGGGTTGGGTAAAGAAAGGTGTAGACATTAATGTTATTAAGCAGTGCAAGATCACTTTTGGTATTGATTAATTTACTATGTATTTTGTTCCCCTTGATGTGTGTGGTGTAGTTTTTGGCATCCCATATTGTATGTCAGGGATGTTATCTTTGTAAGGAGATCCAACCAGTACCACTTGGTGAAATATGGTAAGAGTTATGTCATTTCAACCTATTCGGGAGATTTGAAGATATATTTGGTAAGTGTCGGTGAAGCTCAAAAGCTCATTAATTCTAGTGGTAAATGTTAGGAATTATTAGTTAGTGCTCACATTGCATATTTGTTATATGTGAGTTATGTTAAACTAAATAGAGAGATTGTTATAGTTTTCATATTAAACGAGATGTTAAAACAACTTATGTATTGTTAGTGAGTTGTTTCCTAAATTTTAGGAATAAATTTTCCTATATATTTATAACCCATGAATATGATTTTAATAAGAATTTTTTTTTGTGTATCAATATGTTGTTCTTTCATCTTTGCATTGCTTATGTTGAGGGATATGCCAGATTATGATATTTTTACATCTAAAACCACTTGTAGCATGTTTTCTAATAAAGAGTAGACACAAATAGAGGATATGGTTCAAAATTTTAGAGAGGTATTTTAGGAACCTACAGGGTTTCCCTCAGTCAGGGAAATTGATCATGACATCCACTTGCTACCCGATAGTCTCCTTCTGAAATTGGGATTATATAAGCAATATTTGAAATATTCCAATGAGGTAAAACAACAATTATAGTATTTTATTGAACAAGGTATAATTCAGCTTAGCACTTCTCCATGTGGTTCTCCTATTGTTTTAGTACCTAAGAAAGATGGTTCATGGAGAATGTGTGTTGATTATAGTGATTTAAATAAAATAACCATCAAGAATAGGTACCCTCTCCCTCGCATTCATGATTTATTATATCAGTTATAGCATGTTAAATATTTTACTATGCTTGATTTGAATGCACGGTGTCATTAAATGCGGATTAAGGAAGAGGACATCTTGAAGACAATGTTCAAGACCATGAAAGGGTTACATGAATGGTTGGTTTTACCATTTGGGCTATGTAATGAACCAACTACCTTCATGAGGTTGATGAATGAGGTAATGAGGCTATTTATTGATTCCTTTATTATTGTGTACTTAGATGACAATTTGGTTGTTAGCAGAAATTTTGAGGAGAATATTGATCACTTATGTCAAGTTTTGCAAGTTCTTAAGGAGAACTGGCTTGTTTTGAATGAAAAGAAGTGTGAGTTTGCACAACATTCACTTGTCTTTTTTGGACATGTGGTTGGAGAAGAAGAGTTAAGGATTGATCCAGCTAAGATAGAGGCCATTAAAAATTGACCTAAACCATCAAGTTTGACATATACCATGAGTTTTGTTAGAGAAGTTTAGTATTTATGGAAGTTCATTAAGAAATTCTCTTCCCTAGCAGTGTCACTACATTCAATGACAACAGGGGGTGAGACATTTAATTGGGGTAAGGAACAACATATTGCTTTTGAATCATTTAAATATAAAATCAGTCATGCTCCAGCTTTGGGTTTACCTAAGTTACATACTACCCTTTGAAGTGGAAACCGAATTATCCAGTGACTATGCTATGGGGGTTGTCCTACTTCAGTTAGGGTAGGTTGGTATCATTATCACTATTGAATTAATATGTGTCACGGTGCATATTAGTTGAATAATGTAAGTGACTTATGACAAACAAGTCAAGTATTGCTCTTATTCAAGAAGTCAAGATATTCTAGGAAACATTGATTTGAAAATAGGGTAAGTGAGAGATTTATGGAATCCACACAGATGGTTCAACCATCTCTCCTAAATCTATGGGATCAAAGAAAACTTCAGGGGAGTTGCTAGACAGGAGTATAAATGAATGGGTTTTTTACAAACATATGTATCTCATATTAATTGAAATATGTTAATGTTGCTTTGAATTGTTAGAAGCACAAGATCGTCTCTGAGTATGGGTGTTTCCCAATCATTCGGTATTAGATAAATTTATGTTTCATGTTAGGCAATACCATACATTTCACCCCACTCATAGTTTGTTTAAATAACATCCATGATAATGTGTTCTGGATTATGGGTGGGCAAATCAGACCAAAAGGGCAAGTAAAGTAATTTTCCATTATCAATGTTCCATTCATTTGTTGTAAAGTCAAGTGGTGCAAACAAAGGACTAGTGGATACCAGGAACCCCGCGTAAAATATGGAGTTTGTAGTGTCCACCCTTCTTGCATATTTTTCAACGGTACTAGTGGATACCATGGACCTTGCATTGAACCCGCTAGCATCTATCATTCACGTACATCTTATTTCTCTCTCCATTTTGTACAATCTTTTTGTAGTTTTCTTCCATTTTTTCCACCATTTTCATATTCAAAATAAAAAACAAATAGATATGTATTGCAGAGCTATGTACTAGGTGAGATTCTTTATTTGACAAGATTGGATTTATAGCTCAGCTTACATATCCTTCATTAAAAATTTCCTTTGTAGACTACATTTCCCAACTCGGGCCCTCTATTCATTATGTATCTAGTATTCTATCATGTGTAGCATGTTATCAGGGCTAGCATTCGATTTGGTATTGGGTTTCAGTTGGACAAGATAATCATGGTCTTTCTTAGACAAAGAACCTTGGGATGCATTCGAAAAACAAGAATGTTGCATGCCATCCTTCATCATTATCTGAACAAAAAATGAATCCCTGAATGTATAACTCCCTCCAGTCAGCAATAGCAGGGTTTAAAATCTTAAACATTTGACCTCTGTATATTTTTCTTATGATTTTGAATGAGGTAAATGCAAATGGAGGATTATTTGTTATTCCATAAGAAATAATGCACAAAGGAAGAATCAACAACGGAACTTCCACCATGGTAGAAGCATGCTACGGTCGTCAACATCCTTCATTTCAATTATCATGCAACCTCTACTCTTCTTCAAACTTCCCACTCATGATTTCTTATTACATGTCTAATAAAGTGGGAGAAAAGTGCTACCAAATAATCCATTTACATTCTTCAGAAGTATTTCAACTTTTCAGCATGTGAATCAAGAGATACTCTAGGATTTACTGATACATGTTGAAATTTGGATAAAAGTGAAACAAAACTTAATAATGAAGTTTCTGTAAAAGAGAGAGTTGTGAATGTGGGTGAGAATGCAAATAGAAAGGAGCGTAGAATGATTTCCAACTCTAAAGAGTTTCTATTGAGCTCTATGTTGACTTGGAGGACAATAGGTTTAATGCTTTGAATTGAACACATTTAGAAGATGCTCATGAATATGAAAGTCCCAACCCAAAGGAATCAAATGCCAATGTTGCAGATGTATCGGATGTTGCGGAGATTGAAAATCAGGTTTTTTCTCTCTTTCCTCTGTCATCATCTTTTTCGTGGTCTTCTAAAATTGTAAAAGTCAAATATTTTTTTCATAAAAGGAGGCTCGAGTGCAAGCAATTAAATTTTTCCCATGGATAGCCATGGTGGCATCAAAATCAACGTCCAATATTCTCCTCTCCCTTTAGTGTGAGAGATAACAATAACACAAAGCAACCTAACTGACATCAGCAAGGACCGAGAAAAAATTTGGCCTTAAACGGTGGAGAAGACCCTAGATCTTATCTCTTTCCAACATATTCAGTGGTCATTTCTCTCAACCTCCATATGTAAAATAATGAATCCCTAAAGATTTGGTAAAGTATTGTCGTTGCCATCTGTGTTTCATTTTGAAAATTTCAAGTGGTGAAAATAGTTTTTCTATTTTGAGGTGGTAAAAATTAAATTGGAGGACATTTGTAAAAGATATATTTTTTGAAAAAGGGGGAAATGGATGATATTTTTTAAAAAGTGAGATTGTTTTTTATAGTGAGCCCCTATTATTTGTAATTGGATGCAATCTCAGTAGATACAGACATCCATAGAGCTTTTATTAAGGGGGGTAAATGCAAATCAGGTGGATCTTGAACATCACAATCTAGGAAACAAGTTTAATCGGTCATCACAACTCCAAGTGTGTTCTCTCCCCATGTTAGAACTAATGGGGGAATGTTAGGAATTAGTCCTAACATGGGTACATTAGTTAGGTTAGATTAATCATTAAATATTAATTAATATGTGTGTGGTGCATATTAGATAAATAATGTAAGTGAGTTGTGAAAACAACTCACGTAGGTTTTAGGAGAGAGATTCTAGGGAAGGTTGAGTGAACATAGTGTGTGAGAGATTTATGGAATAAAGGTGGTTGTACCATCCACCTACATTTAGGGTGAGAGATTAGGGGAGTTTTTGTAGGAGTTACAGATACTCTCACACATATATGTATCTCTTATTATTAAAATATATTAATGTTGATTTGAATTATTTGAGCATATGTTCATCTCCAAGTATGGGGGTTTCCCCACATGAAGTGGAAACTGATGTGAGTGAATATGTTATGGGGTTTTCCTACTTAAGGGAGGTAGGCTGGTATGTTATCACTATGAATTTTTTCACAGTGCAATTATGAATTATTGTACTTATGACAAGGAATTATATGCTCTCGTTCAAGGAGTCAAGAAATGGAAACATTATTTTATGGGTAAGGAAACTATCATTCACATGGACCATCAACCTCTCTAATATTTTCAGGCTCAAAGAAAACCTCTGCAAGCTAGACACTATAAATGGATGGGTTTCTTACAACAATTTAATTTGATTATTAAATATAAGAAAGGTTTGACTAATAAGTTATCTAATATGTTATCTAGACCACCTTTTCTTTCAACTATGGGAACGTTAACTCTTCTTGGGATTTTTTTGTATGAAGAATATCAGGAAGGTTATGAGTAGGATTTGGATTTTGTAGATATTTTTCAGCAGAAACCTCCAAGTGAGGGATTTTCACCTAGAGGAGAATATTATTTCAAGGATTGTTTTCTCTAACAGAACGAGAAACTTTGTGTGCCTAAGGGGGAAAGAGTATAGTTGATAATAGAAGCACACACTTCCATGGTAGTTGGTCACTTTGGTGTGATAAATGCTATAGTTGGTAGTTGTCTCCAAGTGTATTTGGTCACTTTGGTATGTGTATTGGCCAAAAATGAAAGCCAAAGTTGTTAAATTCATCAGATTTTGTGTTTTATGTAGTACAAGCAAGCCTAATATTAGGAAGTTTGGGTTATATATGTCGTTGTCAATTCCTTCCCGACCATGGGAAAGTATCTCTATGGATTTTGTGGGCAGTTTTCCTACATCCAAAAAAGGTCATGATTATATATTTGTAAGTGTAAATCGATTTAGCAAACTATGTATTCTTATTCCTTGCAAAAATACAATTAAGGACAGTGATGTAGCTGAGTTATTTTTTTCTAATGTGTGGGTTCACTTTGGTTTGCCTAGTTCTATTATGTCAGATAGGGACTCACATGTCGTAGGGAAGTTTTGGTCTACTTTGTGGGAAAATATGGATATGAAGCTAAAGATGTCTACCACCTTTCTTCCAAAGACATGGGAAAACATAGGTGGTGAAACATACCTTGGTCTACCTCTTGAGATGGTACAATAGGAAACATCTAAAGACCTGGGATGAGAACTTGGTGTATATCCAACATTCTTATGATAGGGTAGTTCATGTTTTGACTAGTAAAACTCCTTTTGAACTTTTTTTGGTTATTTTCCTAAGAGTGATTTTGCTATTATTTTAATATTTCCATGAAGAGATAATGGGAAATTGGAACTAAAGGTCCACAAGGTTGAGAATTTTATTGAGAAAATACACCTTTAGGTACAAAAGAGGTTGACAAAGTCACAGGCCAAGTACAAAGCATGACATGATCAGCATATGGCTGAGTATTCTTTACTTGTTATTAACAATAAATGGTTGTATTTGAGCTAGGATAGGCTACAAGTAAAAGATAAGAAACTCAAGCCTCTTCGATATGGCCCATTTGAAATTCTAGAACAAGTGGGTAAGAATGCATTTCAGTTGGATTTTCCTCCTTATATGAATATTTATTCAGTTGTGAATGTTGAAAAATTACGTCTTTTTGAGCTCTCCATGTTGGATGTTGAAGGAGGAGTATTTCTTTCATCTATTGAGGATCTTTCTCCAGACAGTCAGCTAGAATTAGAGGAAGATGTGGTTTTACAGTGGAAAGAAAGGACAACATGGAGAGGAGTGCAGGATAGGTGGTTAATTTGGTTGAAAGGCTATTTTCCTACCAAACCCAAGTGGTATTCTAGAGAAGATGTGGGGAAGAAGTTTCCTCACCTCATCAGTCCTTGAAGCTTATAGGGACTTAAAAGCCTCAAATTGAGGAGGTATGATTCAAAAATGGATAAGGAAATGTCCACTTCTATGTATTCTCTATATTTCATACTTTCTCTACATGTTCTCAGTTTATTTTTTCTACATAAGATGGTCCAGTCAGGTTGGGGGTGATCTAGACACCTCCAAATGACATTTTAGGCCCTTCATGTTCTATTTTGGGGATTTCTTAGTTGACGGTCACGCAACTACCCTAGTGGTTATGTAACCACCACTTTGTGCACAGTGGCAGTTACATAACCACTACTCTGTGCATAACGATGGTTGCGCAACCACCGTGGAGGTTACACAACTGCCCCAATGGTTATGTAACTGTCGATCTACAGCAAGTGGTGGTCTTGTGTGATACGGTTCCAAAATTTGGGATCTCAACATTTGAAAATGTTTGAGATTCCCATTCAATTCGTTTTGACTCTCCACGCATCCCTCAACTCAGAAACTATAAATACAAGCTTTTAGAAGGATTCCAGCAAGTGATTTTTGGTGAATTATGATCATGCTAAAATGTAAAATAATAGCCTAGTATAATGCAAGCTTGCAGTAAATAAATGAATACTAAAATATTGAAATAATACCCAAGTGGTGGTGTAAATTAACTTGTAGCAATTAATATGTTGTTCATTAATCTATAGTCATTTAATTATCAAACCAAGGGACGTAGAATTTCAATAATGCCAGTGTTGTATGCACAGTTATAGGTATTTTAGGAGGTAAGGAAATGAATTGTTGTCACTACAATACTGGAAATAACAATGCTTGGAAATAAACTAAATTCAAACTCAAAGTAAATGTTATGGCTAAGGTAAAGCATGTAAACTCAGAATGTAGATAAAGAAATGAATTGATGCTAATTCTACTCATGCAATAAACAAAGCAAAAAACTATGGAGGGGGTTAGAAAACCACAAGTGGGCCCTGCCTTGGGTGTTAATCCCTCCTAAGGCTTGTTCCTAGAAGTTACTGAACAGAACTCAAATTCTTTATTAATTTGGCATGAAGATTACATATACATACAAAGCAACCGTTGTATTTTGTGTATCTTCTACTCTCTAATCTCTATCTAGATCTACATACATTAATTGATTTTTCTTCAGCATTAATCCTTTTCTTTTTATACATCTCATTACAACAAAAATGTGAGGAAACAAAGTTCCACTAGGAGTTCAAACTGATCAAGTAAAATATTTCAACCAAATAATCCATAGACTTGATCCATACAATAGGATTAACTAGCAGGTGTTTAAATGTCAATCACATAACTTAAGTAACCGATCAGTTCAATCAATAAGTTCCCAAATCATGAATTTAATCAGTTAGTTCCTTATTAAGTTGCAACACATAATCAGATGTTGGAGTTGAGTCATCTCCTAGTTCTCATGTTGTAATTGTAATTGCTTCTTCCATCGACACATGTAAACTCTAGTGTTATTCCACATGTTCCACGAGCTTCTCAGGATCATGACTTCTTTAACATGTGACTTCCTTTGGCTATGGATGCTTTGCTGTAGATAAGTCCTTTAGATGCATGTGAGTTGATAAGGATGATCTCTTAGCTATAGATGATTCCTTTTGGCTGCGGATGGGTTGTTGCATATGGATCCTTTGGCTGCATGTGAGTTTATGCATATAACAAGTTTCTTGCAAACAAGGTTGGCATCATACAAAACATCATTCAAACACCTTATTGTAATCAAAAGAATAAATGTGTACTCACAATACCACAAAATAAAGTTAACTAGTAATAACTATATTAATTAATATTCATGCCATAAGTTCAGGTTATAATGAAGTGTCTTAGTAGTATAATAGGGGAATACAAGTACAAGGCTTCAAATGGTTCAACAAATTACAGAAGATGAGTTGTTTAGAAAGGGATTTAAACAACTCATCACACCCCCCAGACTTAACTTCTTGAATGTCCTCATTCAAGTTTCTTAGGCTTTTCAAGTTTCTGAGGTTATCTTCAGGTTTCTTAGGTTCCTCCTGAATGGTGTTGCATAAGCATCTGAAATCTACTAGAGTAGTTATCCCTTCAGGATCTGTGAAGAAGTAACCTCCATTCATCTTGTACCTGTTCATGACTCTGTCTGTATTATTTCATCCAAGGGTTGATTACCAGACCAGTGTGGTATAGGGAAGTGGAAGATTGGTGGGTGATAGCCAATTAGAAACCAAGTTTTTGCACATGTAATAGAAAGATCAATGTATGCATTCAATATTCTTAAAGTTGGAATGATATTATGATAAGAGTGCATTTATTTCTTTTGCATCTCAGGGGACATCTCGTTCTAGCACATCCTATAGGCATATACTATCTCCCTTGCATTGTACTTAATCTTATCCCTGACTTCCTCATGAGATTCTTTCTGCATCAGCCATACCATGTTTCTGATTGTCTTGTTCTCCATATACTTTCCATATTCTTCAATAACTACCTTAGTATTATTAGCTTCTACCCTGATCATCAATGGTTGTACCTTTTCCAAGTGCTTATACTCTTCCATTTGTCTCTCCCTATCCAACTCATTCAGAAAATAAGAACAAAGTTCTTTAACTAGAACATCTCCAATGTAGAGGACTGGAATCCAATCCCTATCATACTCAAGAGCATAGTTATACATGTAGAGTTCACAAAGTAGGAGCTGAATTTCATGAGTATTGTTCAAATATAACTTAAAGAAGTTCCTAGCTCCACTAATGTCAAATGGCATGTCAGAGTTGATAGATGTAAGTTTGAGTTGCAAATACTTTTCCTTTAATAAAATAGCATAGACATTAGGAGGCATGTGTTTGAATATCTCATGGGCCACCTTGACTATCTCTTGCTACTTCTTCTCTAGCCTTCCAATTTCTTTGTCCTTTGCCTTAATTTCCCTGTCTTTTTCCTTAATTTCTTGTTGGTGTTGGAAGATGAGTTCTTCCTTTTCTCTTTCATTTTCCTTTTAACCTATTAACATAGGTTTCAAATTGATACACCCAGTAATCTAACAGAGTTGTTTGTGTTTCCATATCCCTACAAACTGGTTTGACATGCTCTTTTATAACTTCTCAAATGAAAATTTGTGGTTGTAATGGGGCTGTATCTGACTGCTGTAGACTAACATGTGGTGTCTTCTCCAACACTTTTTCAATTATTTCATCAGTAACTATAAGATTTTTCTCATGTACTATCTCAGTTTCCACATACATATGATCTTCCTCTATTCCATGGACAAGGTGCTCAATAAATTCTTCAACAACCTACGACATACTTCACCAAATTTCTATTCCATGAACTTGTGATTCCTGAATTATTTGGTCAGTTTCCTCTTCCATCCTCTCCTCATGACCTATGATTGTAGGAATAGTCTCCTCAGTTTCCTTTTCAACTTCCTTTCCTTCATGTTCTCCATGATTTACATCAACATGAACTACCTCTGCATGTTCCTCCATGTACTCTTCAGGGCATTCATACATAGCTTCTCCCTCAATCTTGTCTTCACCTTTCTCTACATGACCCTCCTTCACACCCACTGTCTCCACATTTTGGGCTTGGTCTTCTTGTCCCTCCATTTTCTCTTCAGGGAATGGCTACTCATAAAATGCAGCATCAGTACCTCCTTGCACTGTTTCCAGTGGTGTGGGCTCAATTTCTTCCTCTATAGTTTCCACATCACTATCAAGTCATATGGTCTAGGTCCTTGTTGGATTGGAGGTCGTTGGTCTTTTGGTCTTTAGCCTATGAGAGTGCCTCTGCGGTGTAGGAGTTGACTTGGAATATTTTCTTTTTCCTTTGGATGTAGATGATTCAGGTGTAGATATTTCTAGGAGGGTTTCAACAATAAATATTATTTTAGGTGAGATTGGTTCAGAAGATGGTAAATTCTCATAAACAAGAATTTCTTTAGGCTTGGAAGTTGATGATGAGGGCTCAGTTGTAAGTGTGGAAGAACTTTCAATACTTCTTCTTCTCTTCCTCTTATGTCCCTATAATTCATCAATGTGTTTACCTCTTGAAAAATCACCCCAGATTATCTCAAGGTATTCCCTTTGTAGGGTATGTTTGATTATCAAATTGATGAGGTAGTGATGTGAAAGAGCAGACCTTCCTCGTTGTGCCTCCCTACCCATATTTTTCAAAATTTCATTCAAGAAATTGGGCACATTGACATATCTATTGTTCTTGAGATGATTGAGTAATTTAAAATGAAATGTGTTAAATCTAGAGTACCTCTCCTCACAGGTAAAATACTTGATAATGTAATTTTCAATTTCAACCCAAAAAGGTTTGAGAGAAGTTCTGTAAGTACCTTGGCAATCATTGATGAACACATCATCTGCATCAGCAAATTCTCATCTGGCTACTTCCAGATTTTCTTTCTCAGGGAAAGGTTCACCCTGTGTGGGAAGTCTAGTCACCTCGGCCAAAATTTCATCACTAATTCTTACTGATAAACCCTTGACCTTTGCTTCACCATCTCTGAATGTAGTAGCAAATTCTTTGACCATTGATTCATTGAAACCTTGGAATTGATTTATATAATCTAGCCACCCACTATCGTGAAATTACTATAGAATTTGTGGTTGGATAAGGAGTTGAGAATGCTTTGTCGATTCATGGAATATCAAGTCTCCACCCATTTTCAATATGTAGCTTATTCAGCTTTGGTAATGCAATCACACCATTTTGGAGAAATTATGAAAAATTAAATTGTGTGGGATTGTTTTGAGTATTCTATTTTTGAACTTTGAGACCAATGCACACGCAAGATAACTAAAGGGTAATAAATTAGTTGATTTAATTGTAGGAACATGTGAGATAAACTGGTATTACAGAGTGGGATGGCATGTAATGACACCTCACGTCGTAAAAGCGCAGAAATTTATCAATACAATTAAAGACATGATATTGTGGCATAAATACTAATTATTAATAATAATACTAATCACACTTTAATAAAGTGGTAGGAATACACTTATCTCAAGGCATATTTAAAATGATGATTGCACATGCTTTATTTGATTTACACCCTTGCTACATGCTAGTTTTCTATGATGTTGCAAGCATGTGTGGCAATTGTATTGGAAGCTCCTTTCTTAAATTAGATAAATCCCAGAGAGGGAATGTTAACCTGTTAAGGATACCAGTTGTCTCGATCATCACTCACATGTGCAGGTATCCTTTATTTCCTTCATGCAATCATGAGTTCCTCCAAACATGAAAACAAAAAAAAATATTTTTTTATGTTGTTGCAAGTAGAACATCCAATCTTTGGCATTATCTCTCTGTGTCAAAGATTATGCACTCTTAAATACATATACATTAAATTGTGAAAAATAGAAATTCTAAGAAAATAAAATGTGTTAGCTGAGTGTTGTTGACCACGAAGAGGGTTGATCACAACACTTTTATTTTACCTTGGAGTATTCAGCAAGTTGAATATACCAAGGCCACTAAAATATCTCAATCCTCTAAAATTTTAGAAGATGAACTCTGATGTTCTTATCTCCATCTCTTTTTTCTCCTTTGAACGGTTGTATGAAAATACTTATGTCAATTGGCTTCTTGTACAATCTAAACCTATGGCCATTGACTAGTAGCTTGAACCTTACAGGATCTATGGTTGTGAGTTATACAACTCCATTGGAAAATATTTTCTCAATCTCATATGGACCTATCCACCTTGTCTTTAGTTTTCCCATGTGATCCTTTTACTTTGATTCAAACAAGAGTGCCCAGTCACCAAACTAAAATTTCCTTTTCTTGATGTACCTATCATACCATTTGATCATTTCCTTTTGCACTAACTTGTATTATGCACAACCTGTCTTCTCATTTCATCCAAATCATTGAGTTGGAGAATCCTTTGCCTTTGAGCTTCAGACAAATCTATGCCTAGTTCAAGTGCATTCCTTAGTGTCTTGTGCTCAAATTCAATAGGGAGAACAACATTCTTACCATACAAAATCTCGAATGGTGTGAAGCCAGTTGTTGTCTTCCACGTTGTGTTGAATGCCCATACTACCTCTAGAAGTATTTCTGACCAATCTTTCCTATGGAGTGCAATGGTTTTTGTCAAGATAACTTCTATCTCCCTATTTTTCACATCTACTTGGCCATTGGATTGGGGATGGTATGGTGTAGAATTCCTATTCCAAATTTCATACTCTTTAGCTAGATCATAAATTACATTAGTAGTAAAGTGTGTACCTTGATCAGTAACAATTTATCTTCGAACTGCATGTCTTGTGAAGATGTGATCATAGAGAAAATTTGATACTTTCTCACTCTTATGACTTGGCAATGTCTTCACCAAGATGTATTATTTCTACTGAAATTTAGGATCTATAGGACCAATGAAGTCTAAGCCCCATTTTTCAAATGGATGCAAGACTAACTAAGGTTTCAATGGAATTTCAAATGATCTTTTAGGATTTCCCATTAGTAGACATCTATCACATCTCCTAGTGTAAAGTGTTGCATCTTTATGCAGTGTTGGCCAATGATAACATGTTGTTAACACCTTCTGTGTTGTTCTTTTTGCAGAAAATTGTCCTCCACAAGGTTCACTGTGGCATGTTTTGAGGACATCATATATTTCCTCATCATCTATACATTTTATCATGACATGATCTTTCCCTTTGTGAAATAGAAATCTAGTTATCCAAGAAAAATTCACTCTTTTTGACTATGTATTTATTTTTAGAATATAAGTAGTGTGGAGGTGTTTTACCTAAAACCAAATAGTTGGCTATGTCTGCATACCAAGATGTTTTTGTGGAGATAGAAAATAGGTGCTCATTTGGGAAATATTCATCAAATACATGTTATTCATCATTAGTCTCCATTCTTGAAAGGAAATATGCTACCATGTTGTCCTTTCTAGACTTATTCAATATTGTGAGATCAAAATTTTGTAGAAGGAACAACCATCTGATAATCTTGTTGCTTACTACTGGTTTATCAATCAAATATTTAATAATAACATGGTCAGTGTGATGAACATTGGATAACCTATGATGTATTGCATGAACTTATTGATATCATACACAACTACTAAGAACTCCTTTTTGTGAGTGTGTAATTCAGTTCAACATGTCGCATAGTTTATAACTCCATCCTTCTATCCTAAAACAACTCCAATGGCATGGTTTGATGCATCTGTATGAATGTGGAATGGTAGGTTCCAATCAGGTCCTCTCAATACAGGGGTAGTATTCAACATTTTCTTCGAGGTGTGAAATGCAGTTTAACATTTTTCAATCCACTCAAATGCAACATCTTTTCCTATTAGTACAAACAATGGTGTTGCAATCTTGTTGAAATCTTGTATGAATATTTTATAATAACCAACATGGCCTAAGAAGCTCCTAACATACTTTTGTTTCTTTGGTGTTGGAAGATTTATGATGACATATATCTTTGCTGGATCAACTTGAATTTCATCAAAAGAGAGATAGTTTCCCAATACTATAAATTCAAACATCATCATGTAGTATTTTTCATTACTCAAGGACATGTTGTTCTCTTTTCATATCTTCACGAATTTTTCCAGATTCTTTATGGCTTCTTCAAAACTTTTCATGGGCTGTGAAATCATCCATGTATACCTCCATGCAATCATTTTTTAAGTCAGAAAATATACTTAGGACTACCCTCTGGAATGTAGCACGTACATTACACAATCCAAAAGGAATAACAACATAAGCAGATGCTCCCCATGGACATGTGAAATTGGTTTTGTCTTAGACTTGTAGTGCAATTTGAATTTGATTATAGCCACAATATCCATCAAGAAAAGAAAAATATTTCTTACCAGCTAAAGTGTCAAGTACCTAATCAATGAAAGGGAGTGGAAAATGATCTTTCTTTTTTTCTGCATTCAACTCTCTATAATCTATGCAGATCCTCCATTTTCCATTCTTCTTTACACAATGAGAAGGGGTGACACCCATTAACTATCTGAAATTGGATATATAAATCCAGCATATAGTAACTTCTTCAATTCTTCTTTCACAATGTCTCTCACTGCTAGGTTCAATTTTCTTTGTGGTTTCTGATTATCTTACAAATTTATTTGATATAAATCTTATGAGTGCAAATCTTAGGATGAATCCCACGCATGTCACCATAATCCCATGTAAATTTTGTCCTATGCTTTTACATAAGATAAATCATCAATTTCTCTTGCTACATGATCAACATCTTGTTCACGTTGAGTGTCCTTCCTGAGGTTATCTCCACTTGCTTGGAGAGATCAAACATTGAACATACATTGCTACTGATGGAATTCAGTATACAGTCATGTGGAAGAAGTTGATGGAGAATACAACTCTTACCTTGAATTTCCTTGGTGTTTTGATGCGGTAGAAATTGGTTCAAGGGAAAAATTTAAACACCTCAATTTGGCATCCACTTCTTCATTTATTCCATAGTTAAACTACAAGACATTAGAAAGAATAACCTCTTCTTCTCGGAATTCAATGGTAAAAGACTTCTCCAGCATCATAAGTTTTTGTAAAAAGTTTTGATTGTGGGTTTTACCCCAAATTTGAATAAAGAGCATACGCTCATAAATAATTTAACCAACATAAATTTAATAATGTAACCATTACAAATATATAGGAAGGGATCTCCTAAAAATAAGGAACCCTATTCAAACTCCTGTAACCACTCCTCGAAATGGGAGTTGAAATATCCTACGGGAGAACAAACTCGTCTAATTATTATGTAAGTTGTTAAAACAACTTATATAATATTATAATAGATGTCCTAAATAATATAACTAACCCAGTGTAATATTATCAAATCTACACACAAGCACCCACATGTGAGGACTATACCTAACATTCCCCCCCTTAGTGCTAACATGGGGGTGAAGAACATCGTCTATTCATCCATCATCATTGTTTCCCCCCTCAAGTTAAATAATGTTTGGATGTTGGTTACAATCGAAAATGCATCCAAATATAATTTCATCTCCCTTATAATTTTTCGAAACTAAATTATATTTCTTCCTCCTTTTCGAAAAAATACCAATCAAAATTTTCCTATATAAAAAATAAAGGTGCTCGAAATGATTCAAATCTTCTACCACATGATCCTCATATTACTTTGTAAAATGGATAACCACCAATAATAGATGCTTCATTATTGCACATTTACATGTTGAGAGAAACGTCTACCGAGAGAGAAGATACATCTCTAGTATTTTTTTAAGTTAGGGAGAGAGAACAAATCGGGATCTTCACCATCGATAGCAGGGAACGTGTCGTAGGAGAAATAATTATTCTAAAGAGGGCTGAGTCGTATTGAGATCTATGGCCAAGTCATGATTAAAATAGGAGCAGGTTTTGTACAGTTCACCCAAGATCGAGTTGAACCAACCCTTACACAACCAATTTTCATTCCTCAGCTTGGTGTTATCATCTTTGATGAAATTCAATTCCTTTTTCAAATCATTTAATTCCCACATAATAACCTCATTTTGCAAATGATTCATATGTTGTACAACCAAAGATGTCTCTTCTTTGCAAAATTTCACCTCCTCCTTCAATTTATTGTTCTCAGAATCCTGAATGTGAGTTGGAGGTTTGAAGATCCGACTGCACAAAATAACTGGGAAAATTCCACAAGAGTCTGCAAATTTTTATTAAACGTTGCACATGAAACAATTTATGCTTGGGGAGACTCATTGTTTGTAGTGTAATGGTGAGATCAAACATATTCCCTCATTAATAAATTTCCAATGCATAAAGAAGAAATTTGCAGGAAGTGACGTGTTCACCTTGCAATAATATAAATTTACTAGATCTATCACAGAAAGTTAAGAAGAGTCTCCACCTTAATATTCACGACATTGAGCTATCAATTCCAAGGAATATTATCCAGGACGCATTGAGGGTATTCTAATTTGCAAGAAATATGATCTATCACAAAGATGCCAAAATATGAGTCTGATTCAAGTAGAATCGAGCTTTGAATTGTAGGCCTTCACCATAGTTGCCAATATCTTTATAAAAGATGGAACAATAAATTGTTCATTACAGGTTGTACTAACCTAATCATTTGCAAAATGAGGTTATCGTGTGGGAATGAAATGATTTGTGAAAGTAAGTGAATTTCATCAAAGATGAGAACACTAAGCTGAGGAATGAAAATGGGTGTCCAAGGGTCGATTCAACTCAATCTTGGGTGAACTGAATAGAACCTGCTCCTATTTCGGTCATGACTTGGCCATAGATCTCAACATGAATCAACCCTCCTAAGCATAATCCCTTAACTTTTTCTCCCACGACATGTTACATGCTATCAATGGTGAATATCCCCAGAGAAGCCCCTTTCGAAACCAGCTCTAATACCAGATGTGGGTTTTACCCCAAATCTGAGTAAAGAGCATACACTCATAAATAATTCAATCAACATAAATTCAATAACGTAACCATTACAAATATATAGGAAGGGATCTCCTAAAAATAAGGATCTCTATTCAAACTTCTATAACCACTCCTCTAAATGGGAGTTGCAATATCCTACGGGAGAATAAATTTGTTTCCTTGTTATGTAAATTGTTAAAACAACTTACATGATATTATAATAGATATCCTATATAATATAACTAACCCAATGTAATATTATCAAATCTACACATAAGCACCCACATGTAAGGACTATACCTAACATTGATATGCTTCTAGTTCTTTTACCCAAATGGTTTGATTTTCATCGATCAATGGTTGGGCAGGAGAATAGAGCATTAGCTTTTTAGTACCACTTCCATTAGAAATAATCATATTGTCAGACCTGAAGCCTATGAATGCATCATCATTGGTCATCCATGGCCTTCATAAGATGATAGGATATCCTAAGCTTTCTTTTGGTTGAAGAACAATAAAGTCAACAAGGTATTCCCAAGAGTCTACCACCACAACTATGTCTTTAAGTACTCATTCATGTATCACTATTGATTTATCTGCAAGTTGTAAGACTTTTGTTGTTGGCCTTAGTCCCTCTAATTTCATATCATCCATAATTTACTTTTTCATGACGTTAATGGCTTCCCCCAAGTCAATCAGAGTGTTCTTTATTGTTGTGCCATTAATTGTGATATTTACCAAAGGACTTCCTAGATCTATATATTTTGGTAAAATTGAATTCTCAAGCATGATACTAGCCAGTTGTCTAATAACTTACACAATAGATGGATCCTTTCTCTTTCTACATATTTTTTTAATGCATAGATCCTTAACCAACTTATTATATATGGGAACATTCTTGATTTCTTGAATAGGAGGAATGTTGACACAAATATCTCTTAGCTGATTGACAAAATCAAAATCAAACTCTGATTTGAGGTCATTCTTCTTTCCTTGTTATCTCTCTGGAAAATGTGGTTCATTAGTTTGTACTTTACCCTTGCTGGAACTCTGTTCATGTTACTATAGATTGTCTTACAATGTGTTCTCATTTTGTTGTGGATCAGTCTGCAACAACTATGGTTTATCTACAATCTTTGTAATGGTGGGTCCATTTTTTGGAGGAATAACTCTTCATGAGTGAAGATGGATATTATTAACATTAATGGGATATATAGGGTATTGAGTTGGTTCAGTGGAATAGGATGGCTAAGAAACATTATTATTGGGGTTAGGCATTGGTTGAGTTGGTAGCTGAGTTTCTTTTGGTTGAGAGTCAAGTTGGGATTTGGTATTAGAGATTACTGTTGCAGATAAGGAGGTTACTGGTAATATTGTTGGTAATTAGGAGGTGGGTTGTTCCATGACTACCCTCCTCTCCAAGGTTATTACCATGATTGAGGGGGTTGTAGCCATTGTTGTTGGCATGAAAATTGAAGTTTCCACTATTGTTGATATTGGCTAGGGTATGGAGCCCAACCTTGTTGTGGATTATCCCAAGGTGAGGGTTGCATATTTGGATTATTAGATCAAATTTGAAATGTTGGCATAGGGTCTTGTGACATACCTCCTTGCCTTAGTGGCCATGGTTTTCTTTGAGCAACATAGAAAACTTTTCCATGTCCTATATCTCCAACATCTTGAATCCAGGTGAAGCATCCCTTTCTTGAGCAATCCTGGCACATCCTTTGAATTTGCAGTAAAATTTATTTCTTTTGCATGCATGGAAAAACTGAGTGTTTCCTCTACATATTCTCTATTATTTTTGGCATGTAGAGCATCTAGTTGATTGGCTATGTCATTGAAAATATTTTGCTTCATGTTATTGAACATGTTGACAATTTGTGAATTGGATATGTCCCCAATGGTTTTGGTAGTTGATCCACTTCTTGATCTTACATGTCTTATTCTCTTCATAGTGGGTCTGGAGTAATTCATGTAGGCTTTGTAGATCTCCTCAAAGGTAGATTATGAAATGTCTCTAGCTCTTATCAAATTTAGAGCATCCATGTCCTCTTCACTAAGTACCTTCAAAAAGAGTAATTTGAAAGATTCAAGAGGTAGTCTTGTGTGCTTTGTCTTTTGAACGCAGAACATGAATCTTTCTAGATATTTGTCCAATGGTTCATCCTCCTTCTATGCCATCTTGTAGATTTCATCACCTCATTTGTTAGCTGGTCTGCAATAATCTTGGTACTTTTTTAGAAACTTCTTCTTCATTTTCTCCCAAGTGGTGATGGAATTTATTCCTAAACCCACGAACCATCTCAAGGCTGCATCCTTGAGTGTAGCAGGAAATAACTTTAGTTTATGTGCATCAGTGGTACAATCATAACACCTACACAAAAAGTCAAACTCAAACAGAAAGATGTCTAGGTATTCAATCATGGATCCATGAAAGTTAGGTAAAGATGAGAGAGAAATATTATTCATAGCAGCAGTTTTATCACTGTTGGTAATGGGAAACTCATAGGTAGTTTACCCATTTTCAACATTTTGGTCTACTTCTTCCGCCAGTTCTAGCTGCTCAGGAACAACTTTTGTACTTTCACTTGGAAAGGGATTTTCAAACATCAAACCTTGTACAGAGGAAAGTATATCTTCTTCAAAATCCTCATAATTGTATGAATAGATTTTTCCTACTTGTGTAATGGGTAAAAATATACCATGGGCATCTCTTGGATGGTGCATGCATCAACTATCCCAACTTAGTCAATAGAAATTAGTGGAGTGTTGGTTGGAGGTGAATTTTGTAATGCCCATGCACTAGACACACAACCAAAACATGAATAATATCTTTTCTACTTGAAACTTGAAAGTTTGCAACACTTATCAACAACACTTACATTATCACTTGGGCCCACATAACAACAACACAATGCCTGAACCAAAATACAACATGTGTCACTTTGCATGTATCCCCAAACAAGGAGATGATAATACTATCAAAACATTAGAAATGAGAAAAATAATACCACCAAGCCATAAAATGACTTGTCAAGGGGAAATAGTGCCAATAGAACTCCACTTATACCTCCACTAAGGAAGTGAGGCTAGCCTTTGGTACCTCTAAGAAATCATGCAACCATGCATGAAACACATTTATCGCTTCACTAAGACTAGTCTCACCAGCCTTTGTTTCCTCCCAAAATAAACAAGAACATGCCATATACACCATAATAACACTTATCCCTCCACCTTTGGAAATGGAATTCCCCAAAATGCACATACAAAGCATAATCATGTGTATAAGTAAAATACAAAACATCCATCAATTAACGTGCATTCCAAATAGAAACTAATTAATTCCACAAAGGTTAATCATCAAGAGAAGGATAAAATACATTCAATAAAATGTGTATCACCATGTCAAGCCTTCATAAGACACTTGAAGGAGAGAGTATTGGGAACATTCACAACATTAGCACACACTACCAATCCTCTAATGGCTTGCAAAGGGAACTAGGGTAAATCCATACCACTTATCACCCACTAAGATATGGGGCATAAGTTATTGGTTCCTCCAGTAAAATAAAATGCATGCCACTTATCCCTCCACTTGGTTTATTACAAAACTCACTTATCACTCCACTAGAACAAATCCCACATACCTTTGGTTCCTCCTTAATGTAACACAAGTTTTACTTCAATTTTTATCTTTACTTATCCCTCCATAATGACCCTACCTTCCCCCATACACACAAAACACTTGTTAGTCTCACAATGAGTACTAAACAAGTACACAACATATAAGAAAATCCACATACTACTCAAATGAGCATTAAATAACATACATCCCATCAAATGATGGTAAAATAGAATAGTAATTTACAAGGATGAAGAGAGAGAGAGAGAGAGAGAGATAGTGAGGTCTTTGACCATCACCAAGCACATCACATGGCTTACTTTATAGTCATATAAATCTTGGGTGTTAAACATGGTTTAAGTAAATTAGTACTTCAAACTCATAACCACATGAATGGAGTAACAATAACTCACAACACATTGGTTCCAAAAGCATAATACCAAATAAAGAGAGACCAATAGATGAATAAGAGAGATGGATAACCCACAAGATTCATAAAATAAAAAATTACTTTTCCTTTTTTGATTACTTGATCAATTACCACCTTTATTTTTAAACTTGGTTATAAATGTGAACAAGGCTCCTTCCTTGAATATTACAAGTTTCCATTGTTAGAATGTTGATCACTTAGGATACGTACCATTATTTTCATTTGCTTTATGATCATATTAAACTTTTTAACTATTTTGACCTCATTCAAGGTGTGTGAGATATTCATCACAATCGCACCATAATTCATTTCATTTACTTTTGTTCGTATCTTATTTACATTAATTAATTTTATCTTAGGTTGGCATCATTTTAGAAATACTAAAAAACTTATAGGACTTTTCTTCACTTAAGGAAAACAAGATTCCAAAGGGTGTTATCTCATACAAAGCACATCATTTTATGGTTGTTACCCAACTCAAATGTTTAAGGTATATGTTTCACATGTGGGACATTCAATATAATAATATGAATTTAAATGCCTTCTACGACATTATTCCTTTCTTCAGGAAAACATGTGTTAGGGGTCCTTAACCAATAATCTTCATAAGAGATCCACAAAGTATTAACTTCGTTAACGCTCAAAGGGGTTTAAACTCTACCATGAGAAAAAACTTATGGTAATTAGTTTTCCATGCCTCACAAACCTTCGCACAAACTAAGGTACTTCGATACTTCTTACCAAGGTGACACTTCTATTTGCAAGGAGCTTAAGGGGTTCAAATTTCATAGTTCTAAGTGTAGGAAACTAGGTTCTAGGCTTCAATTGCGCCATTTAAATTTCTTTAATGAGATTATTTGGAAGTGAAACACCCAAAATATATTCACACGCCTTAGGATACTCACAAGAGTATTAAGGACCATACACCCAGATGAGGATTAGTTTGTTCAAGGGGGGATATGGCACTACGACATCTAGGAGTAAGGATCGTATTCCCACTCAAAGAGATAGGATACACGTAGTGTAGTCATGTCCCCCATAAACATCCTAAACCATGGAAATGGGATAGCAAGGCTTGTTCCAAGTACCAAACTAGGAAAGATCTGTCAATAGGTTAAAAATTGGTCATAACATGATAAGGGTATTTGTACTTAACAAGATTTGACTAAGAGTGAAGGTATGGTAAGAGCGTTATAAGCTCGTTTCATTTAGGTGGCTAAGGAAAGGAGAAATTTCAACCAACATTTTAAGTGATAAGAAGGAAAAACTACAATCAGTATGATAATGATTGTTTTAATAATTCAATACCATTGAACAACATTCAATCACAAATGCATACAACTTGTTTACACACATGGAATAATTATCTTTTATTTTATTTTCATTTCCTCCTTTCAAAATGGTGGATAATTATAATTATTCAAAAAGTACAATACATTGCATCATTTTATACATTTTACAATTTAAGTAAAACTATAAAGACAAATTCCTTCATTTATCTTACTTATCGTACTATCTGCAACCTGCAAACAACCATGAGAGCATGGGTCAGTGAAAGAAAATGGCATGGAATTATCCTACTATCAAGCACAATTAATGATTATTAATTTTCTTTATGAAATTAAATACAATGCTTTACACATACAAGAGAGCCACAGGTACTTTTAATTTCTTTTCATTTTCCAAACAATAGTGAGATAGAGAGAGGAGAGAGAAATACATCATTTTCCCTACAGTCAAATTTATCGAAACAAATAACCAATTGGAGATTCATGACATCATGTGTTAGTGCCTACGTGTTTTTCCACCAAGTGAGTTGACTTAATATGGTCTATGACAATGTTTTCTGATTTTGCTGCTAGTTTGTAAAAAAACGTCCAATTTAGGCCAAGTGGCTAAAAACCTACGTTCGAAAACTGATTTCCATTAGTCACAACACCATGATACCATTCCTATACATTCACCTATATACAAGGAATTCATTGGAGTTGATGGAACTCAAAACTGATGAATTGGGTACAAACGGTGGCTACTTTTCTAGGGTCACCGGTCGTAGTTAGACTAGTTTGGTCTAGTCATTCAACGACCAGAGGCCCATAAAAACCCTTTGCAAAACTAACAAGTAGGAGTGTTTTTCTCAAAACTAATGGTTGCAAGAAATTTTCGTGTAGAAATATTAGAGGTTTACGAAAACCAATATCCATTTCATCACTCGAGGTGCAAACGGAAAGCCAAAACCAAACTCAACTTTTAAGTTTCAACAACTTCCCAAGACTGCAAAAATGGCTAACAGGGCTCCTAGAGGGATTATAAAAGTGCACAAACAAACTTGTGAGGTCATCACAAGGTTCAATACAGTACTCCACATGACAGGGTACCCATTCAAAACTTAACCTTCTCATTTCGGGGTTCGGAAGGATGTTTTCGATGTTGATGAAAATTACATTTATTAACTTTTGCAAGGTTAATAACAAGATAGTTTTAACTAGGAACAAGTTCGTCTCGTCATTTCAAGTGGTTTTCACGATCCAGTACGACTATCAAAGCTAACCGAACATCAAAGGAGGTTATCCGAAGACTAGATTTGCATTAAAACAACATTCCTTTGTTTGTGTGGAAAGGAGAATAAGTTAATTGTTTGATCTACGATTCATTAAAATCACCAAAAGTGAAATATTATTTACTTATATTTTTAATATCATTGCAAAAGAGAAAACTAGGAATACGAAAGTTGTGCAAGATAGGAAGAGTAGACCATGCTTGTTGAACTGGCGAGGTGGAATTCGAGAAGATTGACATTGCACCCATGGAAGTTGCACTTGATATGCAGGATTCTTTAATGCAACCAACACAAATTTGATTGGTAAGTTGATGATTAAGTTTAGATTTTCCTCAAGATTTTTGATCATGCCACAAAAATAGCATTTGATCAATCAAATTACTCTTCCTCCCATGCTTTGGTGGATTCAACCAATCCACTCCAAGATCGAACTAAAGAACATACGGAAAGTGTTTCCCAATGACCATATCCCTTTCAATAATTCTACAAATAGTTTGCAATCCTTTGTAACTAATCCATCTTATTCAAATATTATAATCGTGCAAAGGCATTTTATACAGTTTACATGCCAGCTATGGGTGTCATGGAGAGCATATGAATTTTTTCCATAAACCACACACCTTACTTTGCTTCCATTCATTTTTGTCCTCTTTTTTTCTCTCTTTCATACCATGCAATCCAAAAATTCATATAATGTTAATTCCATCCACTGACCAGCTCAACCCCACATCAAACAAATCAGCCAACAATCTATTTTAGAAAAAAGAGGAGCTTACATTTTGGCATAGCTTTGAATGGCGTCCAACAAATATTGAACTCCTATTAGCACAGTTGGAAGAGGTGATGGAAAAAAAATGTTATGGAGGTAAAATTTAAACCTGCCACTTATATTTTTGCTTGGAGGATTTGGCCTCCTTTTCAACAATGCCATTTTGTGAAGAAACCAGTAGCCATGGCAGGCCATGTAGACTCGTTTTCAGGAATAAAACAAATAACTCAAAGATTAAAATATTCCAAATTAGGCCACTTCCAATCAAAGTCTCCTAGCATAATGCAACACACCCATTTGGGGAAAAAATCAGGAAACATTTTTGGAGCCACACTTTACACCTGCCCAAAGTTCTTTGAGAAGATCCCATACCTGATTTAGCTCCTAATTTGACACATGATGGGAGGATGTGTGCAGAGAGATGAACTTGTCATGGGCGTCCATCAAACACCTGCAATTTATGTATTTGTCAGATATTTCAGATACCTTTTCATTTTTTAGAGATTTCAGACACCTTTTCAACACCTTTTTCCTACACTCAACACCCACACGCAATCATCAATTCCAATACCAAATAAATTCAACCCAAAGTCAAATTATTTCATTGATCAAATTTCATTTTGTCAATTTTGTTTTAAATTTCCATACGTTTAAAGGCATTTGATCTTTTATTTTTTTAATTATTTTATTTATTTTCATATAATGAAGTATATTCATAAAATAAACATTTAAGTATTCTTATAAATAAAGTTATATTTTATATATATACTTCCAGGATGTTTGAGAGTGGTTTCAGACATCAAGGAGATCATATGCAAAATCTAGATTTGGGATGGCTCTCTCAAATTTCAGACTTAGCAAATTTCAGGATCCCAAATTTCAGACTTAACCAATTATCTTGTAAGAATAACCACCTAAATTTAAACTAAATTTCATATTTTTATTATTCATTATTATTATTATTTTATACGTTAAATATTTATTCTATTATTATTATTATAACATTTTTTGCAATTCACGGTATGACCGACACCTAGATCGAAATTGAAATTACAAAAAATGACAACCAAGAAGTTAATTAGTGCCTGGTGTTGTAGCTCCACATAAGATTTGAGGACAACTAGAATGGGATCCGACACCTCAATCATTTGAGTAGTTCGCGAGATTAGCTCTCATACCAATTGGCCAAGTAGGAAGGTGGAATCAACACCTCACCAGTTGGGTGCAATAGAGTGGGGCATTACATACCCCTCCCCTTATAAAAGCATCATCCTTGATGTGACATAAAAATAGGCTTATGAGAAGGATACATGATCAAATGGGACCAACATGACCTTCAGGGCTAAATTGCTAAAACCAACAAGGGACAAACACATTGTGTAATTCTCTTAGATGATTAATGTTCTATGAAGATTGGTAGTTTTTTTTACCATAATTATTTTAACCTTAGTTTGGTAGTTATGTCCCATATCATCTTGATAACAACTATAGCTTATTAGTTTCATGATTAATATATCCAACATATTAATTTTCTCAATAGTACAAGTTTTTTTATTCATGTTTCTTAATCTGGTTTTCATTAGTGTCTCAAAGGGGTTTCAACAACACAAAACATCATGAGGTTATACATGACCAAAAACAATACACATGCCAAAACCCACATTACACAATGGTAAAGAAAATAAATCCATCATCCCAATTGGGAAGAAAATACAATCCACAAATCACAGTACTCAAATAGGTCTCAGGCATAAAAGACATAAACAACACGTGCCCAACATAACAACTAAACAAACATCTGTATGTTTGCAACAATATTATATACATGACTCAAGTCATAACAATCTCTAACACAATGTCAAGAGAGAGAAAAAATATATTTGCATCAATAGTAAGGGCATCAAGTCACAAGTATCGCAAAACATAGCCAAGTGGCTCAAATAAGTAATCCATCAATTACCAGGTACATCACAAGTACTAAAAAAATCCATAATATGCCTCCTAAGAAACTCCATATACCTCCCAATACCATATAGTCTCATAGAACCAAAACAGGTTGGGTCACTCTATGGACCTAAACACATAGAGCCATATCACCTCAATGAAAACCAAGCACCCAACAGCCACAAAGGCAATCACTAACATAATCCTTAAGTCCAACTCGAAATGAAGCAATATCCGAGTATCATCATAATCCAAAATCATAGTTTACAGACCTCACAAGGCTCACATGGTCGATAACTACATAAAGTTGTATTTAAAATGGACATCTAAGGAGTGAGAGAGATTTACATGTCACCATTTTTCGAGCCTGAGGTGCACATGCTACACAATATACATGATTTCTGTAAGTAATGCCATACATACTAAACAAATGGAAATGGATTTTTAGTCTACGAGAAACTCCACTCCCTATATCGTACTCAGCTCGAGAAACATGGTCCACTATTATCCCTTCTCACTCCCCAAGTACACATTGATACTGCCAGTTGGGGATCGAAGGTGTAAGGTAACACATAACACAAACAACATTAGTAACACAATGTTACAACACAACATGATATGCATAGACATCATGTAAGGGATGATGCACATTATGATTAATTCACAAATTACATAACGATACACACTTAACACATAATGCACTAATGGCATAGGTATGCTACAATAGGGGTCATAAGGTCATCATATGCCCCTATTCATGAGGAAAAAACATTATTACCTATTCACAACAAACACAAGTATAATATAGGTGATATACCACTACGACAAAATAGATTCCACAAGGTGGTACATTTTCTATATACACATCGATGGCACACACAAGAGGAAATGGGTGTCAACTTAACAACACATTCAAGATTCACAACAAAACATGATTTTCACAAACAGGATTGATAGAACATACACACTATATGACAATTTCACATGAGAGTACTTGTATAACAAATCACTTCGATAACTCACAAATCCACACGATGATAACTATCATAGGTACATACATAACATCATCAACGCAAGTTGCAAACAATGTAACATAACATAACATTATGTGTTCATATTGTAACAACATCCACATCACAAACATATACCAGATATTCGAGAGTATGAACCTACGCTCTGATACCAAATGTAAAGCCCACACTAGAAACACAACCAAAACACAAATAATATTTTTTTAAAACTTGAAAGCTTATAACACTTATCAACAACACTTACATTATCACTTGGCCCACATAATAATAACACAATGCCTGAACCAAAACACAACATGCGTCACTTCGCATGTATCTTCAAACAAGGAGATGATTATACTAACAAAACATTAGAAATGAAAAACATAATATTGCCAAACATAACATGGTTTGTCAAGGGGAAATGGTGTCAATAGTTCCACTTATCCCTCCACTAAGGAAGGGAGAATAGTCTTTGGTTCCTCCAAAGAATTCATGTAACCACGCATGAAAACACACTTCTCCCTCCACACTTATCACTCCACTAAGACTAGTCTCACCAACCTTTGTTTCCTTCTAAAATAGATAAGAAACCCCATACACCATAATAACACTTATCCCTCCACCTTTGGCAATGCAAGTCCCCAACATACACATACATAGAAATCATACTCATGCATACAAGGAAAATACAACACATCACATCAATGCACATGCATTCCAAATAGAAACCAAATTAATTCCACAAGGGTTAATCATTAAGAAAAGGAGAAAATATATTTAATCAAATATGTATCACCATGTCAAGCCTTTGTAAGAGGCTTGAAGGAGAGAGGATTGGGAACATTCACAACATTAGCACGCACTACCAAGCCTCTAATGGCTTGCAAAGGGAACTAGGGTCAATCCATACCACTTATCGCTCCACTAAGGTATGGGGCATAAGTTCTTGGTTCATCCAGTAAAATAAAATGCATGCCACTTATCCCTCCACATGGTTTATTACAAAACCCACTTATCACTCCACTAGAACAAATCCCACATACCTTTGGTTCCTCCTTAATGAACACAATGTTTACTTCAATTTTATCTTTACTTATCCCTCCATAATGACCATACCTTCCCCCATACACAAAAAAACACTTGTTAGTCTCACAATGAGTACTAAACAAGTACACAACATATAAGAAAACCACATACTACTCAAATGAGCATTAAAGCATGTACATCCCATAAAATGATGGAAAAATAAAATAATAATTTACAAGAATGAAGAGAGAGAGAGAGAGAGAGAGAGAGAGAGAGAGAGAGAGAGAGAGAGAGAAGAGAGAGAGAGAGAGTGAGGTATTTGACCATCACCAAGCACATCACATGGCTTACTTTATAGTCATAAAAATCATGGGTGTTAAACATGGTTTAAGGAAATTAGTACTCCTTCAAACTCATAATCACATGAATGGAGTAACAATAACTCACAACACATTGGTTCCAACAAGCATAGTACCAAAAATAAGGAGGGACCAATAGATGAATAAGAGAGATGGATAACCCACAAGATACATAAAATAAAATAATTTACTTTTCCTTTTTAGATTACTTGATCAATTACCACCTTTATTTTTAAACTTGGTTATAAATTTGAATAAGCTCCTTCCTCGAGTATTAAAAGTTTGCATTGTTAGAATGTTGATCACTTAGGATATGAACCATTGTTTTCATTTGCTTTATAATCATATTACATGTTTTGATTTTTTGACCTCATTCAAGGTGTGTGAGATATTCATCACAATCTCACCATAATTCATTTCATTTACTTTTGTTTGTATCTTATTTACATTCATTAATTTTGTCTTAGGTTGGCCTCATTTTAGAAATACTACAAAACTTATAGGATTTTTCTTTCACTTAGGGAAAACAAGATTCTAAAGGGTGTTATCTCATACAAAGCACATCATTTTATGGCACTTACCCAACTCAAATGTTTAAGGCATATGTTTCATATGTGGGACATTCGATATAATAATATGAATTTAAATGCCTTCTACGGAACTATTCCTCTCATTGGGAAAATATGCATTAGGGGTCCTTAACCAATAATCCACCTAAGAGATCCATAAATTATTAATTTCATTAACGCTCAAGGGGTTTAATTTCTACCGTGAGACAAACCCATCATAATTAGTTATCCATGCCTCACAAAACTTCACACAAACTAAGGTAGTTCAATACTTCTTACCAATGTGACACTTCTATTTGCAAGGAGCTTAAGGGGTTCCAATTTCATAGTTCCAAGTGCAGGAAACTAGGTTCTAGGATTTAATTACACCATTTAAATTTATTTAATGAGATTATTTGGAATTGAAACACCCAAAAATATATTCACACGCCTTAGGATACTCACAAGAGTATTAAGGACCATACACCCATATGATGATTAGTTTATTCAGGGGGGGATATGGCACTATGACATCTAGGAGTAAGGATCGTATTCCCACTCAAAGCTATAGGATACACATAGTGTATTCATGTCCCCGCACAACGTCTTAAACCATGGAAATGGGATAGCAAAGTTTGTTCCAAGCACAAAACTAGGAAACAACTTGCAATCGGTTAATACCTTGGTCTTATCATGATAAGGGTATTTGTACTTAACAAGATTTGACTAAGAGTGAAGGTATGGTAAGAGCACTATAAGCTTGTTTCATTTAGGTGGCTAAGGCAAGGAGAAATTTCAACCAACATTTTAAGTGATAAGAAGGAAAAACTACAATTAGTATGATAATGATTGTTTTAATAATTCAATACCATTGAACAACATTCAATCACAAATGCATACAACTTGCTATACACACATGAAATAACTAAATTTTATTTTATTTTCATTTCCTCCTTTCAAAATGGTAGATAATTACAATTATTCAAAAAGTACAATACATTGCATCATTTTATACATTTTACAATTTAAGTACAACTATAAAGACAAATTCCTTCATTTATCTTACTTATCATAATACTTGCAACCTGCAACAACCATTAGAGCATGGGTCAATGAAATTCATTGGCATGGAATTCTCCTACTATCAATCATAATTCACGATTATTAATTTTCTTTCTATAATTAAATACAATGATTTACACATATAAGAGACATATGTACTTTTAATTTCTTTTCATTTTCCAAAAAATAGTGAGATAGAGAGAGGAAAGAGAAATACATCATTTTCCCTAGAATCAAATTTATCGAGACAAACATCCAATTGGAGATTCATGACATCATGTTTTAGTGCCTACATTATTTTTCACTAGTGAGTTAACTTAATATGAGTCTACGACAGTGTTTTTTAATTTTGTTGCTCAGTTTGTAAAAACGTCCAAATTTAGGCCAAGTGGATATAAGAACTACAGGTTCAAAAATTGATTTTCACTAGCCACAACACCATGATATTATTCCTATACATTCACCTATATACAAATAATTCATTGGAGTTTACGGAACTCAGAACTGGCGAACAATCTACAAACGGTGGCTACTTTTCTGGGGTCACGGTCATAGTTGGACTAGTTTGGTCTGGTCATTCAATGATCGTATGCCTAAAAAACCCCTTTGCAAAAATAACGAGCAGGGTGTTTTTCTCAAAAATAATGGTTGAAATTAATTTTTCGTCTAGAAATATTAGAGGTTTATCGAAACTAATATCCATTTTATCGCTAGAGGTGCAAACGGAAAGCCAAAACCGAACTCAACTTTTAAGTTTCAACAGCTTCCCAAGACTACAAAAATGGCTTAACATGGCTCTTAGAGGGATTATAAAAAGTGCACAAATGAACCTGTGATGTCATCATAAGGTTCAATACAGTACTCCATATGACAGGGTACTCATTCAAAACTTAACCTTCCCATTTCAGGGTCCGTAAGAATGTTTTCAACGTTGATGAAAATTACATTTATTAACTTTTGCAAGGTTAATAGCAAGATAGTTTTAATTAGGAACAAGTTCATATTTTCATTTCAAGTGGTTTCCACGATCCAATACAACTATCTAGACTGACAAAACGTCTAAGGATATTATTCGAAGACTGGGTTTGCATTAAAACAACATTCCTTCATTTGCATGGAAAGGAGAATAAGTTACTTGTTTGACTTGTTTGAGCTATGATTCATTAAAATCACCTGAAAGTGAAATATTCATTTACTTATATTTTTAAAATCATTGTAAAAGAGAAAACTAGGAATACGAACTCTGTGCAAAATAGGAATAGAATACCATGCCTGAGAACTGAACTGGTAAGGTGGAAGTCGAGGAGTTTGACATTACACCCATCAGTTGCAATTGATATGCGGGATTCCACACAACCAACATAAATTGGATTGGTAAGTTGATTATTAAGTTTAGAGTTTCCTCAATATGTTTGGCATGCCACCGCAATAGCATACAAATCCATCAAACTACTCTTCCTCCCATGCTTTGGTGGATCAACCAGCCACTCTAAGATTCCCAAAGAACATACAGAAAGCAGTTTCTAATAACCATATCCCTTTCAAGAATTCTACAAATAGTTTGCAATCCTTTGTAACTAATCCATCTTGTTCAAATATTATAATTATGTAAAGGCATTTCATATAGTTTACATACCAGCTATGGGTGTCGTGGAGAGCGTATGAATTTTTTCCACAAACCACACACCTTGCTTTGCTTCCATTCATTTTTGTCCTCTTTGTTCTCTCTCTTTCATACCCTGCAATCCAAAAATTCATACAATGTTAATTCCATCCACTAACCAGCTCAACCCCACATCAAACAACGTAACCAAAAAAATATTTTAGAAAAAAGAGGAGCTTACATTTTGGCATAGCTTCGAATGGCGTCCAACCCATATCGAACTCCTATTGGCACAAGTGGAAGAGGTGCTGGGAAAAAAATGTTATGAACGACAGCTTTAAACCTGCCACTTAAATTTTTTCTTGGAGGATTTGGGATCCTTCTCAACAATACCCTTTTGTGAAAAAACCAGTAGCCATGGCAAGCCATTTAGATGCATTTTCAGAAAGAAAACAAATAACTCAAAGATTAAAATATGCCAAAGTCAACAACTACCAATCTAAGCCTCCCATCATAATGCAACGCACCCATTTAAGGAAAAAATAATGAAATGTTTTTGGATCCATGCTTTACACTTTCCCAAAGTGCTTTGAGGAGATCCCATACCTGATTTAGCTCCTGATTTGACATAGGCAAGGAGGATGCGTGCATGGAGATGAACTTGGCATGGGTGTCCATCAAACACCTGTAATTTCTACATTTGTCAGATATTTCAGACACCTTTTCAATGCCTTTCTCCTACACTCAACACCCATACACAATCATCAATTCCAATACCAAATTCTTTTAACGCAAAGTCGAATTATTTCATTGATTAAATTTCATTTTGTCAATTTTGTTTAAATTTCCATACATTTAAAGTCTTTTGATCTTTTATTTATTTTAATTATTTTATTTATTTTCATATAATGAAGTATATACATAAAATAAACATTTAAGTATAAGATTAGTTATATATATATATATATCCTTTTTTCTTATAATTGAAGTTATATTTTATGTATATACTTCCAATATGTTTGAGAGTGGTTTCGAACATCAGGGATATAATATACAAAATCTAGATTTGGGATGGCTCTCTCAAATTTTAGACTTAGCGAATTTTAGGATCCCAAATTTCAAGCTTATCCAATTATCTAGTAAGAATAACCACCTGAATTTAAACTAAATTTCATGTTTTCATTATTCATTATTATTATTATTTTATACATTAAATATTTGTATTATTATTATTATTATAAAAAAAATCGCAATTCACGGTATGATCGACACTTAAATCAAAATGTAAATTACAAAAAATGACAACCACGAAGGCAATTAGTGCCTGGTGTTGTAGCTCCACATGATATTTGAGGACAACTCAAATGGGATCTGACACCTCGACCATTCGAGTAGTTCATGATCTTAGCTCTCATACCAACTGACCAAGTAGGAAGGTGGAGCTGACACCTCACCTATTGGGTGCAACGAAGTGGAGCATTACAAATTTCCTAAAACCTAAATTGCTCCTAAGAAATGAAAAACCTTTCAAAAACCTTATAAATTTGTAGTATCCCCAAAAATGACACCAAAAATGGTGGTTCAAATTAACTTGCAGCAATTAATACGTTGTTCATTAATCTACAGTCATTTAATTATCAAACCAAGGGACGTAGACTTTCAATAATGTCAGTGTTGTATGCACAGTTATAGGTGTTTTAGGAGGTAAGGAAATGAATTGTTGTCACTACAATACTGGAAAAACAATGCATGGAAATAAACTAAATTCAGACTAAACGCAAATGTTATGGCTAAGGTAAAGCATGTAAACTCATAATATAGATAAAGAAATGAATTTTTGTTAATTCTACTCATGCAATAAACAAAGAAACAAATTATGGAGAGGGTTAGCAAACCACAAGTGGGCCTTGCCTTGGGTGTCAATCTCTCCTAAGGCTTGTTCTTAGAAGTTACTAAACAGAACTCAAATTCTTTATTAATTTGGCATGAAGATTGCATCTGCATATAAAACAAGCTCTGTATTTTGCATATTTGCTACTCTCTAATCTCTATCTAGATCTACATATATTAATTTATTCTTCTTTAGCATTAATCTTTTTTCTTTTTATACACCTCATTACATCAAAAGCGTGAGGAAATAAAGTTTGACCAGGAGTTCAAATAGATCAATGAAAATATCTCAACCAAATAATCCAAAGACTTGATGCATGCAACAGGATTAACCAGCAAGTGTTTAGATGTCAATCACATAACTTAAGTAACTGATCAGTTTAATCAATCAGTTCCCAAATCATGAATTTAATCAGTTAGTTCCTTATTAAGTTGTAGCACATAATCAAATGTTGGAGTTGAGTCATCTCCTAGTTCTCATGTTGTGATTGTAATTGTTTCCTCCATCGACACGTGCAAACTCTAGTGTTATGTCCATGTTCCACGAGATTCTTAGGATCACGTCTTCTTTAATGTGTGACTTCGTTTGGCTGCAGACACTTTGCTTCAGGCAAGTCCTTTGGTTGCATGTGATTTGTTGTGGACAATCTCTTACTTATAGATGATTCTTTTTTGCTGCGGATGGGTTGTTACGTATGGATCCTTTGGTTGCATGTGCGTTGCGGAATATAAAAAAAAATTTACAAACAAGGTTGGTATCATACAAAACATCACTCAAACACCTTATTGTAATCAAAATAATAAATGTGTACTCACAATACCACAAAATAAAGTTAACTAGTAATAACTATATTAATTAATATTCATGCCATAATTTTAGTTTATAATGAAGTGTCTTAGCAGTATAATAGGGGAATACAAGTACAAGGCTTCAAGTTGTCCAAAAAATTACAAAATATGAGTTGTTTAGAAATGGATTTAAATAACTCATCAAAACTAAGAAATGAAATTATGAAACCCTAACTACAAAGAGGGTTAGAAAATCCTTAGTTTATTCAAAGAGGTTGTTATATTGTGTCATAGTGGAGAGAGGCTGAACAAAGATGGAAGACTGTCACACAGACGCTTGGAAAAATGTAGATATGGTAGATTTTACTGGACTGGGGTTCCTGGAGAGAGATAAGGATGCCTGTGGGTACCTTGGTCTGTTCTTTGGGTGTCATGGTTTGCATAGATGCTCCAGAAACCTCCTCTGAGGTGTCACATAATCTTCACACTTGTTCACCTTTTGTCACATTTATGTCATTGTAAGATCGTCAAGGTACCTGTAAACCTGCAACGAAGAAAACACCTATAAAACCCTCAAATAGACATCAAATCTTAAAAATAAATACGCAAAATGAGTGGTCGAACTATCCTCAGTTGCCATGATGATGGACTTACTACTGAGCACTACATTGTATCTCAGACCCAATTTAGTTTTTTGTGTGTTTGTGTGTGGAATCGTGCCCTAGGTTTCTCTTGTATGTGTCGCACTTGAAGTAGCGAGCAAGTAGATAGATGTAGAATGTAAATAATGTGGCATGGAAAATTTATCCATATTTTTCCCCTAGAAAAATTGGATCAGCCACGGCCCCACACATAAGAAACCAGAGAAATCATGTTCAAATCCAATAATCAAGAAACAGAGGGACTCTACAATGGAGTGGCAAGGCCAGCAAAAGATCAAACGACCCCATGTAAGAATAAATTCAAGAAACGGCTCTGTCGAGTGAACCTGTGTTTCAAATCTAGCAAATAGATTGCAAGCAGGCTCTAAAATGGAATAGCATAGTCGGGGAAGGAGAAGACAATGTCAAGGAAGCTAGAGGCTCAAAGGAGAAGGAATGGCAAAGGTTCGAAGTCTTCAGGCTCTGAAATAGTTGAGAATGAGCCCAAAAATGACTAAGTATGGAGGAGACAGCAAATGTTGTTAAGTGTCCAAACAGCGCACCTCCAAAGATTGAATCCAAAAGGGGAGACTCAAACAAGCACCAGGCCCCCACGTGTCCCAGGCCCAAAGAGGGGTAGAGTCAACAGCTAAAATTCAAAAGGAAGACAGAGCGGGCCTCAAAAAATACTAAGTATAAAAGTGCTAGAGGAAGCTACCACGCGTCATCTCAGCGCATCCCCAAAGGCAAATCCAAAAGCGGAGACCCAAATGAGCGCGGGCTTGCCATGTAGTCCAAGTTAAAAAATGGGATAGAGTGGGCCCAAAATCAACTAAGTATGGAGAATGAGTGCCATCTAGCCATGTGTTCAAGGTCTGAAAAGGTAAGAGCATCTGCTGAAAATTCTAAGAGTCTGCGGAAGCCTCCATATGTCAACCTGACGCTCCTTCAAAGACAAAATCCTGAGCGGGTTTCTAAATAAGTGTGGAGCCTCCATGTGTCTGGTTTCATAAAGGGCCAGGGTAAGGGTTGAATAGTCAAAGTAGAGACAGGCCAGCGGAAGAAGCCAAGTGTCAGAATGACACTAATTCAATAGTAAAATTGGGGGAAGGTTTCCAAACAAGCGCCAGGCCTCCGCGTGTCCCCGGTTATATATATGACCCCACCGAGAAAAAGACTTATCCAAACCATGAAGAAACTGAGCGAGCCGCAGAAGAAGCCATGTGTCATCCCAGCACAACTTCAAAAACAAAATACAAAGGTGGCGCCCAAACATGCACCAGCCCTCCACATGTCTGATTTCAAAAAGGGGCCCGTTTTGGTAGCTGGTTCCCACCGTTTTGTACAGACCTGATTCAAATTTCAAATGGGCATATCTTTTGACTCAGTGCTCGAAATCTGACAAATCTGGCACCATTGGAAAGATCTCGGCCTCGTCTATGTAGTGGAGATTTGAAACTTTAAGTTTGGAGAGGTTAGGTGGGGAAAATGAACATCTTCTTTCCATTAATACAAGATCCATTTTCCCCCAATAACAAGATCGGATTTGATCTGATCCATTGTTCTTCCTCCTTCGAGGCATCAAACAAGTAATTGATGCAGACATGATAGATTTGGGGCAAATTTTCAATAGGCATTAATGATAGTGGTTGAGCTTTGAACTAGTTTTCCCGCTTGTCTCTCCTTCCCTCTTTGCCAAATCTATAAAGGAAGGTTCGGGCTCATTACGTGTATGTTTTGCACCCTCCCTTTTTCTTTTGTTCACAGAAGGATTTTTGGACTCTTGAGAAATAATATATATGTCTGTGGATGTTTCTCGACCCTCTCATGTATTCGTTATTGTCTCTCTGATCTCTTATTGCGATTTGTTCATTTGTGCATAGTGTTTGTATTGAATTTCGTGGTCTATGTTAAACTAAAAAATGAGCATCTAACATTCCTTTGGTGTATCACCTCGTTATCTTAGGTTTATTTTCTTGCATTTCTCTAACCTTGTCTCCTTGGTAGATAGAATAGACTTAGAATAGATCCTCTGTAATTTGTTTGTGTACGCGTGAAGAGAGGGATAGGAATCGGCCTCAATCCAAAGAGCTCTCTCAACTCACAAGGTCCCACACCTTGAGAGATGCTCCATGTTGTGCAATCATAGTGAGAGTGTCAACCCATCTGGTTGCAGACATTTAGGGGTGTTGTGATTTTGCACTAACAGAAACAATAGACTCCCCTCCTATGAAGTGTGATGCAAATGAACTAGCCTTTGTTCCTTGTGATGGAGGTAGATGGATTCAAATGGAGCTAAAGATTCCTTTGATGGATGTAACCTTTAGGTGGAGATAGTAAATGCTTAGTGTTTGGTCCTTTATTATGATCACATAACATTATATGTGTATGATTCCTTCGCTTGAATTTTGTAATTAACCATGAACAGACCGACTACCAAAAATATAAGATGCTCAAATGGCTAGAAATGACCCCAAAAGTGTGAGTAAAGTACAAAGAGGACAAGGGTTCCCATATTGAATGAGGGCACCTGGCGCTGGTGTCCTAGTCTAGGTGTTGGTGTTTAGGATGACAAATGTCGAAGACTAAAAAGGTGGACTGAGAAATCATAGGTGTAAGACCATGAAAAGTGACAAAACATAAATAAATGTGGCCAAAGACATGGGTTAATTAGTATTGTTCTTACTTAGGAATCATACGAATAGTAGTATGTAATCAGGACTAGATAATTACCCAAAGTGCATGATTTTGTGTCTACAAATTCAATTGTGAGAAAATTTGGAGAAGTTGAATTCTTTCTTGTTTGTTCATTTTAGAAGAGTTCTTCATTGGTTGAGAGATTGTGTGCAAGTATATATAATTAGAAGGATTTTTCATCCTTCTTGAAGGCCAATTATTGGCAGTAAGTTGTATTATTGGAGAATTACATAGTGAAGGGGAGAAAATTTTCTCACCCACTGGAGTGTTTCCCACATTGGGTTTCTCCGGGATAAATCTTGTCTCCTTTTACCTCTCTTTTCTCAAATTTTCAATTAAATTATGTGTTGTTATTGCACATTAACTTCATTAAAAAAGAACTCATGTATTTCATTCATTTTTCATGAGCATAGTGATCTTTTTATTGTTAGAACTAAGAATTTTACGGATCATGTGTGGAGGTGTGTGTAAGAACAAACTCACACTCAAGATCAATTACACTTAAATAAAGATCGGTAAATGAACTACATGTTTCATATTATAACTTCTCTTTAAGAGGGAATGTGAGGCCATGGAAATTGATGTCTTACATTTATAAATCCATGTACATATATAGTAATTATTGTATACTAGCTTTAAAGCATAATATATAATTAGTAACTAGCTCGATTTTTCCTTGATGTAAATAGGGTAAACACTCATATGTAATTTTGGACCCTTGCTATCGATAAAGAAAATGAGAAAGCTTCTTCTAATTCAAAAAATGTTCTCATAGATCCACTAGGGAGGTGGGTAAACCAATACATTACCTCTCCAGTTCGACTATGTGGGAAATCATTTAAAAGCAATCTATCATTGTTATAAGAAGTCATGGTAGACCTATAGTACTTCAAATGTAGATAAAGGTTAGAAGTCCCATCAAACAATTGAAATTTAGGCATGATAAAATTATGAGGGAAGGTTGATTGAAATATTTTATGTCGTATGGGATTTCCATGTATAGTATTAGAGTCAATAGAAGTGTAGTAAGCTTTACTTTCTATATTCAAAGTGTGTACTTTGCATTATAAATCACATATAACATGCATGAGACAAATGACCTCTTGAGGAGGTATTGGATAAAAACTAAGAAGTTTATTCAAGGGTTGTATTTTACCATTTATAATATCCATGGGAGCACTATTTTTTTTAAAATGGGTGTCATCATGTTTAGGCATATTAAGATCTAGAGGTTTACTTTGGGCTGCATGATATGAAGGAACCTTAGTGCTAGGTATATCTAAGGGATCAACAATAAGCTTAGTAGAAGTAATAACATTAGAATAAACACAAGAGGGAGAATCATTGTTACTATCATAAAGACCTATGGAAGGTATACTAGCATTTACATCAGTGGCTTCTATAAGATGTATGGAAGAGATGCTAGTAATAATATCATTTTTACATTCAGGGGAGAGAGTAGAGACACATGTAGTAACATTATCAATTTTAGAAGCACAAATAGGAACATCATCATGTGGAGAAACATAATTATGAATAACAACATCACTATAAATAGAAATATTACTATGAATAGAATCATCATCGTGACTAGAACCATTGTTAGGAATAGAAACATCATCAAGAACATTATGAAATATAGGAAAATAATATAAACTAGTAACCTTGTTATCATAGTTGGCAAAATAATTTGTTGCATGGAAAAATTAGCTTATTTTCACCAACTCTCTAGGACTGTGTCCCTCCTTGTGAAAGGGGAGGATCCCTTTATTGAATATAGAAAAAACAAATATCATAAGTGGCCAATAGGTCAGGGATCACACATGCACACTCCACTGAACTAGCTGCAAATGCTTACACCTAGTGCAAGTAAAGAATTTTCTTGAGAGGTGACATAGTGGGAGTGAGAACTTTAAGAGAGGGATTAATCTTGTAAATAGGCACAAACATATTTTTACAAGTTTTAGCTAGAATTTATCCACACACGATTAGAAGAAAACAACTTTGCTAACAAGGGCAAGACACAATGAAGCATGAACACCACAATTTCATTAATCCATTTATCAAAGGCTTAAACACATTTATTGGTTATACAAGATTGTTATATGTGCAAATCTAGAAAAAGAGATGAAGGAAACATGTAGAAAGAAATAAAAGAATGCCATCTTTTACTTGTTTCTTTGTAATGCACCAACTATCTACTCAGAGACTCATGAATTGAAAACCCTTTGAAATGAGGGAGTCATACAGTATATAGGTTTACGAAATGACTCTTTTCCTACCCCTAAATGAATTTTCACTTGATTAAGATAAAATGTGAAATAATAGCATAATCTAATGTTATTGTAGCATTAAATAAATATGTAATTAAATACAAAAATTACACCCAAGTAAACTAAGAAATGAAGTACAAAATCCTAAGTGCAAAGAGAGGGTGAGAAGCCTTAGTTGATTCATGGTGAAATTTGGATTATGTTGGAGTGATAACCAGGTGAACATAATGGTAGAAGAGTTGCACAAAGACCCAGAAAAATGATGATTTACAGAGATATACTGAACAGGGGCGCCTGGAGAAAGACAAGGGCACCCATGGGCACCCTAGGCCTATTTCTGGGTGCCTCAGTCTCTGAAAAATCTCAAAAAAAATCATTTGGGGTATCGCAAGGTGTTCTCCTTTATTCTCCTTTGCTCTCTCCAAGGTCGCACCAAGAACACCGAGGTCATTCTAAACCTGAAATTAAACATGAACCTACAAAACCCTCAAATAGACATCAAATCCTAGAAAAGAAAGATGCAAAATGAGGGGTCAGACTGTCCTCATCTGTCACAATAGTGAACTTACGATTGAGCATTGTACTACATCTCATACCCAATGTATTTCTATGTATTTGTGTGTGGAATCGTGTCCCAGGTGGTTCTTGTGCGAGTCGCACTTGATATCGAGCAAGTAAGCTAGATGTAAATAAATGTAATAGATATGTGGATGGAATAAAATTAACTTCCCTCCTATGAAGTGTATGTAGAATAACCAGCCCTTTTTTCCCTTGTGATTTCGCTAGATGGATGCAATAGATATTTTAGATTCCTTGATGGATACAACCTTATTTGGTGATAGCTAATTCTTAGTGTTCGGTCCTTTATTATGATCACATAAATTTATATTTATATGAATCCCTTGCTTGAATTTCATAATCAACCCCGAAAAATTTGAATACCAAAAATATAAGATGCTCAAATGGCTAGAAAGGACCCAAAAAGTGTGAGTAAAGTACAAAGGGGTCAAGTGCGCCCAAAAGGGACAAGGGCACCTGACGATGGTGTCCTGGTTGGGTGTTGGTGTCCAGGATGATAAATGTCAAAGTATAAAAAGGAAGACTGAGAAAGTAAAGGTGTAAGACTGAAAGGAGTAACAAAAGACAAAGAAATGTGGCCAAAGACATGGGATGATTAGTACATTTCTTACTTAGGACTCATATGAATAGTAGTATGCAATCGAGACTAGATGATTACCCTAAGTGTGTTATTTTGTGTCTACATCACTTACCTTCACAACTTGTGACCTTTCATATCCACGGGAAAAAAAGTGAGTTCCTTTTTATTAATTGGACGAAACTCATTACAATGTTTGACTATAGGTCACATTTAAATAAATAGGATGAAAACTGAAAATTAAACTCCCTTAATGAAGAAATATAACATGAGAGAAGAGAAGAAGGGGGTGGGAAAGAGAGAAGAAGGGAGATAGCTATTCTGAAGAAGATGATGCATTTGTTGATGAAGATCCACTTGATGAAGGGCTTTAGGATATTTTTCGTGGAGAAATATTCAATTCCCTTAGACTCTTTGTCGAAACGAGTCGTTGCCGATGCAATCTTATCCACTTGAGGAGTGTGCACAAAGATTAAAACATTAATCCAATTATCGGAAGTACTGTTGATGCTCTTACATTTCGTGAACCAGGATTGATTCTCCTTTGCAGTGTTAGAAATGGTATATATGATATCTGCAAGGGATTCCATGGTGTCCTTGTTTAATGAGAATGGGTATCCTACTTATTTTCTAACCAATTTCTTGAATGGTTTCAGAATATCATTCACTGAAGTATTTTTATTTACCACAGGTACTCCAAACTTTTGCACTTTCTTATGTCTTCCTGTATCTTTGAAGTGATCTTATCACAAGAATCCAACTCATTAAGAGCATGATTCAGCATCTCATATTGAAAAACCATCATTCAAGACCAAATTGGAGGCATGTTTTCATATATAGAGTTAAACACATTTTTTCCTACCAATACAGAAGAATTGATGTTGCCCATCTCGGTCACCAGTGGAAATACCTGATCCCAATGATATTTTTCCTTTTCAATATCATCCCTAGTCATCTTCACTTTCGCAGCGGTAGCAAGCATGAATTCAAACAGTGAAAGAATCTCTAGAAACAAGGTCTTACCTTTCTCGAGGATTTTGCTCACCCACTTTTCATTGGCTCTACCTTGCATTGTTTATCTATGTGCCTTCTTGATTGATTCTGGATCAAATATACTGATTGAATTGACTTCCTTAGTTAGAAGAGGTGGGATGGCATTAAGCTCCATGAAGGATTGAACATATGAAGTGATATTTCTCACGTGTTCTTCCAATTATTCAATATTCTCCTTGTATTCTTCTTTTCTTTCCAAAAGGTGAGTGGAAGATTCTTTGAATAGATAAGAATCTCCTTCGTGTATTGTAGGTCCCAAATAAATGGTGGTAATTTCATAGTCACATGGGGTCATCTCACCAATGGGATTTACTACCTTCGGTTGATCTACTTCCACATATTGGTTTCCTGAGGCACCATTGAAGAAGAGGGAAGTTATTTGGGCTTTCTTACCTCGTTTAGTCTTCACCATCTTTGAAATAGCTTGAAAATATGGCACCATTTCCTGTTGTGTTTTACGATTATTCCTCTAATCATTTATTGTAACCATGGGAAGAACTCTATTGTTTCAGGTTCGGCACTAGGCATGATTATAGTTTCAGGCTCAATGTGAGAGGGTACATCCTGTATTAGTTGAGTTGGCTCAGCCACAGAGAAGGATTTTCTTAGAGACTGATGCGGAGTTGGTGTATGAGAAGGATCAATCTCTCCTTGTTCTAAATCTTTTGCATGGTCGTGAATGAATTTTTATTTCTTGTGCAACCTCCTCTATTGGGAACCCTCATCATCCACTGTTTTTATTGTTGCGGGCTCTCCTCAGTGAGTAGAGCTCATGGTCCTCTAGATTTTCTTCATAGATAAAAGATAAGATGTTTTCCTTATGAGATTATGAATACCACCTAATTTGATGAGCACAAATCTCTTTTTCTTGAACCATTTATTAGATATTTGAATTACCACCATGATTCTTTCATTGATATCCCCTGACTCATGAACATTCCACAAGACCGGTGGGAGAGGCCATACCTTCATTGTTTGGTATTCAAGATCATACAACTCAATCCCATTATCTAGAACATCTACAAACCAATCAAATCTAAATGTTCTCATTAATTAACTGATGGTCATTCTCATATGATCTAGCTTTCCTACCTCAAAATCATCCAAGAAGTTAACCTACTAATATTCAATTTGTGGAACATGGTGCAAATCAGGAATATTGAATATCTCGAAATTGCTTCAGATGTCAAAATTTTCCATGGGTGTATATGAATAGAGGTTCAAGTGGGAAAATGAAGCTTCAAGACTCGAGATGTCAGTGACATTATTAGATGAGAAGATTCCAAGAGACATAGGAAATGACACACCTTTCTTCTTGTTGTTCCTAAGCTTTCCATTTACATGGGAAAGCTTCCTTTATAGCTCAAACATCACAATCTTGTCATTTAGGTATTTCAAGAGATTTTGAGGAGTGAGGTCAAACCCTAAAACTTTGATATAAGATAATGTTGAAAATTGAGTGAAATAAGACCCATATGTCTCAATCAATGTTATGACTTGTGAAGACAAACTCAACTATGGGTTACCTTCCAGCAACTGGATGATGAACGTGATGAATGTATCATTCACCCTAGTAAAATGATGATTGATTTCCTTGAGATTGAGTTTTGGGTACCTTTCACAGGTAGGAGGCCCTCTGAGAAACATTTTGAGAAAGACTCAGGCCTCTAAATGGTCTTTTACTCATGAGAGCATATACCATATATGTTGTCATTGTGAGCCTTTTGGTGACCTACAACTGGAGCAATTGATGATGGATGTTATAACTTATGATTTTTCCCCAATCAATCATCTGATTTCCTTTGATGACAATGAGGATCAATTGTGTCATCCAATCTTGAAAGTATCTTATAGCCTCGTCATCCATTACCTTAATCAAAAAAATGATTGCATCTGAATAGCCTTCATGAAACTCACCTCTGGATAAAACTTTTGGTACACAAGAAGGCTTCCTCCCTTGTTTCAACCATGATCTCCATGTGAGGTCCTAGAGATAATATTCATTCTTTGACCATTCACCATATTTAAACTCCTTTGTTACTATTACCATGGTGTTACCTGTTGGTATTTGCATACACTATGAGATTCCCTTCGGGGTGAGCATTGCAAGTATGGAATTTTCATTTGCTTTTATGATCCTTTATTCTGGCTCATAGTGTTAAGAACATGCTAGCACAAACTTTGAACTCTGAATAGACACAAGATAACCTCCTACAATATGCAATCCACTTGTGAAAATCTTATCTTCAATCGGTTCTCTTGGGCCTTCAAACATCCGACTCTTCAGGTCTTCTAGGTTCATGTGAGCAACATCATTGTCATCATTGTTAGGAAATAATTATATTAGTGCTCCATTATGTTAATGTGTGAGCAATGCTATATTTTGTATATTGTTTATATGAGTTGTTATTATAACAACTCATGTTATTTGTATTGTATTAGTTTTGGAGTTGTTACAAGTTGTTAAAACAACTCGTACAGTTTAGGTGAGTGGTTTCCTATATTTTAGGAAAGATATTTCCTATATAATCAATTGTATGTAATATGAAGAACATACAGAGGAAATACATAAATATTATTGTGTAAATCTGTTGCTGCACTTTCATTTGGCATCAGAGCGATTATGGATTCCTGAGCATTATGTGGGGAGGATCCAAGTTATTCATGGTTGCCCTTGTTATGGTAGTGATTTTATTGCATTATTATTTTACCTGTAGGTGTGCTCTTTATTGGATTCGTTGCATTTCAAATAGACCTGCATCATCTGTTCTATTCTTTCAAAGATTATTGTTTAGACCGTGTAATCAAGAAAAATCGAATGTGTTTGAAAGGTCCCCATATTGGCTTTGAGCCTGCTTACTCGGCATCCAGATAGCAACCCAGCTCAACAACAAAATTGCTCGATTGAATTCAGTGATCTTCTTTGCATTTCATCAAGGCGGTTGTTATTGAAACTACAGAATAGTGTTTCCACACATATTACTTCTTGCAGCTGTCAAAAAAAAAAAACATTTCTTTTTAGCCAGTTTAGGCGTCAAACTCAGTCAATAACAACTTTCATATCATACAATGAAATAAAACAAAATGAGTACCATTGCAAAACTCTAGAAATAAGCTTTCCAACGCATTAAATGGTTTGCAAATCGGAGCTCTAGTTCTCAAGTTATGAACAAATCATTGTTGGTCACTTCAAAAATCATCTTGCCTTACCATAGCCATTTCTGATTGGCTAATTATTTTATAGTTTTGCAAAACTATAGTTTGAAAATATTTATTTTTTCTATAGTTTTTGCTTAAATAATTGCAAATTGAGGGAAAATAATATATTTTTGGCCAAATTAATACTTGTTTGGCGCCATTTTTTGAGGTTATAAACATTTTTGGAATCTACATTTCCTCTTGGTTCCAACGAGTGGTCACACGATAAATTTGCTCTCCATCTCGAGAAAATTTTTAATCGTTGAGCCAATTTTAATTAAATTAAGCCATTTTACGGGAAATTGTAACTTCAATAACTTTTGCACGGTAACTCAAAATCGAGCGGCATTTTTTTCAAAAGTGTATATTTTTTTATTCCCGTCCTATTGGTTCTAATTTTGGGAGAAAATAAAAACTTTGAAAATTACCCTCTATTTTGGCCATCTTGTGGACACATTATCAGTTGTACCCAACATCCTTAAATAAAAGGTTTCACATTGAGGGGAGAAGATTAAATACAATGTGGAAACTATGTAGTCTCATGTTCATATTTAGATGAGTTAAGCATCCATATATTGGAGGCAGGGGGCATTGGAGGATGGAGGACGATCAGCGCCTCTCGTCAGTCACCAACAACGGGGCTGCATAACAGATGTGGTGGCATATATATAGTGTGGGTATCCAATGTGCTTTAGTTTTGTTGTGAGTTTCTTTGCAGTGTTCCTATTGCATTTTGTATTGTGTATACTGGAAACCAGTTGTATATAATGATAGAGAACTGCAGTGATCCTCTGACTGTGGTAATCCTCTGACTGTCGTACTTCGTTGGAAGATGATCGGTCGGTGAATACATTCATTGGCAATGGTGATCATGTACAGTAAGATCCAAACAGCAAGATCTGGGCAGTGAGATAAAACATGATATATTTTTTTCCTTTTTCTGTCTTCCTATTTGGATTTTCACATTGTGGGGGGGAATAATAACCAATGTTCCATTCCCATTCTACCCCAAAACGGCTAAAGTCAAGGGCAACTTCCAGTGGCAGTGGCAGTTTCCTATGTTGTTCGAGATCGAGTGGCAGCGATCGAAGATAGTGGCTGCAACTAAGAACATTGTGATTCTAAGAGGTGGAAATGTGAAATCTTTTCAGTATGTGTTTTATTGTTCAGTTTGGTGAGATGTGTTTCCTATGTTATTTCCTGTAGTGTGATATTGATGAGGGCTAAAATAGTACTTGGCACATCATGATGTGGTTTGTGGTAAACCACTTAAAAACCACCAGTATCGGTTTGTGGTCAGTCGGAGTAAAACCATCCGTCGGGTTTGTGATTGCCCTGTGAAAATCACTTATCATGAAAGCAGGTGCAAGTACAAATGCAGGTTTTCCCCATGTTCACACTAAGGGGGGGAATGTTAGGAAATAATTATATTAGTGCTCCATTATGTTAATGTGTGAGCAATGTTATATTTTGTATATTTTTTATATGAGTTGTTATTATAACAACTCATGTTATTTGTATTGTATTAGTTTTGGAGTTGTTACGAGTTGTTAAAACAACTCGTACAGTTTAGGTGAGTGGTTTCCTATATTTTAGGAAAGATATTTCTTGTATAATCAATTGTATGTAATATGAAGAACATACAGAGGAAATACATAACTATTATTGTGTAAATCTGTTGCTACACTTTCAACTTTGAACTCTGAATAGACACAAGATAACCTTCTGTAATATACAATCCACTTGTGAAAATCTTATCTTCAATCGGTTCTCTTGGGCCTTCGAGCATCCGACTCTTCAGGTCTTCTAGGTTCATGTGAGCAACATCATTGTCACCCACACCTGGATATTCTGAAACTAGGGTTGAAACAAGATTCAAAAAAGAGAACTTGAACTTCATGACTCCAAAAATCAGTAAGATGATTGAAAATGAAACCAATAGCAACTTTCTACACCATGATCCGAAACTTTCTATTTTTGGCAGGTAGGGTTTAAGAGTTGTTATTTTGGGAAATATTATATTTTTGCTCAAATTTAGTCTTCTAATGCTCCTAACATACTTAGAGTACCTCCATTGATGTTGTGTTACATTGTTTAGAAATTTTCTATTTTCATTAAGTTGTTTTTTGGAAACTATTTTTTGGGAAATGTGCATGTTTTGCCTAGTTTGTTGTTTTCAATGTTTTTTAATGTTCAAAGTATTGAGAGATTTCTATTTTCATAGAGTTGATATTTTTAGTAATTTGTTTCACTAAACACTTTCTATTTTTATAATGTGAACTTTACAATGTATGTTTGCAACAAAAATACCCTCATCATATTCGGCTCCTCCCTAGGATCCCGTGCTCCAATTTTTACAGTTATCCTTCCGCTATAACTATTGCAAACTAAAAAAGAAACTTTTAGGGAAATGGTTTCATGTTTTTTTGTTTAAAATATATGGCATCATCAGATTTTCAGTAATTTTCTTCTCAAAGGCTCCTAGGATGATGATCTTTTGTGTAAATATCACTAGAATCCGGTTTCAGACTTAAAAGTTATGAAGAAATCATTGTTTTCATGGTCATGGATGCCTTGGAAAAATTTTGGATACATGTCTAGTGTTTTATCATGTATGTGGAGTTGTTAAAAATTCATTAATATATTTCAGGTTGAACTATGCAAATAAATGAGTTTTAGAGTAAGTTTGTTTTGTTTTTGAGTCATCCTAGTAATTGCAACTTTAACTATGGTTGTGAAAGTTTCTTATGATTATAAATTAGGGTTTTTTGGATTGATATTGGGTGCATTTTTATTTACCCTTGGAAAAAGGGACAAGAGGGACAAATCAATGTACTTTGAGAAAGATTGTGCAACTTTTCATAATGAGGTGCAAGGTGAGGAAGATCAAAAAAGCATGCATGGGCACCTGGGGGTTAAAAACTAGTCATATGAGGAACCTAATGATGGGATAAGCTTGGGATTTTTTTTTGTCCCTTATGTACCCTTGAAAAGGGAATAAAAGGTACAAAAGATGTTATTTGAGCTATATTGCACCACTTGGCATGATCTAGTGCAGGCTTGGGGAAATGGGATTAGTTGTTTAAGCACTTTGTCAGACTGGGGAGGGTCACATGAGGGACCAGAGAGGAGGGATGCGTTGGGGAAAAAATTTTGTTTCCCCTATGTCCTCTTGGGGAAGGGACAAGAGGGACACAAAATTTCACCATGGAGCCAGAAGATGACAAGTGTCACTTCAAAATCTGGCTAAGCATGGGAAGCATACCTTGCACTAAAGAGAACTTGAAGATACGATTCTCGGAGCTCCAGGTGGTCTTTGGTATGAAATTTTATATGATTTTGACTCCCAATACCATTTCAAGATCAATTAAATAGGTTAAAAACTTTAACTCTTCTTGAAATTCCAAAAAAATGGCTCTTTTTTCTTCGGGATAATAGGGTATGCCTGCAAAGATTGAGTTTCCTTGAGAAACAATTAGGTCTTGTGAAAAATGTGATGATTCCACCATGTAGATTATTATTTCATCTTTCAAATTCCTATTTTTTCCTTCCAAATCGTTACAGAGCTCCTGTAATCCTCTGGAGAAGTTCAAGTTCAAATTTTGAACGACTTATTTCTTACACCTGAAAAACCCACTCTTACACAATATGTTTCTAAACCTCAAAATCTTTCCTAAATCTTCTTAAATCACTTCCAACCCATTCACAGATCTCAAATACCACCCTCCAGATGATTATGGGCTTTCATATCCTTCGCATAGGATGCACACCCGGCCTTCAAATGGCCAAAATTTCCCTTTCCTGGCCTATCGAAGAACTAGCCTTTGGAAGCACTTTATTAAATGGAATTGATAACTTTGAAACATCACTTCAAACACTTTCACATGCTTTTTAGACATATTCAGAGGACCTGCAAGGTAGGGATGAGTATGATACAGAGGAAGAATTTACCTGGAGAGGGATTTAGGGGGACTTTTAAGCAGATTTTTACATTCGGCTTAGTTGTCACGATTCAAGTTTGAATTTTTGGGCTTGCAAAAATGCATGACAACACACATGGAATATCACACTCACTATGTGTGTCACCATCTATACAATTATAATAATGTTAATCATTACTATCATTATCTATAGTAGTAGCGGGAAGTAATGCGACAGTATTAGTTGTGGGAAGTTGTTCAGGAAATTCCCGTGTATTACATAAGACATCATCATCTGAAATGGAGTCATCTATCTCCTTAGTGGGCTTTATGTCAGGAGATAGTGCATGACTAGGAGAATTATGCAACTTATTAATATGGAAGGTTGGAGATTCATCCCTAATAAGCCAACCACTATCACTATATGTATATTCAAAACTAAGGTCATCATCATAAAAAAGCTCCAATAAGCCAGGAGTGTTATAGTCAGCTATGTGGGAAGATTCAGCTGAAGTATGCAAAGAAAGGGTCGCATGTGGTGCCTCTAAGATGAATAGAGAGCTATTTAAGGAGACTTCAATAGAAGGTATGCTAATAGTGGATGGCACAGTAGGAGTGGAGAAGCAAGGTGGATGTTGTTTAACAAGACGATGATCATATGACCTATCATCATAACCATAATCCATATTAGCTAGAAAGTAAGTAGTAGAAGCAAAGAAACTCAGGTATGGTGCAGATCGCACATGCTTTATGAACGTAGAAGCAACTTGGATTTGGCTATAGGGATAGTAACCATTGTGGGTTTGCAAAGCATTATGATATTCTATGTCTAACTCAAAGAAGAAACCATAAATTCACTATTGGTTTGGATATCACAAGGCCTAGCTATTAAATAAAAATATATTAACCCTAAGATAGGTAAATGGTTTGAAAAATGACGAGTTCACCAAATGTATCAACCCTAAATTAATTGCAATAGATTAATTCAATTGATTTAATTAAGATTGAATATTATATGTTACAGGGGTAAAGAATGGTACAACCATTTATAGTTATACAATGGAAACTAAGCTATTTGCAAGCATGTCAAATTGATAAAGCAGTTAAAAGTGCAACTAGGGTTAGAAAGTTTGTTTGGTTCACATCACTTTTTGACCACGTCATTGTGAGATATGGAAAGTATGAAGAATTACAAAGGTGTCCAAATCAATCATTTCTTGATTAAACCATACAAGGTCAGGTCAGGACTACATAAAAGGTTAAGATCAGATTCTACAAACCGACCCTATTCTACTATATTGGACCACTAGATCATAGAGCTCTATTTTTTGAGTCACTTTGTTATTGCCTTCATTTTCGCATGTAACCCTAGTTTTGACACATGTACTTGCAAAACAATCTTATCTTCATGCAAGAACCTCAAGTACTCATTTTATATAAAAATAAAAGACACAAAATCTTGACTTGGACTGACCTCGGCTGTTACCGCATTCGTGAGTCACTAAGTGATGCACAACATTTCAAAATCAATGTAGTTCTCCTAGGTGTTGTGCAAGTGTGCATATAATTAGAATCATTGACCTAGCTTTTCTCTGGTGCTTCGACACCGATAGTGGGCTATGCTACTTTTCTCCCATAGAAAGCCTTGTGTGCGGATGAGAAAACAAGAATGCCTTCTTATATTGTTATATGTAGTATGAAGATAGTACTATTTCTTTCTTAGCTTAGTTTTCGGCACATAGATGCTTTCCAGATAGTAAATGTTATAGGTGAACTTATATATATAGGAGTATATCATTGTAAAATTTGAATTTTGGTGGCATGCAAAGCTAGACAAAAACATAAGATGTGAAATAGAAAATTATGACAAAGAGACCAAATGGGCATAAACAACCCAAAACTCAAAAGGTTCAAGACTATATATCTCAGTCAAGATTGTATCTCGGTCAGGACCGTACCACAGTCTTGAACATACCACAGTCTTGACCAATGTGTACGGTGTTGGACCAAAAGACAAATAAATAGGTGAAAAGGATAGAGATCTTTGTGACACAACATATAAACATAAACAAGTATCAAATGAGTCATAAATCAAATGAGAAATCAAGAAATATAAAAATAAAACAAGGAATTGCACCACTAAGACTTAGTTTCATTGATCAAGACCCACATACATAAGGTTTGACAAAAACATGACGTGATAATGATTTTGCTCAAATTTTACTGTCTACAAGCCCAACCATGTAGGTTGCACAAGAAGATGAAAATGTGGGAGAAGCAGACAACGAAGAAGAGTTGCAGTTTTCCATAAAGGAACCTATGAATATGAAGCGTTAGTTGATGCACTTGAGGAGGGCACATTTGAAGACCCTCTATGTGAGTTAGAGGATGAAAATGAAGGGAAAATGGTATTGTTTAGTAATTGAAGTTGTTAGAATGGACATTTGATAGTCCATCATGTGACTACGTTCCATGAGAAGAATGTAATGAATTGTAAAGAGTTGGATAGTCTAACAATGAAGAAGATGAAAAATGATGAAGATAGAGATGGAAGAGATGACTCTACAAGCAATAGAAACCCAAAAAGGAGAGATGCAAGAAGCAGAAGAATGTCACTCATGTAGCATAAAGTCAAGAAAGGAGATAAATATGGTGAATATGTTTCCATCAAAAAGAATGAAGGAAGACCATAGTGACACATATGTGGGAACAACCCACATAGGAGTTGAAGAAGAGTCTCTTATGAGTCAAGAGCTACATTGTGATGCCTAAGGAGAGTGAAAGTTTCTTTGTGCATGACATGCTTGTGATGCCTAAGAGGATAAAGAAATGAGAAGGAAAAGAGAACGAGATAATGGAGCTGAGGTTGTTATCATCCAAAACATGTGTGGAAGAGGATGATGTTGTAACTGAATGGTGTCTTTTGGAAGACATAAAAATAGAAAAAAAAGATGTGAAAGTGAATGCAAATAAAGTCGCTTGAAGGAAGAATGGAGTAGAGAAGAAGATATTAAAGTTGCAAGAGAGATGGCATTGGAGAAGATCCATATGTGAATGCCTGATTTTCATTATACTATGTATTTTGAGTTTGTTATAACGATTGAGGAATTGAGAGAGATTAAGAGTGTGAAAAAACAACTTACAAGTGAAGAGGAGTTATTGAAGCATGGTGTTGCAAAAGTGGGAGTTTTGAATATGCAAGACCCTATGAGAATTGTTGATTTTCTAAATGTTTGGGTTACTACTTTTGTTGCAGATATGATCGAATGCATAGAAGAAGAGGAGAGTGTTGAGAATAAGAACTCGTTTGAGTTGGCCTTTGGAGTCCAAATATGAAATATGGTTGCATATATGATGAAGAGTGTATGTGATGGAGTTTTTGACAAGAAATATACGAGAGAAGTGAAGAGGATATGGTTTGAGATAGAGTGTGAGTTGCATGCTTCTATTGGAGGAAGATGAAGTTGGTTCAAATCTCATGAAGAATTAAGAAACAATGGTGTTGAATACAATTAGTAGTGGTGGGTCAAATCCAATAAGAGGATTGAAGATGAGATACAGAGCATCTTTGAAGAGGTGGATGGATGGTTATGCCCAAGAAATGGGTAAGGTAAAGAGAAAAGTGATTATGTAATGCCATTTTTTTTTTAAATAAAATGCACACTAAGTTTTCATATTCTCATATGCAATGCACAACTAAATGTTTCCAAGTTTTCAAGTGTCTATTGAATAACTATATAATGAGTAGATTTCTAACAAATCAACACTTTCCAACAAGAGACAATGAAGTAAAAAGTTCATAGTTTTCATTATGATCTCAAATGATAATATACAAGATTCTAGCAACAATAAAAATAACAACTTTCTTAGTAACAACCAATGTTTTCAAGAAACAATAAGTACAAAATGGGTCTTTACAAGAGTATAAATCTTTACAAAGCTACATTTATTTACAAAATGAAGGTAATGCCCACAAAGGATGAGTAAGTCCAATATGACAAGAGGCTCTACTATCTCCAACTTGAGTTCCAACTCCAATGCTCCTACAAGAATCATGGCTTGTTTACCACCCAACCAATAGGCATCATCACATGCCTTTCCATGGTTGGAAGTCATGCTAGCCTCCCCCAAGCCCATGGGAGAGAGGAACTAGCTTCCACAATGTGCACAAGTAATAATGGGGTTTAAACACACAACAAGAGAAAACATAAGACCATTCAACTTCTTAGACCTACTTTACAATGAAAACCACACATGAGGAGAACAAGGTCAACCTCACAAGGGGGAAGAGAGAAAGAAGGATGCCCAAATCAAGGTGTCCAACCATAGGAGCACCAATAATACACATATATAAAAACTCCTTATACCTCCTAGTCATACATCCTCCTTATTCCTCCTTATACAATAGAGATCCTTCTTGGGAGGATTTTCAAACCCACATGGGTTTTCCTCACCAAGAATGGGGAAAGGATCAAGCCATATGAACCTTTCTCCCACCTCAAACCATATGAGGGGATGAGAAGGGACCTTCATGGCTTGACCAACAACCATGAGGTTTGAGAGGGAAATCCCTCTCTCTTCCCCTACATTCTCCAAAAACCATCAATCCAAATGATGGTGGAGGAAAGACAAGAAAATACCACAAGAACAAACAACTACATTCATCATACACTTCACAACACATATTTTACACACATTATTTCATTGAACAAGTATACATACAAGATAACAAAACTAGGAAGAAAAAGGATAAGAACCCTACCTCTAATATGCTTTCCAAAACTCTAAGCTTTTCCCCTTTGTCCAAGCTTCCTTCCAAGCTCCAAAATTCTCCAAGTGCACCCAAAAAAAATGAACCAAGAAGCCCCATTCTTCCCACATGAGGAAGAATAAAAAGAGGAGCCCAAAAGTTTCCTCACCAATGGGAAAGTGACAAGTGTCACCCCCTCTCCTCACAAGAGTCAAAGATTCCAAAAACAAAATAAAAAAGAGTAAACTCACCTTTTATCCCTTTTCACCCAAAATACTAAAAACTAAAATAAAACAAAGTGGAGCAACTTTTAACAATTTCACACAACCCAACCATCTTACATGGATGGTGATTAAAGAGAGCTAAATGGGAGGGAAAATCCCTCCAAACCTTGGAAATAGGCCCCCCTACCTATTAGGTAGGGTCCAAGGGCCCATTTTCATGCTAAGAGAACCCCCAAACTCAAAAGGGGTCCCTAAAATTACCCAAAATAACCCAATTTCGGGTTTGGCATGCTTGGGCACAAGGGTAGAGGGTGTGGGGTTCACCCAAGGTTCACATGTGGTCCCCAATCTCTTCTACCAACACACACACACACTTCCCAAAACTAACACTTAACTTAAGATAAGATTATTAACCCCTAAGCTAGTTTACTTAATACAAATACATCCTAAACCTAATTAATTTTACAAGACACAATTACATTACAAATTGAGGGTTCACCCATGGTGCCCAATTAAAATACATCTAATCTAAGGCTTCAAACAATTTAGCATAGTTAGGACTCAGCCCGTGGGCCGCTTGTGCACAATTGCGTAGCTGCCCTGAAACCCATGCTCTCCTATACCTGTCACCTGCACACTCATTGCACACATTAACCGCATCTGTCCAATATAATAAACATCATCTATACATCACAATAACAGTCAAACTTATAATGTCCGATCATAATTTACAATTGGTAGTGCAATGCATACAATTATCCACATAGATTGCCATGAATCGTCCACAATTAAAATTGCAACAACATATACTTAGGTTAGCATAAAAATTACCTTCATTAAATCCAAAACAATATATCATTAATCAATCGTCCACAAGAGACTAACATCTAATCAATAAATATACCATATAACCCTGCTAGTGTCATCCATATCATAAGAAATATAACAGTATATGAATCTAATCCAATCGGCGCTACGCGCCCAAAATGCCATAATGTCCATGAAGATAAAATATCATACTAAAATGTCCAAAGTCCATCAGAGTCTCAATCAAAACATGTTTAGGAATAAAGGAACCAACAGATAACTGGAGCTATAAAAATGTGGGCACTACAGATTATAACTATGTTGATCGAGATGGTTTATGGACCAATTTGTTGCTAGAAATAGAGAAAGAAACAAAAGAACAAACTTTAGTGGTAGCCAACAAGGTGGAAGAGAACACCTTGGCCATTACTCTTCATGACCAAAAGAGTGGTTCTACCACTTATTCTATTTGAACAATGGCTCAAATTATCTTATCATGGGTGTTTGATGCAGGAGCACCCTGGTTCACAAGCAATCTTGCATCACCAAAAAATAAAAAGGATTTACAATTTTCAATCTAAACATCTAATAGTTTTTAGGAGATTGTTCTCCTAAAATTGCAACTTCTTGTAACTGCCTTGTTTTATAGGAACAATTGTAGCTTGTTAGCTATATTTGGAATTAAAAAGACAAATTAGGAGCCTTTCTTGTTAGTTGGTTAATATATTAACTTGTTAGTCTAGTTTTAGAGGGATATAGAGGAGTTGCAAGGAAGATTCGTGAGTGGCAGAGAGGGAATTAAAAAATAACCAAAATTTCAAATGCTCTAATTGAAATTTTGAGAAAGGTTTTTGTTCATATTGGTCTTGCAATGAAAAACCTCTCTTTGTTTTGTACAACAGTGGTTAAAGAGATATGTGTGTTGAAGGTTTTAATTCTATGTCAAGGCGTAGAAAAACAGACGCAACACATGTTTGTATAACCCTTTGAGGCTCAATGTTGTATATGTTATTATACAATCCATTGAGACCATGTGTTGAATGTTGTGATGCACATTGAGGCTTGAATCAATCAAAACAATAGTGTTCTACATTAGAAACCGTTGTGTTACTCTATAGTTGCGAGGTTGGTCTCTTATTCAGTTAAGACCTCATACCTTGACTGCATTAATGTCTCATTGGCAATAGCTCATCAAGTTGTCTCCTGAGAGATATCTTATCCAGGTAAACCCAGTAATGCATCATAGAAAATGTACAACACATTTCAAACATAATGAAGGTATATATAAAGACGAAATATATCATTTTGATGGAGGTCAAGCATGTAAAGAGTCTTCTATTTTGTAGAAGGATATTGGTGATGTCCCCCCTCAAAGTGGCATTCCCATATTGGGAGATCTTGTGGAGATATTCTTTCATTAATGAATACTATATGGTGTAGCCCTACCTTACGAGTGCTTATTTTATTTATAAAAAAATTGAATAGAAGGACATCTTAGTTCACCAATATCCCATTTTGTGTTGATTTTCATTATATTCGATATATGATTTAGACTATTCCATTATCATGTGTGAAGGTCTTGTCCAAGGTTACCAAATGCAGTCAATTCTCTATGATTTTTTGTTTTTAGTTTTTTTTTTTGCATTTTTCCCCTATAGATTGTAAAAAAAAAGCAAACTTTCAATAGTAACCAAAAAATTTATTTGAAATTTAAAAAAAAGATATAATAAATATATGAACACCATAACATTCCCCACATGGAAAATTTTCAAGATTTTACATGCAGCAATTTAAGGGGTTCTCACTTTTTTCAAGCGATTGGGCAACCTATTAGCATGTGGAAAGAGAAGACAAGTTAAGCAGGTGTGTTGCTAGTAAATTGTACAAAGCCGAAAATTTCTGAGAACTACTACATAGATTGTCTGCCAACTATCTGACAAAATGTTCCATGGAAAAACCCTCGCATACAACTGTTATTGACAAAATGTTGTAGAATACTATGAAAATGTAAATAGTGATGAAGAAGAGCTATCATATGGTGAATATTCAACTAATTATAAAATATTATTATATTTTTTAGATATGCAATTTACTGTATTTTTTCCATATTTATTATATGTCTTGATGGACCGTTATTTTTCTCTATTTTAAATCAACCATTTAATACACTTTGTACTGCAGTTGCTACCTTGGTCTGACCATATCAACCTTTTTTTTAAGTATTATATTGCATAGAATTTGTTTATATTTGCACCCATGTGAATATGGTCTGGTTGGAAAGTCCTTCAACCTCAATAGTTTCAAGAGTTCTATATTCTATCATAAATCACAATCTTGTAAAGTACATTTTGATATCAAATTGTTTGGTCCATACCTATAACTCTTAAACTCTTTCACAAATTGTATGCACAAATGAACGAACAACGAACAATTTTAATAACATCCATGAGACCAAACAGTCTATACAAATGAAATGAAGAATTATTCAATTTCGATATTAAAATATTACATGGTCCCAAATTAAAGTCCCCAAAGAATGGATCTTATCTAAAAAGTTTCTTGAGAAAAATCAGCCTAAGCTAGAAAATGCTACAGCAGTAAATGAGTCTAAGTCAAATGTAACTTTGTCTGTCAGATCCAAAAAACCTGTGTCTGATATATCCAGATCTAGAAATTAATGATACAAATCTGTTTACAAGATATATTCTTTTTTGTAATCTATGATAAACTTAAATTCTGAATCAAATTTTTTTAGATACTACAGGAGTTAATGACCCGTCAACCTGGCACACTCGCTAATGCAGGGCGAGCACAACTGGCTGTGCAAATAATTCTAAATCATATTACTTGCAAGATAAATGGGTGTAAAATATTATCTTCTGAAAGGCGCCTTACTATCATGGGTAGATGACCCATGGGATGTTCCATTGAAAAAGCCACCTCCAGGAGCACTGCCTGTAATACTGCCATCAAAAGAAGGCATCCTCAGAACAGGCAAACTAGCCTCCCCTTCAAGTATCTGCAACACATGCCTTATGGTGAGCCTCTTTTCAGGCTGAGGATGACAGCAAAACAGCGCCAAGCTCAGAACCCTCTTCATCTCTTCTACATTATAATTACCTTCCAGCCTTGGGTCCACTGCATCCATAATTCTCCCTTGAGAATACAATCTCCGCACCCAGTCAAGAAGAATTTCCTCTGAATCATCCCTGCCCAGGTCTACTGGTTTCCTCCCACAGGCCACCTCCAACAAGACCACCCCGAAGCTGAACACGTCTGTGGCTGGCGTGGCCTTGCGTGAGTAGAGAAGTTCAGGTGCAATATATCTGTTGTATACAAAACAGATAAAACATACATGTTAAAGATATATAAATCATAATAGGGTAGAAAAAACTATGAATGGAGGAGAGAATGTGGGATGATCTGGCTCGCCTACTCTTATTAGAGTAAGTCGCTCCCATGGAGGGAGCTTGGGCTTCCAATTTTAATGGGCATGTGCTTCCATGAAAAATTTAAATTGTCTGACAGAAAAACTTGGATTCATAGCCTCAAAAAGTTGGAGCAGCCATTTTTCTGGAGAAAATTTTGTGCCGAGACTGGATGTTTGCAAGAAAGAATTTCATTTGCCGTGAGGGTTCTTCTCAGGGAAGGAAAGTAAATTTTGTTACTGTTCAGTGTTGATAAGGGAAGGAAATCAAGTTGAAGGCAACAATCAAGCTGGTCCTTCCGGATCCACTGAGGATGAAAGCTCCATTTTACCATAACATTGGTTTTGATATATTTTAGTTCTGCTGTCTCAGATGCTCTATTGAGCAGTGTTCGCTTATGGTTTTGGGTATATTTTGATATTTCATAAACTTTTATCTCCATATTAAAAATAAGAATGAAATTTTGAGCAGTACCCACTTAACTAGTGATTCCGTGTGGGGAGGCTAAGGAATTTTTCCTTGCAGTTGTGGTGGAGAATTTCTGAATGTTGCATAGAATCCAGTACCCTTGTCATGTGGCAAGAAAAATGTTAAGCCTGTAGGGAAAAGTTCTGGTCCTGCTCTCTCAATGCTAAGGAAAAGATACGCTCACTTCAAATTCGTTGGGCAAGGATCTATTCTTGCACTGGTCTGGGCAACTTTCATTGCATCACCTGCATCTTAAATTTTTGACTGGTATGGAAAATAAGATTATTGGTATTATATCACTTTATGGATAGTTTTGCTGGCTGAAAAGTTTCAGGGCAGGTACAGATTCTTTTGAGATATAAGTCAGGATAGGTATGCTTTTTTTTTCTGGAGGGGAATGACTGAGGAATGGAGTGGACATTTTTGCTACCCTATACCAAGCTAAGTATCTTCATGGGATCTTTAAATTCACAGGTTGCTTTAGTTTCCTGTGGGTGTGGGTAGATTTATGATTTTGTTCAGACTTCATAAGTATGTTTTAATTAGATATCACCTTCTCAAATTGGAATGAATGCAGTGAGTAGAATTGATGTAGAATTGATGTACTCCTGTCAACCAATGATCGAGAGGTTTCAAGAGTCTGTTTTCCTAATAATGAAATTAAGTTGAGTTAGTTTGCTTTCAGTTAAAAGACTGCTACTTTTAAAAGCAACTGACTGCTGTGGAATTTTTTATATTAAACTGATTTGGTACGCATGTAAAGGAGGAATTAGAGGAAATAAAAATTAGCCTTCTTTTTGGAGACAAAAAGTTGTTGAATGCTGTTTTTGTTTTTGGGCTCTGCTAGCCCATTTTCTCCAATTGTTTTTTTTATTTTTTAATTCCCGTCTCTTGACGCATCAGTCTCCTGTGCAGACATTAAATCTATAACTGCTGATTACAGAGTTGTAAGTGAGATTTGTGTACGGGTATTCGCTGCATCACTTGGTCTCAGAGTACCATGGCGCAAATGAGATGGCACGTAAACTGGGCAGGTACAAGCAGAAGAAATGCAAGACGGGAAATGTAAAAAAATGAACTACTCAAAAGATTAGAGGCCCTTGAGGCCAGATTAACTTATGAGGATTCAAAGGAAGAACCAAAGGTTCAAAGATTCCAGTTGGAGCCATAGATCCCATGGAAAAGCTGATTGAAGTTGTGTACAAACAAGGAAACGGTTAAAAATCAAAGTCTCTTATTACAAAGGTGAATTAAATGCAGAAGTGTTCATAGATTGGACTCGGGAGCTAAAGAGGTACTTTGAGATGGAGGGTATTGAGGAGACCGATCCACGAAGGATCAAATTTGCAGCATCAAAAATGAAGTCTCAAGCTGCTCTATGGTGCTAGAACCTCCAAAATGTTAGGAGGTAAGGGAAAGAAAATCTGAATGCGGCCAAAGATGCGAAAGCATTTAAAAGCTAAATTTATGCCCTCTGATTATCAACAATTTTTTTTTAGGGAATTTCAAGATTTAAGGCAGAAAGAGCTATCAGTAGTAGTACAAGGTTATATTGAGAAATTCCTGAGTACAAATCAGAGCTGGTCTGCAAGAAGATGGTGAGAAGACAAGAAGAAGATATATCGATGGACTTAGATTCCAACTCCAAGATGAGCTAGCCCTACTCAAGGTGAAATCGTTGTTGAGGCATGTCAATATGCCTTACAGGTAAAGGAAAAATTGAATAGTGGGGCAAAGTGGTGAGCAAAGAGGGTGGCAGAAATTTAAATAGAGGAAGTCGTTCTTCCAAAACTACAAAGAAAGAAGAGCTAGAGGAAGGTAAAGAACCAAAGATTGATTACGGTGGGCAAGGAGCTTTTAGAGGTTGGGATAGAGGTAGAAGCCAACAAAGGCTTGGTTACTGGAGACCCTTGAAGTAATATAATTGTGACGGGCCTCGTAAAGCCACTGACTATCCTAAAAAACCCATAGTTGCCAATGGAACCATGATGGCCCGAGAGGAACCACGAGTAGAAAAAATTGAAGCTGAGACTGGAAAGAACTTGATGCTGCAAAAATTCTTAATAGCAATAGACCAAGAGGCCCTAGAAGCGGATTGGAAAAAAATAGTTTGTTCCAAAAAAAATACTAGTGTAGACAAAGTGTGCAAGATAATCATAGATGGAGGATCTACCAACAATCTAGCAAATACGAAAAAGGTACAAAAATTACAGCTTGTTTGCATTCCAAAAAATCCTTATAAGCTGCCAGGTTGCCATAGTGTGCTTGTGAATCAATCTTGTCTTGTTGATTTCAAAATTGGTCCTTATATAGACAAAATGTTATGTGACGTAGTACAAATGGATGCTTGTCAGTTGCTACTGGGAAGACTCTGACAATATGACCCAAAAAAATCCATCATGGAAAAGAAAACACTTAGGAAGTACATCATGAGGGAAAGAAACATATTTTAAAACCATGGAAAGAAGACGGGACATATGAAATATCTCTAGTAGGCATGGGTTATAAAAAAATTCTGTAAACAACCTAAAGGAAAAGTTTGTTACCTATCATGCCCTAGAGAAGAACGGGGACATGAAGAGAAACTCCCACAAGAGGTGCATAAATTACTAGCAATATTCTGATGTAACCCCAACAAAATTACCTGTAGGCTTGCCTCCCTCACAAGACATTACACACCATATTGACTTAGTGTCAAGATTAAAGCTTCCTAATCAAACTGGATACAGGTTAACTCTGCAAGAGAATGAGGAAATGAGAAGGCAAATTTCTCATTTGTTAGAGAAAAAGTTCATAAGGGAGAGAATGAGTCCTCGTGCTACACGAGCTCTACTCTTGCCTAAGAAAGGAGGCCAATGAAGAATGTGCATGGACTCTAGAGTTATTAACAAGATCACAGTTAAGCACCAATATCTATTACCTAGAATGAATGACATATTAGATTGCTTGGCAGGTGCAAAAATCTTCCCAAAGTGGATTTGAGTGGTTGACATCAGATCCAGATCCGAGAAGGGGTATGAGAGGAAGACAACGTTTAAGACCAAGGATGGTCTGTACGAGTGGTTGGTGATGACATTCGGAATGTCTAATGCTCACACCACTTTTGTGCGAACTACGGAGCAGGTATTTAGACCATACATTGTAAAATTTGTCAAATTTGTCATAGTTTACTTTGATGACATTTTAATTTTATTTAAAGACATGGAAGAACATATGAAGCACTTGAAAGTGTTTGATACTCTTAAGAGTAGAAAAAGTGTTTGTAAATCTTGAGAAGAGTGAATTTTGTAGAGAAAAGTTGGCTTTCTTGGGAAGTATGATTTCAGCAAATGGAGTGGACCCATAAAAGATTAAGGATATACTTGAATGGCCTATCCACAAAGCATAACAAAGGTGAGGAGCTTTCATGGATTAGTAAACTTCTATAAGAGATTTAATAGAAATTTCAGTGGTATAAGTGCTCCATTAACCGATTGTACCAAGGGGAAGTCCTTTTCCTGAACTCAAGAAAACTAAAATTTGAGTTTAAGAGATCCTTGTGTATCCCGGCAACGGAACCATTCCTGCCCACTCCATAAGGATCTCACCTGCTCACTCCTTTTATTAACATAAAAGGCGGGACATGTCCATGGGGACTTAGATGCTTGAATAAATCCACCTTTAAGTAGATTATCAATCTCGGCTTGGCATTCTGTTCGTTCAGAAGGAGACATGCCAATATGATGTGCCTTAAATTTTGGAGGAGTGGTTGTCTGGAATTCTAACTGACAATAATGTTTCTTACGATTCACAAAGGCATGTGGATTATCAGAGGAACAGTCAGTTTTGATTTTAGAAATCATGGCATCGATAACAGAGGTATTCAGAGAGATAGACTTATGTAACCAGTCAAGATTGGAAGCCTTACTGGGCTTTGGTGTAGATGGGACAATAGACTGGTAAGATGCAATTCTAGGAACAGATCCCTGTGGAAAACGGATCTCTTTTTCACAGATGGTACAGGGCATATGATTGTTAAGGTTATCTGACCCAAGAAGCATATCATAATGGAGTAGGTCAAAATGATGAACCTTAAACACTGTTTGAACTTGCCCTAACTGAACAGGAATGTAAGCAGAACATTTAGAAATGACTTTCTTTGAATCAAAAATTACTTGTAGAAAGTCGGGAACCCAGCAATCACTTGGAATAGCCTTTTCTTTTAACAGAGCTAGATCTCTGCACCGGTGTCAACCATTGCATCTAATGCATATGGCTTGATATTGGGAATACAGATTTGAACTTTACAAAATGGATTGCAAGAAGTTCTTACAGTACTTACTTTGGCTTGATGTTTTGCATCATATTGGTCATAGGCCTTCTCCATGATCAGCCTATCAACATCTTCTTCAGTATGAACACTGTTAGCTGATTCTTCTTCTTGAAGTAATGACTGAAATTCTTCAGTGGCTTTTTGTATGGCTCGTTCAAGAAGGGATATTCTTGCTTGCCTCCACCATTTTCTTTCAGGAGTGCCAATGGCAGGAACAGGAGTAGAAAGAGGGGCTGGAGGTAGACGATCTTCTCGAGCAACTTCGTCATCTACAATATTCTCTTCTGGGAAAAGGAATGGAAAACTTCGTGGGCCTGTCGCACGTCCTCGGCCAAAGCTTGGAGAGAATGGATGTCTGGGTAGACGTCCTCGGCCACGACCAGTAGGAAGAGAAAACTGATATGGGGCAAAAGAAGTTGTAGGAGCAGGAGACCTTGAGAAGAAAGATGGAGATCTTCACGATTTTCTTGTTGGATCTTGGCATCTAACTGATTCTGTAATTCATAAATTTGTGCCTGCAGAGAATAATGGCGATTGACCATGTGCGGGGGGCACTTTGCAAGTTCTTGCTGAAGTGTATCCAACTTTTGCTTCAGCACAATGGAACTAGGAGCAATGAAAGGATGCTCATATGAACTTTGAATCATATTACAATGAAAACTGGGTAATGAGTCATATCCTTGATCTGAATCAGAAAATTCATCTTCAGAGGAAGATGCAGAGACTTGATTTGTAGCAACAATGAGTTCAGAGAACTCGACATCTGATTCACAACTCTCTGTATCAGATATAAGCACATATGTATCTTCATCAAGAGAGTGCTCCTGAACAAAACTTACTTTAGCCTTTGCAGAGGCCTTATGACCTTTCTTGGGACAGTCCCGACTGTAATGGTTCCCTTCACATATGAAACACTCAATGTTCTTATTCTTGGGAAAATATTTCTTTCTTCTAAAGAAATTTCTACGGGGCCTTAAAGGCTTGGATGCACAATCTGTGCATTTAGAAGATTTCTTGAAGTGAGAAGAATGCTTCTTATATTTCTTATACCAGGAAGGATTAGGAGCTGGACAACCGAATTGATTTTCTATTTGTGTAGAACAAAACTTTACTCCTAATATTTTTTCAGCTCTAAGAGCCTCCTTCTGGGCCTTTTTATCAAGACAAAGATGTTGGTTAGTCTCTGTAATAATCTGATTTATCCTTCCAAAGGTTAAATCAGCATCAGTATAGTTATGCATGGCTTTTTTATATTCAGTGAAGAAGTATGAAGGAAACGACTCCACATATCTTAATTTCATTGTAGAGTTAAATGGAGTACCTGAATTATAGAGGAGATTTTTCATGTAGCATTGGTACTCTTTAACTTTGGACATGTCGTAGAGTTGAGCTCTGAGAAACTCAAGGGTACACAGTCTTTTCTCATCTTCGACTGTGCCAATGAATTCTGCGATTATTGCAGCTGTCAAACTGGCAGTTCCACCACCAACTTTTTCGGCGCCTTCTTCACCAACACCATTGATGACTTGGTTTTGCATGTGGGGAGGAACAACATCCCACCACTCTTTGAGTATGCCAACGAAACCGTTAGCAATGATACCGGCAATATCTTATTCATGCTTACCAAATTGCAGAACTTGGGTGTTAGCCCAACCAATCATACCATGGATCATTTCTCTGATCTCATCGGCAGTCTTGCAATCAACTTTATAGAAATTGGGCTGGAAATTTAAAGTTCTGATTGTACCTTGCATGGGAGGTGTAGAGCTTTCAGCTGTGTCCATGAAGCTTTCAGCAACTTCTTCTGTCAATCGTGCCATGCCGATTTTCTTGTCACCTTCTTTTTGCTGACTGAAGGGTGACTTCATTGAGGCAACTTGTGCCCAAGTAATGGCCTTGGACCAGTTTTGACTGGGTCCTTGGCTGCTGGAAGAGATACTACTTTTATCAGATTGAGAACTTTCTATTTTACTGACAGCAGTAGTGAGAGCAGGGAAATGCTGCTCGATCTCTGAAACAGAAAAACACAAAGTATTTACTTTTTCATTGACAGTTTGAATACTGTCAATCACCTTCTTCTCAGATCCTTCAGATACAGCATGAACAAATTGCTGGATCTGGTCAAGAACTTTTTGCAAATTAGAAGTTAGCTGCTGTACATTAATAGATAAATTATCCATCTTTTTATTCAACAAAGAAACAACAGACTGAATATCTCCACGCTGGTGGAGCTCTATTGCCTTAAGAGTATCCTGCATTCTCTTAAGCTTTTCATTCTGTGATAGGACTTGATCCTGAATAGCTCTCGTAGATTTGTTATTCCAGTTCATCATGGGAGCAGACTCAGATTGCTCGATCTTGGAGTCCAACTATCGCTGGTACCAATATTGTCGGTGCTGGTGCCGATCCTCTGTGTAGATCTGAAAATATTTAGCCATGGGAAACTCATTCTCATGCTGAGAGGTCGAAGACTCTTTTGTATCCATGGAGACCTTGGCTCTGTTTAATACAGATTTAGCCATTTGTAGAGTCTGGTAATGTGAAGAAGATGAACAACTATTCATACTAATACTAGGACCATTCTTAGGAATGTATTTTTGCTGTACAAGGACTTGACATTGTTCACACCAAAGACAGTCGGTGTTTGGATCATGTAAAAGTGTAGGATGGCTATAGGGGGGAAAGTTGGACTGAAGATTTTTCTCTTTGTCAAACATAAAAGACTGAGCAGAAGAAGATGCAGACAATCTTGGTTTAACAGAGGTAGACTTTTGAAATGATATGGTAGCCTTACCTTTGTCTTCTATGACTTTAGAGGCAGACTGTACAGACGATGTGCTTCCTTCAACACATTTTGTTGAAATAGTCCATTCACGGGGCACACGAATTTTATCCCAGCTTACTACTTCAGGTTCAATTTTTTGTGCAGTAAGACTAGCATGCATGACTACGCTACTTCCTTGGGAAGGGCCATGCTTTATAGCAGGATGAGCAGTATTAGTTAGACGAAAAATAATTCTATAAAAAATTGCTAAAGGGGAAGACCCTGGTTTCATGTTCAATCCCGTGGTTTGCAAATGCAACTTTAGAACTTGATCTAACAGATTGTCAGTCTGTATAGATACGGGATAGTTAGGGAACACATTAAAATGGATGGGTCCGTTACTGAGACTAGTTTGTAAGGCGGCTAACAAACAGTCTTTGAAACTCTCATGTCGAGTATCAAGCAAGCAACACAAAACAGATGCATTTAAACCTTGACGGAATAAAGGAGTTATTCCGACCTGCACACAACCTATATGTACAAACTTATAGGTGGACTGCTTCTTTAAATAAGCTAGATCTTGTGGTGAAATCAAAGGAATATCATATTCAGACTTGGCAGAAGTTTTAACCTGAATACAAGATTCACGAGATCTAATAGCAGTGCTAGCTAATAAATGAAACGATTTAGATTTCTGGTATACTTCACTATAGGGGAGCTTCGGGAGCTTCCATCCTGGAAGTGGATTCTCTTCTTCAGAAATATTAGTTTCATCATTAACAGGAATAAGATCCGAAAGACTTACGAATGCATCATCGCAGTCTTCGTCTTGTCGTCCAGAAGTCGATGCAACCCATGCTTCTGTGTCCATGTCGTCTAACGCAAATTTTTTGTCCTTCACCGCGTCTTATGTAGAACGTATATGACCTCAACACGCCTCACCCGGGCTAAAAACGGTCCGCGTTCCTCTGTGCGCGTCTTACGGGATTCAGAAATGCTGTAGACGAAATCTCTAAACACAGAAAGCAGAGAAATGCAAATCGAGATAATGAAAGAACAAGAACAAAACAGCTCTGATACCACTTTCTAACCAACAACAAGGATCTTTAAACTCAAACTCAAACTTTTATTTAACTGTAAGAGCAGAACTCCATTACACACTTCTTGATCTTCAAATAAATTCTTCAAAGAAGAATGAATATTACAACTTCTTAACTAAAAACAGACACTTCTAAAACTTGAAAACTTACTTAGAAAAATCTAATAATTTTTGGTGTCTTACAATGAACCAAGCTCAACCTTATATAGCAGAGGAGAGTGGAAAAACGCCGGAAACCTAGAACCTAAAGACCGAGAACTTGTAACTCAGGTTACCAAAAAGATTCCCACCAAAGAACCGACAGGACGAGTACATGCCACTCGTAATAGCACCTTTTGAAAGTGGGGAGGTCCACAAATTACATAAAGTGAGTTTTCACGTCACTGTTTAAGACAAGGATGACAACAAGCCTGTCATCTAACTTTAAGGACTATACAAAATACTGGGCCCGACATCATCATCAGAAGATGAGGAAGAATCTTGAGTAGGAATGATTTCACGTTCCTCAACAGGAAAAAGGAGACGCGTGTTGCGCTCGTACCAAAGTCTTGAGACAGCTCGGGACCCGTCGGTATCTCTACGAAGATATGCTCGTGTTGGGTAGAGATATTGATCAGGGATACGTAGAGAGTATCCAGGTGCAGGAGGAGGTACATTCATGGTGTGATGGATGTAAAACTTCCTCCAGAGAGCTCCATTAGGATTTGCATGGTGACCCTGCATGGTGTTAGTAAGAACATAATATTTCATCTTGACATACCAGGGAATTTTACAATTTATAATAATATTTCTAACAGTGTCTGGACTTGGATTGAGCAGTGGACTGTTAGACAACTTAGTTGGCAAAAACTTGATCAAGAAATACTTATAATAAGCTGAGATGTATTGTTGATCTCCTGGTCGGCTTGGACGATTCCATGCATCATTTTCAAGTGGATCACCTTCTGGCCAGAGCCTTGAAAATTCAAATCGCCACAATGTATTTGGCTTAGGAATAAGTTGGCGAAGACGAATTCCTTCAACAGGTGGTGTGTCATGAGCAAGCTCTATATATCGTGAATGGTGCCATGGCCATTTCAGATTGCAAAAGACCATTGGGTCTTGTCTGGTATGAAAATCAGAGGTTGGAATTTCTGTATCAACAAACCTGCTAGCAACTTCTGTCATATTATAATGAGAGACTGAAATTATCTCTCGAGATGTAAGCAATTGTTTGGCTTCTTGGGACATTCTAAGATCACAACTTTCTTTAGATCTTATCATAGGAAGACAGGTAGCAGTGTCCCAAACTGGATGAAGGTACTCATGAACAATTTGAGTAACATTGATGGTTTTATACTGAACAAGTTCTCTGGAGGCAAAATCTGCTAGAGCATTCTTTTTACCAGAGATATGTTCGACATCAAAGTCGTAACCATCAAACCATTGAGCCCATCGTTGGAGGCGACCATAAGTTGTCTTATTTGTTGGGTCACCTTTATACAATCTTCCCTTGAAATGCTGTAAATCAGTTCTTAACAGAAACTTTTCATGCTGAATGAAAAACAAGAAAGATTGAATGGCTCTTTTTGCTGCAAGAATTTCTTTATGACTAGAATGATACTTTAATTCAGGACCTTTAAAAGATCCGGAAGCATACCTGCAAATATGTTCTGTATCATTCTCCTTTCGTTCTTTGAGGATTGCCCCCCAAGAATCTTCTGAAGCATCTGTCTCAATAATCTTGAAACCTGAACCAGGCAGAGACAGTGATGGTAGAGTCTGGCAAGACTGCTTAATTCGTTGAACAGCTTTGGTCATATCAGAATTCCAAACTGGGGCATTTTTGCGAAGCCTTTTATTCAGGAGTAATCTATCTGCAGCCACATTTTGATAAAAACCGGCAATATAATTAACACAACCTAAAAATCTTTGTAGTTGTGTTTTATCAGTTAATTCATCAGGAAATAAACTGATTTTTGAAACAATATGCTCCTGCAGAAGTATGGCTCCATCTGAGATAGTGATACCCAGAAACTGAACTGTGTCTTTGAATGTCTCCATTTTTGTGGGACTGAGACATAATCCATTGGAATATACAGTCTGATAGAATTGTTCTAGGTGCTCCAAATGTTCTTTGGTATTCTGGGAGAATACAAGAATATCATCAATATACACAATAAGAAACTTGGAGAGATGACCAAATATTTGATCCATTTTTTTCTGAAAAATGGATGGGGCGGTTTTTAAACCGAATGGAAAAATAGTCCATTCATACTGTCCACCCGGAATGCTGAAAGCAGTTTAAAAAGTATCTTCCTTATTTAGGAAGATTTGCCAGAATCCTGATTTTAAATCAAATTTGCTATAAACCTTACTGCCATGAATCCGAGTGAGTAAATCATCTCGGCTAGGGATAGGATGTTGTACAGGCAGAATAAACTTATTCAAAGGTTTATAGTTAACAACAAGTCTTTTCTTACCTCTCACCTGCTCACTCCTTTTGTTAACATAAAAGGCAGGACATGTCCAAGGGGACTTAGATGCCTGAATAAATCCACCCTTGAGTAGATTATCAATTTCAGCTTGGCATTCTATTCGTTCAGAAGGAGACATGCCAATATGGTGTGCCTTAAATTTTGGAGGAGTGGTTGTCTGGAATTCCAACTGACAATAATGTTTCTTGCGATGCACAAAGGCATGAGGATTATCAGAGGAACAGTCATTTTTGATTTTGGAAATCATGGCATCAATGACAGAGGTGTTTAGAGAGATAGACTTATGTAACCAGTCATTATTAGAAGCTTTACATGGGCTTTGGTATAGATGGGTATAATAGACTGGTAAGAGGGAAGTCTAGGAACAGATCCCTGAGGAAAACGGATCTCTTTTTCACAGATGGTATAGGGCATATGATTGTTAAGGTTATCTGACCCAAGAAGCATATCATAATGAAGTAGGTCAAATTGGTGAACCTTGAACACAGTTTGGACTTGCCCTAACTGAACAGGAATATAAGCAGAACATTTAGAAATGACTTTCTTTGAATCAAAGCTTACTTGCAGAAAGTCAGAAACCCAACAATCCCTTGGAATAGATTTTTCTTTTAAGCAGACTGATTTCTGCACCAGTGTCAATCATTGCATCCAAAGCATATGGTTTGATATTTGGAATACAAATCTGGACTTTACAGAATGGATTGCAAGAGGTTCTTACAGTACTTACTTCAGCTTGATGTTCTGCATCATATTGGTCGTAGGCTTTCTCCATGATCAGCCTATCGACATCTTCTTCAGTGTCAGCACTGTTTGCTGATTCTTCTTCTTGAAGTAATGACTGAAATTCTTCAGTGGCTTTCTGTATGGCTCTTTCAAGAAGGGATATTCTTGCTTGCCTCCACCATTTTCGTTCAGGAGTGCCAATGGCAGGAACTGGAGTAGAAACAGGGGCTGGAAGAATCTTCTCGATCAACTTCTTCATCTGTAATATTCTCTTCGGGAAAAGAAACGAGAAGTTTCTTGCTGGTTCCACGTCCTCGTCCAAAACTTGGAGAAAAGTCACGTCCTCGGCCACGACCAGTAGGAAGAGAAAACTGATATGGGGCAAAAGAAGTTGTAGGAGACTTACGAGAAGCAAGATGGAGATCTTCATTATTTTCTTGTTGGATTGTTGCATCCAACTGATTCTTTAATTCATAAATCTGTGCCTGCAGAGAGTAATGGCGATTGACCATGTGCGGTGGGCACCTTGTGAGCTCTTGCTGAAGTGTATCCAACTTTTGCTTTAGCACAATAGAACTGGGAGCAATAAAAGGATGCTCATATGAACTCCGGATCATATTACAATGAAAACTGGGTAATGAGTCATACCCTTGAGATCAGAAAATTCATCTTCAGAGGAAGAGATACTTGATTTGTAGCAATAATGAGTTCAGTATCTGATTCACCTCTCTGTATCAGATATAAGCACATATGTATCTTCATCTGATGCTCCTGAACAAAACTTACTTTGGCCTTTGCAGACTGACCTTTCTTTGGACAATCCCGACTGTAGTGATTTCCCTTACAGATGAAACACTCAATCTTTTTATTTTTGGGAAAATATTTCTTTCTTCGAAAGAACTTTTTGCGGGGCTTGAAAGGTTTAGATGCACAGTCTGTGCATTTGATAGATTTCTTGAAGAATGAAGAATGCTTCTTATGTTTCTTATACCGGGAAGGATTAGCTGGAAATGAATTGATTTTCTATTTGGGTAGAACAAAACTTAACTCCTAATATTTTTTGGCTCTAATAGCTTCCTTCCGGGCCTTTTTCTACAGAGACGTTGGTTAGTCTCTGTGATAATCTGATTTATCCTTCCAAAGGTTAAATCTGCATGTATAAGTATGCATATTTTTTGTATTCAGTGGAGAAGTATGAAGGAAAAGACTCCACATATCTCAATTTCATAGTAGAGTTAAATGGAGTACCTGAATTATCTTTTATGTAGCATTGTTACTCTTTAACCTTGGACATGTCGCAGAGTTGAGCTCTCAGAAACTCAAGAGTACACAGTCATCTCGACTCAAAAATGATATTGCAGCTGTCAAATTGGCATTCCCAACTTGTTCCTTCTTCACCGGCCATTCAAAATGATTTGCATGCGGGTAGGAACAGATCTTTGAGTACACAGAGGATCGGCAAAAGCGCTGACAATACTGGTATCAACGACATTTGGACTCAAAGATTGAACAATCTGAGTCCATCTTTTTGCTGACTGAAAGGTGACTTCATGAGGAACTTTGTGCCCGAGTAATAGACCACAACTGCTGGAAGAGACACTGATTTTATCAAGAACTTTCTATTTTACTGACAGCAGTAGTGAGAGCAGGGAAATTCTGCTCGATCTCAGAAACAAAAAAACCACAAGTATTTACTTTTTCATTGACAGTTTGTCTCAAAATGAAAAGCTTAAGAGAATGCAGGATACTCTTAAAGCTATAGAGCTTCACCAACGTGGAGATATTCAATCTGTTGTTTCTTTGTTAAATAAAAAGATGGATAATTTATCTACTAATGTACAGCAGCTGACTAATAACTTGCAGCAAGTTCCAGATCAGGTCAGCAACAATCTGCAATCCCAGATCCAACAATCTGTTCGTGCTGTATCTGAAGGATCTGAGAAGAAAGTAATTGTCAGTATTCAAACTTTCAATGAGAAAGTTAATACTTTGTGTTTTTCTGTTTATGAGATCTAGCAGAATTTCCCTGCTCTCACTACTGCTGTCAACAGAATCGAAAGTTCCCATTCTGATAAAAGTAGTATCTCTTCCAGCAGCCAAGGACTCAGTCCAGATTGGTCCAAGGCCATCACTTGGGCACAAGTTTCCTCAATGCAATCACCTTTCAGTCAGCAAAAATATGGTGACAAGAAAATCGGCATGGCTCGGTTAACAGAGGAAGCTTCCGAAAGCTTCATGGACACAGCTGAAAGCTCTACACCTCCTATGCAAGGTACGATCAGAACTCTAAATTTCCAGCCCAATTTTTACAAAGTTGAATGTAAAACTGCTGACGAAATTCGAGAGATGATCCATGGTATGATTGGTTGGGCCAACACCCAAGTCTTGCAATTTGGCAAACACGACAAAGATATTGCCGGTATCATTGCTAACGGTTTCGTTGGCATACTCAAAGAGTGGTGGGATGTTGTTCTTGCCCGCATGAAGGACCAAATCATAAACGGCCAAGGAGAAGAGGGAACCGAACGAGTTGGGGGTGGAACTGCCAGTTTGACAGCTGCAATAATCGCAGAATTTATTGACACAGTTGATGATGAAAAAAGACTGTGTACTCTTGAGTTTCTGAGAGCTCAACTCTGCGACATGTCCAAAGTTAAAGAGTACCAATGCTACATGCAAAAATCTCCTTTATAATTCAGGTACTCCATTTAAATCTACAATGAAATTAAGATATGTGGAGTCTTTTCCTTCATATTTCTCCACTGAATATAAAAAAGCCATGCATAATTATTCTGAGGCTGATTTAACCTTCGGGAGGATAAATCGGATTATTACAGAGACTAATCAACATCTCTGCCTTGAAAAGAAATCCCGTAAAGAGTCTCTAAGAGCTGAAAAAATACTAGGAGTAAAGTTTTTTTCTACCCAAATAGAAAATCAATTTGGTTGTCTAGCTCCTAGTTCCTCTCAGTATAAGAAACATAAGAAGCATTCTTCCCGCTTCAAGAAAACTACTAAATGCACAGACTGTGCATCTAAACCTTTCAAGCCCCACAGAAAGTTATTTAGAAGAAAGAAATATTTTCCCAAATCTAAAAAGATTGAGTGTTTCATATGCAAGGGAAACCACTATAGTCAGGACTGTCCCAAGAAAGGTCACAAGGCCTCTACAAAGGCCAAAGTAAGATTTGTTCAGGAACACTCTCTTGATGAAGATACATATGTGCTTATATCTAATACAGAGAGTTGTGAATCAGATGTTGAGTTCTCTGAACTCACTATTGCTACAAATCAGGTATCAGCATCTTCCTCTGAAGATGAATACTCTGACTCTGATCAAGGATATGAATCCTTACCCAGTTTTCACTGTAACATGATTTGGAGTTCATATGAGCACCCTTTTATTGCTCCTAGTTCTATTGTGTTGAAGCAAAAGTTGGATATACTTCAGCAAGAGCTTGCCAAGTGCCCTCCACACATGGTCAATCGACATTACTCTCTGCAGGCACAAATTTATGAATTACAGAACTAGTTGGATGCCAAGATCCAACAAGAAAATTGTGAAGACACTCACCTTTCTTCTCAAAGGTCTTCTACTCCTACAACTTCTTTTGCACCATATTAGTTTTCTCTTCCTTCTGGTCGTGGTCACAGACATCTACCCCAACATCCCATTTCTCCAAGCTTTGGCCACAGATGTGGAACCAGTCCAAGAAGCTTCCCATTTCTATTTCCCGAAGAGAATGTTGCAGATGAAGAAGTGGTAGCATCTCGTTTACCTCCATCCCTTGTTTCTAATACAGTTCCTGCCATTGGTACTCCTGAAAGAAAGTGGTGGAGGCAAGCACGTATCTCTCTTCTTGAAAGAGCCATACAAAAATCAACTGAAAAATTTGAGTCATTACTTCAAGAAGAAGAATCAGCAAACAGTGATGACACTGAAGAAGATGTTGATAGGCTGATCATGGAAAAAGCCTATGACCAATATGATGCAGAACATCAAGCCGATGTAAGTACTATATGAAATTCTTGCAACCCGTTTTGTAAAGTCCAATTTTGTATTCCAAACATAAAACCATATGCTTTGGATGCAATGATTGAAAGTGGTGTAGAAATCAGTCTGCTTAAAGAAAAAGCTATTCAAATGGATTGCTTGGATTCCTGACTTTTTGCAAGTAAGTTTTGATTCAAAGAAAGTCGTTTCTAAATGTTCTTCTTATATTTCTGTTCAACTAGGGCAAGTCCAGATCGTGTTTAAGGTTCACCAGTTTGACCTCCTTCATTATGATATGCTTCTCGGGTCAGATAAAATTAACATTCATATGCCCTATACCATTTGTGAAAAAGAGATCCGTTTCCCTCAAGGATCTGTTCCCCGAATTCCATCCTACCAGTCTCTTGTACCCTCTGTACCAAAGCCCTGTAAAGCTTCTAATAATGACTGGTTGCATAAGTCCATCTCTTTTAATACATCTGTCATTGATGCCATGATTTCCAAAATCAAAAATAAATGTTCCTCTAATAATCCTCATGCCTTTGTGCATCACAAGAAACATTATTGTCAGCTGGAATTTCAGACAACCACTCCTCCAAAATTTAAGGCACATCATATTGGCATGTCTCCTTCTGAACGAACATAATGCCAAGTTGAGATTGATAATCTCCTTAAAGGTGGATTTATTCAGGCATCCAAGTCCCCCTGGACATGCCATGCCTTCTATGTTAATAAAAGGAGTGAGTAGGTGAGAGGTAAGAAAAGACTTGTTATAAACTATAAACCTTTGAACAAATATATTCTACCTGTGCAACATCCTATCCCTAGCCGAGATGATTTACTCACTCAAATTCATGGCAGTAAGGTTTATAAAAAATTTGATTTAAAATTAGGATTCTGGAAAATATTCCTAAATCAGGAAGATACTTTCAAAACTGCTTTCAACATTCCGGGTGGACAGTATGAATGGACTGTTTTGCCATTTGGATTAAAAACTGCCCCCTCCATTTTTTAAAAGAAAATGGATCAGATATTTGGTCATCTCTCCAAATTTCTTATTGTGTATATTGATGATATTCTTGTATTCTCTTAGAATACCAAAGAACATTTGGAGCACCTAGAACAATTCTATCAGACTATATATTCCAATGGATTATGTCTCAGTCCCACAAAAATGGAGACAGTTAAAGATACAGTTCAATTTTTGGGTATCACTATTTCAGATGGAGCCATACTTCTGTAAGAACATATTGTTTCAAAGATCAGTTTATTTCCTGATGAATTAACTAATAAAACACAACTACAAAGATTCTTAGGTTGTGTTAATTACATTGTAGGATTTTATCAAAATGTGGCTGCAGATAGATTACTCTTGAACAAGAGGCTTCACAAAAATGCCCCAGCATGGAATTCTGAAATGACCAAAGCAGTTCAAAGGATTAAACAGTCCTGCCAGACTCTCTCGTGTTTGTCTTTGCCTGGTTCCGGTTTCAAGATTATTGAGACAGATGCCTCAGAAGATTCTTGGGGATCCATCCTCAAAGAACGGAAGGAGAATGATACAGAACATATTTGCAGGTATGCCTCAGGATCTTTTAAAGGTCCTCTGTTAAAATATCATTCTAGCCTTAAAGAAATTCTTGCAGCAAAAAGAGCCATTCAATCTTTCCTATTTTTCATCCAGCATGAAAAGTTTCTTCTGAGAACTGATTTACAACATTTCAAGGGAAGATTGTATAAAGGTGACCCAACAAATAAAACCACTTATGGTCGCCTCCAACGATGGGCTCAATGGTTTGATGGTTACGACTTTGATGTCGAACATATCTCTGGTAAGACGAATGCTTTTGCAGATTTTTCCTCAAGAGAACTTGTTCAGTATAAAACCATAAATGTTACTCAAATCATTCATGAGTACATTCATCCAGTATGGGACAAGAACTGCTTACATCCAGAGGGATAATTTCAGTCTCTCATTATAACATGACAGAAGTTGCCAGCAGGTTTGTTGATACAGAAATACCAACTTCTGATTTTCATACCAGACAAGACCCAATGGTCTTTTGTAATCTGAAATGGCCATGGCGCCATTCTCGATATACAGAGCCAACTCATGACACACCACCAGTTGAAGGAATTCGTCTTCGCCAACTTATTCCTAAACCAAATACATTGTGGCGATTCGAATTTTCCAGGCTCTGGCTAGAAGGTGATCCACTTGAAAATGATGCATGGAATCGTCCAAGCTGACCAGGAGATCAACAATACATCTCAGCTTATTATAAGTATTTCTTGATCAAGTTTTTTCCAACTAAGCTGTCTAACATGCCACTATTCAATCCGAGTCCAGACACTGTTAGAAATATTATTATAAATTTTAAAATTCGATGGTATGTCAAGATGAAATATTATATTCTTACTAACACCATGCAGGGTCACCACGCAAATCCTAATGGAGCTCTCTGGAGGAAGTTTTACATCCATCACACCATGAATGTACCTCCTCCTGCACCTGGATACTCTCTACGTATCCCTGATCAATATCTCTACCCAACACGAGCATATCTTCGTAGAGATACTGACGGGTCCTGAGCTGTCTCAAGACTTTGGTACGAGCGCAACACGCGTCTCCTTTTTCCTGTTGAGGAACATGACATTATTCCTATTGAAGATTCTTCCTCATCTTCTGATGATGATATCGGACCAAGTACTTTGTATAGTCCTTAAAGTTAGATGACAGGCTTGTTGTCATCCGCATCCTAAGCAGTGACGTGAAAGCTCACTTTATGTAAAATGTGGACCTCCCCACATTCTAAAGGTGCTATCACGAGTGGCATGTACTCGTCCTGTCGGTTGAGTGGGAATCTTTTTGGTAACCTGGGTTACCAGTTCCCGGTCTTTAGGTTCTAGGTTTCCGGTGTTTTTCCACTCTCCTCTGCTATATAAGGATGAGCTTGGTTCTTTGTAAGACACCGTGAATTTTTATTAGAGTTTTCTTAGTAAGCTTCAAGTCAAAGAAGTTTGTATTTAGTTTTCAGAAGTCTTCTAGTATTTGATTCTTCGTAGAAGAATTGGTTTGAAAGATCAAGAAGTGTGTAATGGAGTTTTGCTCTTACATTAAATAAAAGTTGAAAATTTGAGTTTAAGAGACCCTATTCCTTCTTTGCTGGAATTTGGGAATATTTTTACCGTTGAGTGTGATGCTCTGGCTATTGTAATTGGGGGAGTGTTGAGTCAAAAATGCAAGCCAATTTGCCTATTTGAGTGAGAAACTAAATGATGCAAAAAAAAATAGTACGGCACTTACGACAGAAAATTGTATGCTATTGTCTAGACATTGAAATAATGGAGGCACTATCTATTGTGTACAGAATTTATTTTGTTGAGAGAGAATCAAGTGCTGAAGTATATAAATGCTCAAGCCAAGTTATCTCATAAGCATCCCAAATGGGTCTCATTTTTGCAAAGTTATACATTTGTAGCGCAACATGTGAGTCGAAAAAGTAATCTTCCGGCTGATGCTTTAAGTAGGAGATGTCACCTACTTGTTACGATGACTAATGAAATTGTAGGGTTTGAAGAAATGAAGAATGAATATGCAGCTGATCCCTATTTCAATAATATTAGTGAGGCTCTCAGCAATCTCAGAGATGTACATCAAATGTTTTATGAAGAATATTTATCGATAGATGGATTTTTGTTTAAGGGACTCCAACTTGGTGTTCTCATTGGGTCTAGGAGGGAAAAGCTGATTAGGGAAATGCATTTAAATGGTTTGGGAAGTGTTATCAACTAATTTTGACTTCGCAAAATTACAACGTGAAATTTTTTTTAAAAATTATGAAGTGTCTTTTCTCGTGGTTTATATCCCTCATCTTGATCATTTTTTGTCTGATCGTTTTGGGCTTCGTTTCACCCATTTCAGGTAAGTACTTCTCCCGCTATGTCACAAACCATGTTTAAATTAATTAATTAATACTTAATTAATTTCTTACCCTTTTATTTAATAAAATTAATTTTATTAAACTTTGGGGTTTTTTAATTAATAAATATTAATTTAATATTCATTAAAATTGATCGACAAATTTGGAAGAATTTTTCTCATTTTGCCATTGCTGTGGGCAATTAAAATTCCGCCTCCAATTGCCCAGAATGCCAATTTGGCTCTCCGCTCCCGTTTTTCCCTTTCCTGACAAAGTTTCTATTTTCCCCCGCTTGTGAGAAATTCCCTTGTTGATTGCCAACACAACCGGATGTCAAATAGTGAAATATCTCTCATTTTTCCCTGTGGGGAAATGGAGGGGAATTGTCAGCACGCTTTGCCATTGTCATAGGAAAACGGTTAACTTCTTCCCATTTTCCCCTGGCAATTATTGCCCACTACCCGAAGAAAGTGGAAATTGGTTATTCAACGGGAAGAAGAAGAAACGGTTACGAGAAAGCTTCTTGGATCCTCATAACTTTCCTCTGTGAAACTCTATGAGAAAAGATGTGAGAAAGTAATGAAGAAGCTTTGAAGATCTTTAATTCCAACTTATTATTATTTCCAACTTCTTATTATTTCCCCTGTGTAGAAACGTTTTCTGAAAAAGTTTTTTTCCTTTCAAGGATTCATAGCACATTCCTCACAGACATTGAGTCTTCTAGTGAAGGAAGTGGAACGCATTATTTAGGAAGCAATAGTCCACACAGTCCAAAAGAGCACGTAGTAGGAGGATTTGTCAGAACATAAAGTTCACGCAGGGTGAAGTGAAGGTTGTCCACGTAGGTGGAAGTAGAGAAGCCCATTGAAGAGTGAAAGCAAAGTAATTACAACACACCAAAGCACATGCACAGATCCACGCAAAAAGCAATCACTAGTAGTCATAGCCAAAGGAAAGCCATAACCATGTGTGAGAGGTAAAGAACAAACAAAGGGAATAAACACAAGTCAAGGGAAAAGCAAAACAGCCACACTCAGGGAGTCAATAGACCACGCATTGGCCATGTTGTTGTCCATACCAGTCAAAGCAAGCTCCCACACAGTCCAGTCATAATGCACAGCCAAGGTAAAGAAAAGCACAATCCATGCAAAGGGAGCCACTCACAGCCCACATAGGCCATGTAGGTCATGCAGAAAAAGATCACGTATTGGCAAGAATAAAATAAAATAAAGCTTGCATTGGGAAGAATAACCACACAAGGTAAAGGCAAGAGCATTCCACTCATGGTCAAGGATCCATCGCGTAGGGTAAAAAAGGAGAAGTTCCACGCATTTCCGAGGCCCAAACATCAACGCAAAGGTGAAAGGAAACAAGCCACACATTTACTTGGGTCATTCACGCATTGGTCAAAGTGAAAGAAGCTTGAGCCAGCTGCCAAAGGAAAATAGCAAAGCCATATGCATTGGTCCAAGTTGAAGCAGTTGCCAACACAAAAGGGAACACACCAGTCAAAGCAAAATATGCATTCATCAGGCAAAAGTCCATATAGAGCACCAGGCAGGTTAAAGAAGAGGTTTTCCACGACAAGGGAGAGTGAAGATAAATTCCCGCACGGTCCAAAATAGCTAACAGTTGTCAAAGAATAAAACATAGCATCTCCACGCAAGGTCAAAGCAAGAACACTCATTCCACGCACAAGGAAAGTTTAAACAATTATCCAAAACACAAAACCGGGAATATAAACAAAAATTGTCCAAATTCATAGTATTTTAACCCGGTTTGTAACTCGAGCTTAGTCTTGATATTTTGTTGGCGTTAGCATTTTAAAAAAAATTGTAACCCGGAATCACTCATTATTTTTTAAAAAAATAATAATAAAAGAGTCGTAATTTTTCTTGCGGTCACGATGTTCGGAGACTAAGACCCGACACTATTTACACCGTTTTGTGTGCCCACTTTGTTTTTCTATAAAATTCATAATGGCTGAAAAATCTAACAAATCTGTAGGAAAGTCAAAGAAGCCAGTAGAAAGGTCAAACAAGTCCGCACTCAAATACGAATTCCAAGGGATCATTCCTCCCACTTCCATCAAGTCTGCATACGACAATATCACCAACACTGATCTTGGCCACATCAACGTGCAACAATTCTGTGATCGGGTGAAAGCCGAAGGGAAAACCATATTCTCGGATGGGCTCTATCATAGTGGTCTACCTCAAGCAACAATTTTTCATGTTTCAGTGCAATGCCCTGAGCTAGTCATCGTTTACGCAGAACATTATGATCCCGAAAGGCGAGGAATTTTCAAGGATAATCGCGAGCCTTTCCTCTTGATCACACCAAAGCACATCGAAGAATTGCTTAGAATCCCTTATTTCCCTGAGAATGTTGACATCACTCAAAAATCAGCGCAAGATTTTTGGGATGAAGAACCCCTCCAATGGAGCAAGATGGTCAACAACAATTGGCTAGTAACCAAGAGGCCCAATGTTGATTGGTTTCCCAAGGAATTGTACCGCATTGAATTTGTGGAGGAAATCGGTGATATGATCACTCTTTTGAGCCGAGTCTTCGGTCTCCCCTCTGTCAGACTTTTCCACCCATGGATGTATCAGTTTATCTACATCATCCTTGCCAAGAGAGAGTTTGTAGATTGGGCCACCATCATTAGTGATACTCTTCATAAACAATTGATCAAAGTGAAGATGACTAGGCATTTCTACATGACATCATACCTAACCTACACAGTGGTTAGAAGGAAGCTATTTTTGGGGCTAGAAACGAAAGGCATAAGGGGTCCATAAAATAGTGTTTTCCACTATTATCCACAGTTGAGTTTCAAGAATAGCTCTCACCACTTCAGGAGAGTTAATGATGCTGTCACCTTCAGCATGATTAGAAACTTGAATAGAAACCTGGAAGAAAGATTCTCCAAGGATGTTATCATTGTCATTTCTCAGTGGGGAACATGGTTCATTCAGTTCCTATCCTTTTCCTCTAGGTAGCCGGTACGTGCCCCAGGGCTTGCAGGTACGGGTCCGGTTCGTTGTGGGTTCAGGGTACGGGTCTGGTTCACAGGGGGTATGGGCAGGGTTCTTCCTGCAAGGCCCGGGTATGCTCGGGTATGTTTATGGACGTACCCGGGCCCTGCAAGAAGAACCCTACCCGTACCCAACCGTACCCGCCACATTTTGGACGTTTTTTTTTAAATGTTTTTTGGTCAAAAAAAATCAAACCAACTTTTTAAACTATAATTTATTCTTTTAAACCCTAATTTGTGCCCCCAAACTCTATAACAACAACAAGTCATTTACCTCACATTTGCATTCTTGCCTCTTATTTGCATACTTTACTCTCACTTTCAATTTTTCCATTATTTTCAATTGCTTAGGGTTGATTTCAAGTGCCATATAGTTGAAGTAGCTTGCAATAAGTGCCAAGGAGTTCAAGGAGCTTGCATTATTGGTGTTGGGTGTATTGAGCTAAGTATTTTGTGATTTTTTTATAGTGTTTTAGTTTGTATTTAATATTGTATTATTTTTTAGTTGTTTTTTGTTATTGTTTTAAGCTTCATTTTTCTACATTTGATTTCATTTAAATTTTAATTTTAAAATTTCTAACATTTTTCTCAAGACTAAATTTGTTTTCTTTTTTTAAAAAATGCATTGTGCAGTTAAAACTTGAAAACTTAAAATGGCTACGAGTTCTAGTTCTGTGGGTCAAGGTAGTAAAGGTGTCCTTAACAAAAGTGATCCATCCTCCCCCCTTTGGAGCCATGTCAAACAACTAGAACTATTACCAGGTGGAGGGGGCTTTGTTTGGGTTTGCTCACAATGTAATATGCAATTTAAGAGCTCCTATAGTCGGGTGAAAGCCCATTTGTGTGGGGCTATTGGCCATGGAATTAGAACATGTGGAGGGGTTGGATGGAAAGGGGTTGCCACGTGCAAAGACTTTTGCATACATCAAAGAGCAGGAGGAAGCAGATGCAGCAGCTGCATTAAAATCTAATCATCCTATGGCAAGAAAAGGAAGATCACATAGCATTAGCAAGCCACATGTTTCTCCTTTTGTTGATGTTGTGGCCCCAAATCACCCATTTTTGTCTACACCTATTGCAACTGGAGGGGAAGAGGATTCACCTCTTTCTCACAAAAGAACAAAAGATGTAGGCCCATTGGAAAGGGAATTCCATAATGAAAGCAGGGACATAGCTAACCAAAGTGTTGGACGCTTTATTTATGCATGTGGTGTCCCATTTAATGTTGTTAGATCACCATACTGGCAAGATATGGTGAAATGTATTAATGAAGCCCCTAAAGGGTACATTAGCACAAGGTATGAGAAGGTGCGCACCACCTTATTGTCAAAAGAAAGAAAGAAAGTTGAAGACTCATTGTTACCCATCAAGAATCAATGACTCGAAACAGGAGTGTCCATCGTTTCTGACGAATGGAAAGATATAGCAAATAGGCCATTGATCAATGTGGTTACCGTGTGTCCTAAAGGGGCAATGTTTCTCAGGGCTATTGACTGTGAAAGGCAAGTGAAGGATGCCCAATTCATTACCAACATCCTCATAGAATCTATTGAGGCGGTGGGGCCTCAAAATGTTGTCCAAGTTGTAACGGACAATGCAAAAAATTGTAGAGCTGCAGGGTTGTTGGTTGAGGCACGGTATGGACACATATTCTGGACACCTTGTGCGGTTCATTCCCTCAACTTAATGTTACAAAAATTGGGCACAAAAATTGCTTGGATCAAACAAGTATATGAGGAGGCAAGTGAGATTCAAATGTTCGTCAGCAACCACCACATGTCCCAAGCCATCTTTTGTAAATTCTCGACATTGCAGCTTTTGAAGGTAACCCGTAACATTCTAATTTCTTTTTAATTTTTTAAAATAATTATTAGTTTTTAAAATTCATTTTTATAAATTCATTAAATTTAATTTTATAAGTTTGTAATTTGTAGAATTTCGAATGTTTTAAATTTACTTGTCTTAATTTTATTTCTTTTGATTTCTTATTAGGTTGCTGAGACTTGATTTGCCTCACACACGCTCGTCCTGAGACAGCTTGTGAAGGTGCAAGAGGCATTGAGTGGCATGGTTATTAGTGACCTTTGGAGTATATGGAGGCAAGCAAACAATGAGAGGGCTAGAAATGTGAAATTGTTGATCCTGGATGAAGCATGGTGGGATCGTGTGGATTACTTGCTTAGTTTTACTGAGCCCATCGTGAGTATGTTAAGATTTGTTGATATGGATCATCCATGCATAGGTGAAATTTATGATGGAATTGACTCACTGATTGAGTCAATTAAGACCGTCATAAATGCCAAAGAGCAATATCCTACAGAGACCTTCTTCAAAGAAGTGCAGTCACATCTCAATGAAAGGTGGAACAAAATGACTACTCCATTGCATCTTCTTGCTTTTGCCTTGACTCCAAAATATTATAGCGCAGAGATCCTTTCTTTGCTTAGGAGGGTCCCACCATATAGGGATGTTGAAGTTAGTGAGGTATAAGGCGGCATTTGCTAGAATCTTCCCAGATCCAGAAGTAGAAGACATAGTTAGAGGTGAGTTTGTGAATTTCATATCCTCCAAGGATCACTCCATTAGCACTCTTCGTGACAAATACAGGATGGATGCTTATTCATGGTGGTACCTCCATGGACAAGCATACACCTACCTCATGCCACTTGCAATAAAAATTTTATCACAAGTAAGATTATAATTTTTTTAATTTCTTAATTCTTTCTTTTTTACTTTTATAAATTTAAAATTTTAATTTTGGATTGATTTTGCAGTTTGCCTCAATAGGTTGCAAGTTCTTCTTTAGCAGAGAGGAATTGGGGGTACATATTCCTTTATCCACTCGGTTAACCGCAACAAGTTGGAAGCAAAAAAGGCGGAGGATTTGGTCTTTGTGCATTTTAACCTGCGCCTTTTATCGCATAAGAAGGATGAGTACAGGCAAGGGCCAACAAAGTGTTGGCATATAGACCCAAAGACTCCAAACTTGGATGCTTCCATTGCCCAACTTTCATTGCTAGACCCGGACCTAGATAGTACTTTGCGTGAGCTGCAAAGTGGGGCTAGCAAGAGCGGCATTGCTGATAGTTCTGGTTGTACTCTTGGTGCTTGTGGTTCTAATGAACCACGTGATGGTAGTGATGCTCTCATTGAAGACATTGGAGAAAATGCAGAGCCATTAGACTATTACTAATTAGAATGTTGATGTATCTTCATTTTTGTGTTTACAATGTTAGATAATGATAATACATTGTAACATTTTGATTTGAACAATGTACTAGTTATAAGTTCGAACAATGAATTATCAATATGTTTTAACTTTTGTCGCTATTTCACCTATGTATATTTCATATTTGTTTAATCTATGCATGTGTAAGGCTGGATTTTTGCTTATGTTGTTACTTTTCAAAATATTTTTAATATTTTATATGTATATTGTATTGCCGTACCCAAGTGCCGTACCCGGGCCCCCAAAAAAATTGTCATACCAACATATCGGATCCTCGTACCCGTACCCGTACCGTACCCACGTACCGATTACCTAGCTTTTTCTACATTCGCGTGAGTGGATTTGTAGGCACTCCATGGAAGCTTCCCAAGTATATCAGTGATAAGTGGGTGTTAATGGAGCTTGCGCAACAACTTTTCCAAGTTCATTGTCTTCTCAGCGACAAACACCGTTCAGGCATTCACTTCCCAATTCAAATTGGGGAATTTTAATGTCCAAATCTCTTCAATGCACAACTCATGGAGAAGGAGTTTTCTCTCATTACCATACATCCATTCGTGAAGAGACCCCAATTTGACATCAATGGATACATGCAAAAGGCTCTTGGAGCAAAGTACCAGTGTGACGCCCACTTATTTCAGACACACAAGACAACATAGCAAAATACAAGATAATTTTTTTTGACTCACAACATGAATCTTCTACACCCCAAAGTCAGGCATTGAAAGACTGTTTTAGTAAATACATCACCTTAAAGGACTTTGCCGTGGAGTGTCCTAAACTGTAACTAGGTATTATGGGTTGGTCTTGTTGTGGTGCCTTGTCAAAGAGAAAAGTGAACTGTCCTTGATGGGTGTTGCATGTTTCCTTGTTGCCCTTATGCTCTTGGAGCAAAGTACCAACATAATCCCTCCATGGAAGACTTCTGGGCTGCCTATTCAAATGAACACGAAGTAAGAAGGCGAGAATTTTCTCGCTTGACCCTTGCTCAAATCAAGGCTTTCCGCATCAGAGATCCTCCAAATTCATAAGTGGATGATGGTGAAGATGTTATTGATCCCTGATATGATGTCGTTGCCTTTACTCCATTGCCTCGAATTAATTGGACCAAAAGAGATGAATTTTCTCTTGATAACAAGAATCAGCCGATTCTTGAAAGGAGCATAGCCAGGTATGAACAAGAACTTGCAAAGTTACCATCAATCCAAGTTCATACCCCAAAATCACAGAAATTGCCAACACAAGGAGGTCTCTAGTCAGCTAAAACCTCTTCTCAGTCAACCTCCGTGTCATCTACCCATACACATCAAGCAAGAAAAGAATGGTTTCCCAAATCCATTTCTCCAAAGAAGGTGTCGCGAGGAGAAACATCCAAGGGTCCTGGCTCTAGTGAAGGAAGAGGACGTGTATCGGGGATTTCAACTTCGAGTAGAGACTCATCTACTCACATTACTGACAGTTCAAGGAAGCTCATAACAAACACTCCTCAGCTATGTCATACACAAGAGTCTACTCAAGTGCAAGTGGTCCAAATACCAAATGCTTCCGAACCTCTAGTTCACGAAGAGATTTCTCAAGGTCTCCCTGAGATTCAAGAGGTTGATATCGAAGTTATTTCTCCAAAGATTAAAGCTGTGGAAATGAATCTTGTAGAATTTAATAATATCGAGAAAAATGTGAATGTTGTTTCAGATTCCAGGCTTCTGTATGCAGAATTGGTGAAGAAGACCCTTTCTTGGGTTGACTTTGAAATCAAGAAAAGGAAAGGGTTGTAAAGGCAATCGATATCGACTTCGATGCCCTTTTCAAGCTTTCAAATGATGTCATACCCAAGAAAACTTAAAGTGCTCTCGAGAATAATGGTGGATGGAGACGAAAAACAAATTTGCGGATCTTGTTATCCCACAAGTTGAGAAGGAACGTAATGCCATGACACCTGCTAACTATGAAGTATTTAGGCTTGGACTTGGGAAGTCTACATTGGAAAACGACATGGCAATGGCCCGAGATTCCATGGATATTGTGCTAAGAAGGCTTGAGAAATATAAATATCAGAATTCTCAACTCAAGGCCGAAAAGAATCAGTTGGTGGATTATGTTCAACATTTGATACATCCAATATCCTCCACTTTCTCAGTACCTGATGCAGTGCCTGCCCCCGACGAAGAAACACTCAACCTGTTGAAAGAAGTAAACACTTTGGGCCATCTCATTAAATACTGACTTTCAGAAATTCTTATCTTTGGGAGAGAGATAATCAAAGTAGCCGTAAAGCTCCATGAAAACATTAGTGCATACCTAGATCCAATCCTTTCTTTTAAAGAATCTTTTGTTTCTAACATATCAAATTTGGATGAGATATTGCCTAATCTGCAGGAGATTACAAGTATGGAATCTACAACTCTAGCCATTGAAGGGATCCTTGAATTCGAGTGCCGAGGGGCACGTTTTCTTTGGTGTCCTACATCTCAAGTCAAGACATTTCTCGAAGATTCTATGTTTCATTATAAGAGCATATGTAGTGAAGCCTTCACTTCACTCACCTCAATTCATGAGTTCATGATTGAAATCCCCTGTGATCTTGTGAAAGAGCATAATCAGAGGCATTCATCGAAACATGTTGAGGAACAATTCTCACAATTTTTCAAAGACATGTATATTCTGCCATCAATTTCTCTTCTACTTCAATTGAACATTGTATCAAATTGAGGAACTTGTTTGAGAATGCTCAATCAAAAATGGTCAATCTAAATGATATGCCAGGTAGGATTTTGGAATTGCAAGTGTTCTGCGAGGTTGTGCTTCAACCGAGTGAACCTCTTGAAGAAGAGAAGATGTTCGAGACATTGGAAAGGTTCAGATCTTTTCAATTGGCAAAGGTGGTGAATCCTAATTTCACCAATGGGATGAGGAGATAGCTTTCCGGTATCTAACAAAGTGGGAGAGTCCATTTCTCATACGATTGAGATAGGCGGACCCCACTTTAATGGATAAGGCACTGGGTCTTGTTACATGTTTTAAAATGGTATTTCAAAGTGATGTTATTGTTAAACTCACTTTTGGAAAACTTTTGATAACTTAAGTGGTTTCTAATTTTAAGTTACTTTTCAAACGTTGGTTGAACAAGTCAAAGTCACGTAGGGTACCCTCATTTAATGTTCATGTAAATCCTAACTACTTTGTAACCAACATTTCGGTTATAAAAGGAAGTTAGAGGCTCATTTGTAAGTGTGACTTTGAGAGAGGAGAAGAAAATACTTTTGTGTGCAAGCTTTGTTTTAGGAAAGAAACTGTGTTCTTTTGTGAAGACATTTTGGAGTTAATGAAATATGAACTTTGTGTCCCATTCATTAGCTCTTGTAGCATTTGATGTTCTTATGTTCATTAGATGTTAGTGTTTAAATCTTGCATGTGAATATTGTCTTTGATCTTATTGTCAACGCTATTAATATGTTGTTCTTGTTCACAGTGATCAAGCTCTGATATTTACTTGCCCATGTGTGTTCCCTTTTACTTATTCTTGTTTAGCTGATTCAAACTTTGCTTTATTTGAGTTAGTTATTCATTGTTCTCCTCTATGTGATATCAGGCTCTGTTTTTACCTAACTATTGCATGTTCCTTCCATTCATTCATTTCCATTTCTTTCCTTCATTCCATTCTATCTCCCTCATTCACATTTCTTTCCATTTGATGTTCCACAACACCCCCCACATACAATTTTGAATGTACAGATGTAAATATTGTTTATGTTTTCAATAAAGGCAGCCTCAGCTTCATTGAGGAGGGACTTCATTCCCTTACTGTTGCATGTCATTTGCATGCGTGCAAATCCATATGCTAACAAGAAGTCATAGTGGTAGAGACAAGACTTACACCTTAGTGACAAGTTTTTTGGCCTCAAAATGAGGAAGGATATCAATAAATTTATTTATACATGAATTTGTAAGTGTCTAAAGATGAACAACAAAACACTGGTTTGTATAAATTTTTACAGATGCCAAAAGCAACGTGGATTAATATTTTAATGGATTTTGTCTTGGGATTGCCTCGTACTCAGAGAGGTAATGATTCTAATTTGGTTGTGGTGGATCAGTTCTCTAAATCGGCCCACTTTATCCCATGTAAAAAGGATGTTGATTCTTGTAAGATTTGTTGATCTCTTCTTTAGAGAGATTATATGCTTACATGGACTACCCAAGACTATCACAAGTGACCAAGACACAATTTCTTACTCATGTTTGGAGAACTTTGTGGAGAAAGCTTGAAAACAAACTGCAATATGGTTCAGCTTATCGTTCTCAAAAAGATCAGCAGATGGAGGTAGTAAATAGAAGCTTGGGAATTTCGTTGAGGTGTTTAGTTGAGGATAGTCCAAAACTATGGAATTCAGTCTTGTCACAAGCAAAGTTTGCTTTCAATACCAGCGTCAACAAGTCTACAAGTAAATCTCATTTTCATATCGTTTTTGGAAACAATCCAAAAGGACAAGTGGATTTAATTGATCTTCTTGAGGGACAATGAATTAGCCAAGATGTCGAGGACTTTGTGAGCATATACATGATGTGCAACAAGAAGTTAGGAAAGTGCTGCAAATGGCAAATGACATGGATAAAGGTTATGCAGACTTGCATCTGAGAGAAAAGGTGTTCCAAAAGGGTAAGCTAATCATGGTTTACTTGTGTAAAGGAAGATTTCATGCATGCACTTACAACAAATTGAAGCCAAAGAAAATTGGTCCTTGCAAGATTCTCAAAAAAATTAATGAAAATGCTTATTTGATAGATTTGCCTGAAGAATTTGACATTGTCCTATATTCAATGTCGCAGATTTATCCCTATCATGCAGGTATGAAGAAGTTCAAAATGAGAATGTGCTTGGAGAATGAACCAAGCATTTGCCAATGAAAAAAAAAGAACAGATTGAGAAAGTGGATGGCAATTGTACTGCTACAAGGTCCAATAACTATAAGATGTGCTTAGTGAAATGGAAAGGATTACCAGATTATGATAACACTTAGATCATAGAAAAAGAGATCATGAAGTCAACAAAACTAGATTTAGCTGAACCAGGAGGTTTAGAGTGTTGAAAGAAGGGAGGATATACATCTGTCAACCAACGGTTGAGAGATTTCAGGGGTTGGTTTTGCTCAAAATTGTGAATAAAAGTCCAATTTAGTAAGACTAGGAGAAGAAGTTGAATATGACTTGAGTTAGTTTTCTTTTAGTAAAAAGACTTTTTTTTAGAAGCAGTTGACTGTTGTGGAGTTTGTTATATATAGGAGCACGGTTCCATGGAGGGGCTTCAATATTTTTTTGTAGCAAAAGGTTTCATGATTCTTTTTGAAGCCAGCTACAGGAAATAACATAATCTAGACCTAGAAAATAGGAGCTCCACTTTTTTTTGCCCCCTGAACTTAACTAGGAGTTTCCCCCTACAATTTAGGCTGAATTTTGTCCATGTGGAACATAACATGCACTCCCGGCAGTAAGTTTTGGTGATTTTAGAGGGAAATATGATCTTTATTTACCTGCAAATTACCATAAAACTGCAATGGGATACTATAATATCTCAGTAGGTATTGCTGAGGAAAGTAACAAAAAACATGGGACCTTAAAATGACTACAATGCTCATAAATTTCCTCAACAACACCCGCTGAAATATTTATGGAGGCCCCCTCCATGGGACCATGGCCTAACTAATTTGGTACGTATGAAAGAAGGGATTAGAGGTTAAAAAAATTAGTCTTCTCTTTGGAGAAAAAAAGAAACTGTGCTGTTGATCACTGCTGTTTTTGTTTTTGGGCTCTGTTGTTTGTTTTCTCCTTTAATTTTTTTTTTTTTGAAAGTTCAATCTCTTGATGCATGTCTGCTGCCATATTAAATCTGTAACTGCTGATTACAGAGTTGTTGTAAGTGAAATTTGTGTGCAAGTATTTGCTGCATTAAGAATAAACCAAGGACAGGTAATTGCAGGGTGAAGGATAGTTCCACTGAGGCTAAATTTGGACAATTTGAATAAGGATATAAAGGGCAGGGTTTAAAGGTGTTCTGCATCAGTGTATTTGCTGATATAGGAGTGAGATTTAACAATACTCAGGACAAACTTTGTAAAGATTTTGCAGAGTAAGCAGTAAGAACTGAGACAGGGTTTTGGGACTTCATTGGGAGTCTAAGGGGAACCTAGAGGATATGTGCATATCAATAAATAGAATATATGTGGCTAACTGTAAATTAAGTATATAACAGTACCCGAGGGTGCCCGCCACACGTGTTGTTTTAGGGTTTTCACTGTGCTCATATAGCTGTGCCAGGCCGAAGTCACTTAGACGTCCATTCATCTCCCAGTCCAATAATACATTGCTGGATTTAATGTCCCTGTGCACAACCTGTTTTACCCAGTTCTCATGAAGGTAAAGCACCCCAGCCGCCACGTCCTTGAGGATTTTGTATCTCTGGTTCCAATTGACAAGGACAGCCTTTTTAAATATCATTTTATCCAAGCTCCCATTTGGCATGTAGTCATAGACTATGAAGAATTGCTTCTTGGTTCTGCAAATTGTGAGACAAAGAAGGCTTATAAGACATTATATGCACTAAAAAATAATCAACTTAGAAGTAGGTTTTGGTATACATGACAAAAAGAAGACTTGCAAGACATTAAATCCAATAAAAGCTTTGCCAATTCAGAAACAGGGTTAAAAGTACACGTCCACAAGTTCATATGTTAACATCCTCCTTTTCCATTCTGTACTATCGCTTAGCAATGCTTGGGTGCTTTGTGGATCTCTTTGCTATTATTTCCTTTCTGATTATTATTGTGAAATGTACAGAAGATACATTGGCATATCTATTTGTTCAGGAGTTGTGATGCCATGGTTCATCAAGGAGGCAGTCAATGGAGTTCTGGAATGAAAATAGTTCAAAAGAGGAATTTCGTTACCTTCCAGGCAGTTTCTAACTGCTTTCAAATTTGAAAATCTTCTTTTGCCTTTACGGAAAAGGATTTGAAAACAGGGCAATAGTTTCTCTAGGGTTTTTTAGAGCTGGTTTTGGGAAACTGGAGTATATTTCTTTGAACTTTCTCATAAGGTGGTTTACACTCTGTTTTGCCTTATCTTCTGTTAAAAGCTGGAAATACTTCTGAAAGTTTCCATCCAAGTTATTTGCAGACCATGTATTGAGTTTAAAAGAAGTTAATTAACTTCTTTTGTAGAATTTTTCATCTTGGATTACTGCTTTAAGAGGTCCGTGACTGATACAAATTGACTGGGGCAAAAATAATCTTGTACCTCTTAGAATGAATATTTTCAGAGGAAGACATTTGTTAAAGCTCTTCTGAATAACCTGCACACACAATTGTTGACAAAACTTCTGCACGGGTTATCCAGAAGAGCTTTGACAGATCTGTGTTTAAATCAGGTCATTGTCGTTTTATTTTTGTTGACTGATAGTTATTGTTGAGGTACAATACATTTGTGGCCTGTATCAAGCATTATTTGTTTTGTTCTACATAAAAATTTACTTACCTACCTGCACCAGCCACGGAGCTGCACTAGATTCCGGTGCTGCAACCGCCCCATGCTCGTGATCTCTGCAATAAATTCCTTCATTCCTTCATGCACCTCTTTGTTTATGCACTTAACTGCGGCTTCCTGCCCAGTGCCTGGAAGAACACCCCGGTACACTCGCCCAGATCCCCCAGAACCCAAGACCTCCCTATCCGCAAAGCCTTTTGTAGCAATTCTCAGTTCTCTGGGAAATGGAAGAAAAAATATGTCAGGTGTGTGAGTTTACCCTACATTGACAAATGCATATAAGAAATTATGCACAAACCTAAAGAAAGCTTTAAGGTACAAATCTCCAAGTTGATGTGTTAACATCCTCCTAATCCAAGTTGATGTATTGTCACTATCCTCTAGAAATCTCCAAGGTAATGTGTTAACATCCTCCTCCTCTCCTATACTAACATTGTGTAGCCATGGTTGTGTGATTTGGGACCCCTCGCCTTGTGATGATAGTCAATGTGAATGTTCTAAAAACTACAAGCTTCAATAAAACATAGTGGCATACCTATAGGAAAATCTGTGAGGCCAGAACTCCAGCTCCCATTCTTCAATAATTTCTCTGTCTCGGTATCTTTTCAATAAAACCAAAGCTCCCACCAAGGGAAGAACGGAAAGTAATGTGATACCGGCTATGAATCCTCGAGCCTTGTATACAGGTTTTTTTCTCCGCATCAAGTTAGGTAGATTGGATACGTCTAGGTCTGCTGCAGTGCCATTTGTGGTGAAGCTCCAGGCAAGAATGTAATGCTCGGTGAAAAAATTTCCAGTTGCCGAAGAAAATCCAACATAAACCCGGTCCTGCAGAATAGCTGAAAGGTTCATGTTTTTGTGAGATATGAGAGGCTTCTCCGGTTTAAACATCCCAGCTAATGTCATGCTTACGTTGATCTGGTCCTGAACATGATCATAATCTATCCAGGCCTGAATTTTCCTTCCACTCGTGAGCGTTACATTGACAAACTTCTGACCATCCCAGTAACCTGCATAGGAAATGAGAAATAAGATTTTTTCAAGATGAGAGAAGCACCTCATGACGTTTTGCATCGGTATGTATTTTTCATTGTGTGCATCATCACACTGTTCTTACAGAAATTTAGGACATATTGCTACCCTGTCACAATATTTTGAAGAGAACACTTTGTAAGTAGAGATTAAGTTGAAGCATGGCAATAGAAAAGTACAAATAAGAACGGGGCTTACACAAAGACAAAATAAAAAAATTAGCTGTGTGTAGGAAATGATCCTTCAGCATGTCTGTGAGGTTTTGAACCCCCATCATTGTCATAATAAGAGCCCCACATTAGTGATAGACAGCACCCTAACCCAAACCTACCATCCAGAGTTTAAGTAGCCTATAAACTTTTCCCACAAAATAAATTGGCATATCCGGGGTAAAAGTGGATAAATCAAAATGAGTATGGATAGTTCACATATGTGGTGTGTGTAGAGGTAAATTTGATGTAAATGACAGCTAATCTGCTTACAGCAAAGACAGATATTGCTTATAAATAAGCTGCAATTTCTTTTGTTTTAATTTTACTGTAACTTCTTCAGCCATATGGATCTTATAGGCCCTTTTGAGTGGGCAAACACTCTTGCAAGTTACATTAGGTATGGCTATCACACTTTTTTAGTTGCAAGACTTGGATTTGTTCACTCATTAGGATAACCTGCCACCAGCCACCAGAACTTCTCCCCAGCGGAAGTCAAATATGGACATGGGTCAGCATTTGAGCCCTGGTCCCTAAGTCTCACCAGCTCAAAATTAAATGTCTAAGAACGTAAATAAAAGGTTTGTATCCCATGCTAATAACCTACTGTAACTTAGTCACATAGATCATACTAACTCACTCTCTCACATAGGTCATAATAACTCACTCTCTCACATAGATCTTACTAACACACTCTGGATCATAGACCTAACAGAGAATTTCTATTATATTCTAAGAATCTGCATCATGATGCTTGAACCACATAGAAAGACTAGAACTTAACAGATCTCTTGCCAGGCCAGGAAACAAAAGGTTCCTGGACTTGGGATTTGCTCTCTGGTTTTGCACCACCATTTAATAGAGAAGATGTCATAGAATTGGGAGAAGGCACAGGCATTTCAGGCCTCACTGCTTCCCTCTTGGGAGCCAGTATTCATAATAGGTATTCGTATTCCTACATCTGAGGCTTGGGCCATAATGAAAATGGTAGAAAGTGACAGATCCCCTAGCAGGCCAGGAAACAGCAGGTTCATGGACTTGGGATTTTCTCCCTGGGTCTAGCCTACCCTTCAATGGAAAAACTGTCATAGAATTGGGAGTACACAGGCATATCAGGCATCACTGCTTCTCTCTTCTGAGCCAAAGTGATATTAAAAGGCATTCCTACCCTCTTGCCAGGCCTTAAGAAAAATGTAGAGCAAAATCAACTTAGATATAAGTTCAAAGAACTGAAGCCATTGATATGCAGAAACGATTCTTTATGTTTAATTTCTATCCCTCTCCCTACCAATGAATCTGTTCACGTCTGACTTGGTGCACTATGTCAACTGACACAATTCCATGCCTGCTGTTTGCAAAACTCCAAGGTAGGTCAGCGGTAAGCATATGCAGATTTTTCTGCTATTCAAGCTTCTTTGTAGGACTGCTGGGTGCCATAAGATTCTTTTGATTTTTTGCTGGTGAGGTTGAGGTCTCCAAAACTCACCCATGCTTATTAGGACACCCAAGTTCGCACTGCAGAGAGAAGTTCTCCAACAGGGGACATAAACAGGTTGGTAGAGGTTGGTTATTCAGGTGTCCAGGCCTGCAAATGGTAAAAGCCCAATGATCCCACCTCTTTTTATCTAGCAAGAGACTTCAAAACTCTCTTGGAGGTGAGTTTTAGGAGGGCTATGTTTCCTTCGGAGGATCTTTATCCCCAATGGCAGAGAGAAGAAATTGTTACTTCTGCACTATGTTAAGTTGAAGGATTTCATGAGTAATTTTTCGTCAAAAGGTCATTTGGATGATTACTAAAATAAACATGAGTATAAATTACCACAAATACTAATATCTAAAATTTGAACTAGTTTCTTGATTTTAATGATAGGCCATGCTGACCTGTTGGTTTCCTCATGTTTCTACATGGGCATGTCAAATTCTGGGATAATTATTACAATTGATTGATAAGGGGTAGCCATCCCAAATGGGTATCCTTGACTTTGAAATGTAAGGCCAAGGCAATCTTTTAGTTTTCTCATGTTCCTCTGTACATATGTGAAACTATGGATTGATATAGCTAAACGAGTGATTGGCATCAATGACTGAGGGAGAATGACCAGGTGCTCCAGATGAGTATGTGTGTCTTGAATGTTTGAAATGTAAAGCCATGTCAATCTTTTGGTTTTCTAATGTTTCTTCCTGCAATTCTCTAGTTAAATGAATTCTTGACTTGGTGTCTCGCATTGGTATCCTTGACACTGGAATCTGATGCCATGGTGAGTTTTTGGTTTACTTGCTTTCAATACAGTGACTAATGTTATAGGGGTAAGTGGTAGCAATTACTCTAATGATGATCTAGGATCTGTGATGATTCATCTCCCTTCCAAACATATGCTCCCCTGTTAAAGTTGCTTACTGCTAGGTACAAACTTTGATTGAATAAAAACGATGCAGGCGTTCTATCCCTGCCTTGTTCATCTCATACATTTAGGCAGATTCAAAAAGAAAACATTCACAATCCTGGAATTTTGAATAGTCCTACAACAGGTTGCTAGAGGTTGGTTATTCAGGTCTCCAGGCCTGCAAATGGTAAAAGTCCAATAATTTCACCTCTTCTTATCGAGCAAGAGGCTTTAAAACTCTCTGGGAGGTGGGTTTTAGGAGGGCTATGTTTCCTTCGGAGGATCTTTATCCCCAATGGCAGAGAGAAGAAATTGTTACTTTTCAGCTTGCAAACAAGATTGAACTATATTAAGTTGAAGGATTTCACGAGTAATTTTTCGTCAAAAGGTCATTTGGATGATTACTAAAATAAACATGAGTATAAAATAACACAAATACTAATATCTAAAGTTTGAACTAGTTTCTTGATTTTAATGATAGGCCATGCTGACCTGTTGGTTTCCTCATGTTTCTACGTGGGCATGTCAAATTCTGGGATAATTATTACAATTGATTGATAAGGGGTAGCCATCCCAAATGGGTATCCTTGACTTTGAAATGTAAGGCCAAGGCAATCTTTTAGTTTTCTCATGTTCCTCTGTACATATGTGAAACTATGGATTGATATAGCTAAACGAGTGATTGGCATCAATGACTGAGGGAGAATGACCAGGTGCTCCAGATGAGTATGTGTGTCTTGAATGTTTGAAATGTAAAGCCATGTCAATCTTTTGGTTTTCTAATGTTTCTTCCTGCAATTCTCTACTTAAATGAATTCTTGACTTGGTGTCTCGCATTGGTATCCTTGACACTGGAATCTGATGCCATGGTGAGTTTTTGGTTTACCTGCTTTTAGTACACTGACAAATGTTATAGGGGTAAGTGGGAGCAATTATTCTAATGATGATCTAGGATCTGTGATGATTCAGTTCCCTTCCAAACATATGCTTCCCTGTTAAAGTTGCTTGCTGCTAGGTGCAAACTTTGATTGAGTAAAAACGATGCAGGCGCCCTATCCCTGCCTCGTTCATCTCATAAGTTTAGGCAGACTCAAAAAGAAAACATTCACAATCCTGGAATTTTGAATTGTGCTACAACTTTGCAGGGGTTAATTCTGTAGCAAATTCTAGAAAACAACTTTTCATAGAAGGAAAACATTTCACTCACATACAGCAGCAAAATAAACCCAAACAAATATACACAGTTACAGCAGGGAGCTTAAAGGAAAGGAAAACCACAGAACTTTTATGTTATAATCCACAACCCTCTTCTCTTAAATTATCTTTCTTCCATTGTTTTATACAAGAGGTTGAATCTTCTCCGTGTAAAAAAACTAACCTTATTTTTAGAGGTGGTATGCATCATAGCATACCCCTTATTTAGTTGATGGAGGTAGCTTGAGTGTAACAATTTACTATGAAAAATGTTAAAAACAAGAACTTCATAAAACCTGCATCATGAGTGTATGAAGACTTGAGGCTGTTGAGATCGAGGCCGACATGGTTGGCACTTGGGTCTTGGAACCCAACAGTTTGGCTCGTGTCGAACTCCACTGCAAAGATATGGTTGTAGTCTTGTCCATTGCTGGTGTCATTGAAGAGTCCCAGGTAATCGGCAGAATAAGCCTCCATGAGAGATGCGGTGGGGGTCATTATAAACGCAATTCCATGGCCTGATCCCTCTGCCCGGATAGGCGGCACCATGGCCATAACAAAAGTTGTGCTAAAAGAAGAAAGGGTGTTATTTTTTTTTATTTCCAAAGGACTGGAATAAAGAAGACGACCAATCACCCACTTTGAATCATTGGTTAGCCTGACTACTTCTGACTGGATTGAAGCACTCTGGAACAAAATCAGACTAGAAGTGACATTGAATTTGTTGTAGACAAAAGTGGTATGTGTTTGGTTGCTGGGAGATCCTTGTCCTGCTGCTGCAATTGATACTAATGCAAAGAGCAACATGAAACACAAGCTTGGGGTTGTGCTAAACATTTTGGCCTGAAATACTATCTGGAAGGAAGGAAAAACATTATATCAATGTTCACCACTGAGTCCTGACCAAAATAGCCCATTGGGACTCACATATGCAATCACAGAGAGGGGCAAAGTTAGATATCTGAGATTACTTCAAGTTTGAAAATGTTCTTATTTTCCAAATGTATCTAGAATCAGCTGTGTTTTGTATCTGGTAAAACCCAAATAAATAATTTTAGATTAAAACCAAAGTACCACAAGCAACTACCCAAACATTCATATACATAAATAGCCAGGCAGAGAGGCAATCATAAAAATCCCGGCTAAACAACTGGTTCATGACCTGGAGAACACCATCTTCGACTGGCACTAAAAACCCACTACAAAATCTGGAAACTTCATAGGTATATCAATTCTAATCTGCCACAGAAAGTTTCCTCCAAACTGAATACTGGAAAATTCATGGAAGTAGCCTTACAGAGTACAAACGATGCCCGGCATTCGTTAGGAGTATCTAATCAACCAATCCCAACATTCCCATTAATGATAAACAACATCAATGTTACTTAAGGAAGAATTGATTTGAATTTTTACATTAATGTTGTTTATTATTAACTTCCGTACAAGTAACGGATCTCACTTCCTAAATTATTAGTACCCAACTTTAGGGAAAGGTTTTATGCCGGTCAATCCCAAATTTCAATGTCACTTTTAGGAGACGAGTCTTCCTGTTGTTGAGTAATAGTAGTACCTGCCTTCAGAGTATATTGTCTTCCCTGCAGCATATTCCCTACTTTCCTTTTGCTCTTCTTCAAGCACAATAAAAAGTAATTTAGTAATGTTTTGTACACAATAATAAATAATTTTTAATTTAATGATATTTCTCAGAGCAGGTTCATTCTTAATATTTCTCAGAGCAGGTTCTCTCGTAATATTTGTGATATCAGAATTATTCCATCAGTAAAGGTTCATGTTTAAAGTTTGAGATTTGATCTCTGAAGAATATAATTGGTTTGAGATTTTTGTGGTTATCTGTGAATCTGAGTTTATACAGCACTTAAAAGGTTAAGAGTCTCCCCCCGTTATTGTAAGTCGCCGTGGTTGAGCGCAGCTGTTAGGGTTTTGGAGAATCTAATCAACCAATCCCAACATTCCCATTAATGATAAACAACATTAATGTTACTTAACAAAGAATTGATTTGAATTTTTACATTAATGTTGTTTATTATTAACTTTCGTACAAGTAACAGATCTCACTTCCTAAATTATTAGTACCCAACTTTACGGAAAGGTTTTATGCCAATCCCAAGTGTCTCTTGAAGGTGTCAAAATCCCAAATTTCAATGTCATTTTGAGTATTAGTTCGTCGATAGGTGTTTACTTTGAAGATGTACTTGCTCGAAGTGTCAAATTTCGGTGGCTCCAATATTTATTGTCTTGTCAGATTTTAGATATTTTAAAGGTTGCCGGAGTTTAGATATTTTTCTACAGTCCTAGATATTTACTATCCTAAATATTTGATTTTGATTTTGATTTTATTCTCCATAAAGTAAATTCTATAGTTTACTATTTGGAAAATAATATTGGTCATATATTTTGTTCAAAGTTTTTGAGATTCAAAAGTTTTCTGATTTTGATTTTATTCGTCATAAAGTAAATTCTATAGTTTACTTTTTGGAAAATAATATTGGTCATATATCTTATTCAAAAATTTTGAGATTCGAAAGTTTTAATACATAAATGTCCGGTGTTTGACCAAATGATGAAATGTGATTTAGTTTGGCCACTATCATAATTGTGTCTTACAAAAATATGGACAATAGCAAAATAAGAGCTTTTCAACAACGTATAAACATCCAGGCAATATCAACGCGAAATACAACTCAAATAAACTAAATATTGCTCCTATCTCCGGCGTAATTTGCAACTCATTTGCAATTGCTAGTAGTACTTGCCTTTATAAATATATGTGTGCATATATATACCAAGTGAAAGCAGAAGATTGCAAAAACTCTCTCCAAACTGTCCCTCTGACATATTTATGCATTTTTTTAGCAAAATTAAAATGATAAAAAAGTAATCTTTTGTTCACAACTGATAAGACCACCTTTTCCAATTTACTGATATTCAACCGCAAACTTGAACCGAATCATTGAGTATCCTATGTTTAAGAGTGTTTCAATGAACTCAAACTCGAACCTTGTGACTGCGTTTAGTGCAATAAAGCTTCTAGCTCATCAAAAAAAAAAGCTTGTGACTCTCTAAAGAAGTGACCCATGTTCGATTCCCTGTGCTCTACACTCCCATATTAGACATGTGGCAAGGTTATTACATTAAAACTGATTCAGGCAATGATCTACATAGTAAACTGAATATTAGGGTTTTCCCATTTGAAAAGCTACATTTGACCAGTGCGGAAAGCATAACAATTATACGTTGATGAATCCAATAGAAAATGGAGGTCAATTCACTGGAGATCATCCCCTACCACTATGTTAGCCTCCACCATCATTTTAGATATAAGAATGCACCATAATGCATTTCAATACAAGTGGCTCTATTTTGCATGTCGTTGCATTAATGGCAATGCAGATTTAGGATACGTTTAGATGAAAATTTCTAACCCTTTCAAAAATGCAACGGAGCCGAAGAATAGGTTCATCATGAGGAGCCCTAATTCGCAATGACCTTATTCGTCAATCATGGGATCACAAAGTATACGGCAAAATTTTCAATCAAAAATCTTCCACACATTTCTATCCCCAAAATGCGAGTGAAAGGGGTGTGATTGTTTTTCATAGTTTGGATATTTTCGCTCTAGATTTGCTATGGGGTTCTGAGCAAAATGGCAAGCAATACCAAGAATACAAATGTATAAGCAACCCTATAACAAATGTGAATTCTATGAAGATCTCTTATAATTTAAATAAGCAATCTCAGTTTTACAAACGTATATTCGGCCATAAGTAGCAGTAGTTTCTGTGCAAGTTTCAAGGTTAATGTTGAGCAATCTCCAATTGTGCAAACGTAAACTCATTTTATATTGAGTTGTTTATCTGCAAGTTCTTGTTTACATGTTCTGTTCAAAAACCAAAGCACACACAGTTCATCTTATTGAGTCCATTGTGTAGACATTAAACTACAGATAACATTTGAATTTAAAGGAATAATAATTGATAGAGTTTAGCAAAGTGACCTAAATAGAGAGGAGTAGTGTTGAGAAGGAGCTTCATTTGTACAAAACAGTCTTCCCACAACTTTCACCTCATCGTTGCTCGCTGTGACTGTACAATACATACATTGTTGAATTCAATAATAAATTCCATTGAGCACATCAATATATTTCAAGCATGCATGTTGAACTATTGTGACCTCCAATGCTATCCATCGCATGTCCATTTCAGCGACGGAATTTCTCTATGCCTTCGCCTTCGCCTTCGAACTTCGCCCTAGTCCTCATGTAGTAAATTTCTAAAAAAGAGGTTCTTCTTTACCCATCATGTCCATACAATTCCCCCCCCTAAATATTACATGCTCATTAGCCCAGCTTATATACTGTTGTTATTAATTGTTTGGAAACTCTCCTCAAACCTAAATGTATTATCAATGTACATTCATTTAGTGAAGTACATTGCGGTTTAATCCTCCATTCACGGATGTAACCATGCTAATACAGTGTCACGGTGAATGTGCAAATGAACAGGGTTTTAGTTGCGTCTATGCGAAATCCAAGCAGTTTATGGGACCACCAATGCAGTACTATCTGTTGACTTATGCACTCAAAAATTATTGAGATACATGTTGTTCTGTTAAAACGCTCCTCCTTTTATTCAAGTTTGAACATTGTAGTATCGTTTTCTAAATATTTTAATTCATTTATTTCCTTGAATAGTTCTATTATGGGCCTTCAGTCTTAACGAACTTTGTCATATACAATGGTCTGTAAGTGTCCCCTGTATTCAGGACATTGGAGGATGAAGTCACTCCATCCATTTCGATTGCCCCTATGGTGCAAAAGACAAAAACCCTCTCTTCCTGATTACTCCTTAAGTTCATTCATTGTTCATCTCTCCTGATCTCACGAGTGCTCCATGATACTTGTGAGAGCTAGGTCTCAATTGAGCAATTATGATTTTTTCTCTTCATTTAATATTCAAGATCTTATATATGTCAGTTTCTTCATCTTATGCTCCATCATGTTAGGTTAAACACTAAAATATAGGGTTGTCTTTTCTTGATTATTTCTAATGGTCCTCCTGCATGTGATCACACTCTCTGACCGTTCATTCTACCATTTTGCACCCAATTTACACACTAATGTTCTAAATTGTACGTAAGAACCAAGTGCACATTACTATTTTGTGAAAGCAATAAGAAGTGTGACTTCTAAATCGTGAAGATCCATAGCCTTCATCTATATGAATAGAGGGACATTTCAGCCTATTGTAAGACTGGAGATATTTTGAACCATCAATAGGGGATCTGTCGCATGGGACAACAAACAAAGAGAGCTAGGACATGACACACCTTTAGTGATGTGGATCTAGATATAACCCTCTTTGGATAGTAAAAGAATAAAATCAACAATGTAAAGCTCAAGACCTTAGATGATATTGTCATTGGGGCTATCTTGTAATGCCCATACGAGGAGCAATGTCCAAACTTGAGACCATCTGATGTAAGACCAGGTACTCGTAAAATTTTAAGTGAAATAGGTTTGTTTGTGTCAAGATCAATGTAAAGGCCTGAGGGGTCAGGTGTCACACTCCAAATTTAAATCCAGCATACCGTAATGACAATTATAGTGTTTGTTTCACCCACCATAGTTTGAAACATTATGGTTAAATTTTATAACCCATCGAATGGAATTTAAGGATACGCTTTTAAATAGCACTTTGAGCCTCATTTGAGAAGGGTCTTACCAAGTGTGAGATTACGATGGCCTGATCATATGACCAACCAATCGCGATGAGATGGTATATTAATTCTCAGTGTCCTACTTTAGTCCCTAATTTTAACAATGGGGACCGGAAACTAATCCCCAAATGTTATTTAAGCTCCTACCAGAAAATAATTATAAATTGATTTAATCATCTGGTTCCCTTCAATGATAACTCGTATGAGGGAACTGAGCCATCCAAACAATGAGAAGACTTCTTATGTCAAGAAATAATCATCCATTTCCTAAAATGATTCCTATCTGAGCCACTATGTTTGGATTAATTTCATCCCTAGTACAACATGACTTTGGTATTACATGTAAGTGGAATTAATTACTTGTTTCACCCACAATCCCATTTTAGAGACTTTGAGGGGAAATAGGACCTCTATTAACAAAATCAATAAGGTCAATAAAAAAGACTCACTTCGCCAAGATGACGCTGTTTCTAAATATGTTGTGTATTTGCCCTAGGACTTGGAGACTTTCCCATGGAGTGAGCACTTTAAGGTAAAACAAGTTGTCATCTACTCTAATTATTCTTATGCTCTTCCACTACTCATTTCATTGTTCACATTGTTATTTCATCCCTTTCTATTTTGAAAATGGCTTGAGTTTGACCCCCTATGGTATATCGAGGAGCTTCTTATGAAAATCTTGTCTTCCATCGGTTATAAAAGAGGGACCTCTGTGCAGTCAGTTCTTCATTTGATCTTACTAAGTTTCTTTATGAGCAACATCTTAAGGACCCAGGATGAAGATTCATTCTGATTTCAGGGTTTATTTTCATGAGTTTCTTTTCCAGAAAAATTCAATTTTATGCTTGGAACCCAAGTTTCAACAAGTATGAGATAATCCATGAAGATAAGTGGATAATTTTCTACACCTTATTTATAGAAACTTACTATTTTTAGCCCCAGATAGGGTGGTTACGGCCTCCATAAGCATGTCACGATCATTTGGAATGTGCTTGTGTGCGCGCATTTAGAAATAAGAAACCGTTATAGCACACTTTGAGGGATGTTGGGTTTTGGCCACACCCTAGCCACATTATCTATTATTTAGAAAGTTATTTATATACTTATATGTGAAAAAATGTGTGGTGGGGTGCATCATAACTGGTCTATACGCATTCTGCAGGATGGAGTTCTTGCAAGGTTAAGGATGGTGGGGTATTCATAGTCATTGGCCAAGCCACCGGCCTACTCTAATCTCTCTCTCTCTAAATGGAACTCTCTCTCTCTCTCATCTCATTTCTGATGAAAATGCTCTCATCTGTGTGTGTGTGTGTGTGTGTTTATGTGTGTGCGTGTGTGCGTGCGCGCGTGTGTTTGTAGTTATCTAACGGATGGCTATATACTATCCCAAAATGGAAAAGCCATTTCTAGGGAACTTTCATAAGTTTTATGATAGGTTTGGTGAGGAAGCATCTAGTTCCTGTGGTTACAACAACAGTGTATACTACATGTGTGTGTGATGTGTGAGTTTTAATCACTTGAAACCTTCGTATATAATCTACTCTCATTCAATGTCACAGGATAATGAATTTATAAACAACTGAAATCACATTCGTGGCTACCAGTAACCATTTTTCTGCATCATGTCCATGATAAAATCTTACCAATAAATTTGTAGGTATTTGGACTTCCTATGACAGAAGCAATGATAATATCTGGGTTGAAATGGATGAAGGATTAATTTTTGTGAAAACAAGATTCTAAGAGGACTAGGGAAAAATGACAATCTATATTTAAGTTCATGGTGAGAAAACAACGTTAGTCATTTTATAAACTAGAGTTTTTGATAAAATGGTGGAGGGGCAAATCATATACTTGTATTCCTTTATGACTATATGTCCTAGGATGCAAGAGTGTGACTCTAAGAAAAATGACCCTCATTTTTATTATTATAAGTGTCAAATCAAAATGATAGGATAATTAGATGTGAAATATTAGCTTAGTGACCTGTATGGAAAAATAAAAACTTTGTCATATGGAGAACCAAAAAAATGAAACTAGGACTGGGGCCCATTTTTCTCTTATAACATAAAATAAATAGTCTCCTCTATCCTAAGGATAAACATGTATAGAGAAAATGTGCCATTTATCAGGATGTATGCCATCTTAGACTCCTTCCTCATGCAATATCTCAAGATAATAATGAACTTAACACTTCACCAAGAAGAACCAAAGGTCACATGAGGAACTTTGTTTACATCTTCTTAGGGGTCCAACCACATTTTCTTTTCTCCTCTATCACATTTTTCCTATATATAAGAGGGACAAGAGGTACAAGAGGGACACACGGGTCAAGAAAATCTGCCACTAAACCAGCTTGAAAAATGACTAAGTATGGAAACTTGATAACACATTTATCGGAGCTCAAGGTGGTCTTTTCTTAAATTTTTAATATTATTTTGACTCCCAAGACCATTTAAAGAACAATTGGATGGGTTTCAAGACTTTATTGTACCTCATTCTCTAACAAATGGCATTTTTCCTTCAAGAAAACAAGGCATGTCTATGAAAATCAAACTACCTTGAAAAGTAGTCAGGTGTTGTGAAAGATTTAATAATTTCCTCATGTAGATGATTCTTCTAGATTTATGATGCCTACTTGTTTTCTTTCCAATTCATTATGGAACTCTCGGAATCATCTAGTGAAAATCATGTATCAATTTTAACTACATGTTCCTTACTCCTGAAAAACCCGCTTTCACTGCAACTGTTCCCAAACCTCCACAACTTCCCTAAACTTTCTTAAATCGGTTCGAACATTTTTATAGCTCTTCAATACCACCTCAGGATGATTTTGATATTTCAAATCAGTCACAGAGGATGCACACCTATCTTGAAAATCCTAAAACTAGCCTTTCTAGGCTTACTGAAGAATTCACCTTTGGAAGTACTTCATTGTAGGAGAATGAATGAGCCGGAACAATGTTTCAAACTCTAGGGAAGATTTGCACAACACATTGATAAGACCTTCAAGGTCAGGATAGACATGACATAAAGGAAAAAATGATCCGGATAGGGGTTTAGGAAGGTTTTCAAGAAAGTTTTTGACACTTGGGCTTGGTTTTCATGGTTCAAGATTGAGTTTTTGACCTTGCAAAAATGCATGAAAATAATTCACAAACAAAAATGATGTATATAATCATATTTGGAACATCTTATATCGTACTTGAAATATCAAACTTTGTATTTTTCCTTATTATAAAGCTTAAGGTCCTTGGGGTGTGATATGTTTTTTTACTAGTATATGAAGTATCATATTTATCATTTAGTGCCTATGAGTTCTCAAGCTAGTACATAATCCTCATAGTAGGTTTATACATCCTTAAGTGAGGTCTCGAGGAAGGACATAAGATATGTATTTACTATCATGGTTAACTTGGGGATATATCCATATACTTCACTAGTTGGCCTTTTCTGATCTCCTCTACTCAAATTCATTCTCACCTAGATGATGAAAAATTTTAGTCATATCCTTTCAAATAGAAATTTCTATCTTCTCTAAGGATCTTGTATCTACCTCATAGTCTGTTACTTCTTCCCCATTTTGTGTTCACCCAATTTACTCTTCTTGATGTATATTTGTAGACACTCAAATTTGGCAATGCATCATTTGATGATGTTGATGTTGACATTACACACGTGCATGTACAAATGCACTCTCCTCACTCTTTATTAACACACCCCAATATCTATTTGACTACTTTTTTATCTTTTCACACCTCTATGTCATCATTTTTTGAAGTTTAACAACATAAAACACATCTAGAAACATCCATCCTCTAACCCATAAAGTCAAAACATGATTTTTCCATCCCGGTCAAAACCACCATTTTATATCGGTTTGTACAATTCTACAAGTCAACCCAACTGTATGGTTATGGACCAACATACTTTGGGATGCTTCTTCCAATTCTATCACATTATTATGAGAAAATATATCCTAGTGTTGGCCTTTCATGAAATAACAACCTTCAAAAGCATATATAAGAAAGTAAATCATACCTCATTTAGGAACCTGATACTTTAAAAACTCATATAAAAACAAGCACAAAAGGAACTCCAAGATTCCTAAACTATGAAATAACTCATGCACATCCATTAGGGTAGTACCCTTTACTAGTATGAAGTCTCCTTCCAGGTCTAGGATCTCCATCTTCATTCTATAAACAAGCAAATTGGCCCTTCCTAATGTCAAAACATGATTGTCAAGTTTGATTACACTATAATAGATATCACATGTTAGGAGAACATTTTGTGGTACTGGAGTTGTTGGCAGTGCATAGGGGTTCTCACGACCCACCTAACATTATTTTACAGAAAATCCTTCTAGTACCACAAGGGTTCTAGAGTTTGAACATACTTTACCAAGCCATTATGAAGGTGAGTGAAGAAGACTAACACACAATGACATTCATTTTCAAACAGGTTAAACACTCAAGAATTTGCAGACCCAAGTTACAAGTAGGTTTGAGACCATACAAAATGGTTAGGACTTTACAAACGCTCTTGACCTAGTTGTATGGTTTTGACCAGGTTCAGTTGTAGGTGCCAATTTTTGTAACGAAGCATTTTCACTCGTTATAAGCCTGGTCAATACCCATATCACCTACACTCTTCCAAATCCACATAGAATCATCTAAGTTCAATTTTCACTTATGTTTTTGATAGTTTCTAGATCAATATTCACTATGAAAAGAGTTGTTCTGATTTATGCAATTAATGTTGAAAGTTAATTAAATCAGAATATCCACTTATTGCATTATTTCATCCTTTTTATGTATGTTAGTTAAACAAACTAAAACCTTAAAAAACAATGAAGTAAGATTCACAAAAAAGTGAAATCATTTAGTGAACCTAACATTTTCTATTCGAACATCATATCCCTAACCAATGTGGCCTTAGGGTTTCATCTGACATTCAAATTTAATTCATTACCATTAATGGATTATCATGTTGTTCCTTTTACATATGCATCCCCTAAGAACTCTAACCCTAGCTCTATCCATGACTTATACGATGATTTAAACTATTTTTCTATGGTTTCTCAAATTGGTTACAAACATATAATTTGCTATCTTTTATACTAACAAAACTAATGCATATGTCTTGTGTAGCACTTATTATTATTGATATCAATTTTATATCATATACTAGGCGTTTTTCATTATACTTTTCTACACTTGCTTTTCATACATGTTTTCTAGTTACGTATGTGTGTATGCTTGTTTTATACTTTAATTATGGCTTAAGGGCCCTGATTCTTTGGAGACACCATGGGTGTCCCATGTTTTCAACATCATGCCATGTGTGTGGTTGTACATATCTTGTTTGCATGATCAAGGTCCTTGATTTCCTTGAAACACCATGGGTGTCCCATGTTTGCAAGAATTTTTGTCTTTTGTGTGACATTTCTTTCCATTTTTACACTTTTTAAAAAATTGTATGCACTATTTTTCTATTGACACATACTTTTGTACTACTTTTATTGTCGTTTTGTTATATTGACATTATTTAATTTATCATGTTTCTTGTTCTTGTTGATCTTGTTTTGCACCATGGTTTCTACCATCTGTATCCCCATTATAGGAACAATTTCTTCATGATTGCCACCACATCAAATTTTTAGAGGTTATTTGAATATTATCAACATCTTAGGCATGGGTATACATATTTTCTTTTGATTTTCACGCTCAATTTATTCATCGCACATGCCTTAAAAGAGGGTGTAAACATCTGAGTTTTATTCTACATTTCTAGCGAACACAAATTTTTTGGGCACAAACATATGCACGGGAAAAAAAAAGCCTAAAAATTGTACTTAAGAACATGAATTTAGTAACATATTCATGTGGTAAAAACCATACAAGCTGGTCAGGACCATATGCATGGTTATGACCCTATGATACGGTTTTTCCAAGGGGAATTTTCTCTAAAAATGTCAACATTATAAGGTTTTTAATCACTGTTACAACACTTTCATATGGTTTTATGCTTAGATTAAATCAATTTGGAACATATTCATGGGGCACAAAGTATTTCATCCTCTCTTTTTCCATGGTACTAAGTTTCACCTTCAGCTTTGGGCACATTGGGTGTATGGGTCTCCTTTCTCCACTCAGATTTTAGCATGTAATCCATTCTACTCAATTTTGCAACACATGGGAAGAGTATGATGGCACTTATTTCTCTTTGATATTGCATTTCCTTATTTACATTTAATTAGTATTATATCCATCTGTGCACATCGATTTGGTCTGTGGAGTTGTGGAAGGTATTGAAGTGACTAAGTTCTTCATCAACAAATTTTCCTATCATCTTGCACTTAAGGGGAAGATATCAAAGTTGTTGAATGAATTTGATATATGGTATTCTTCCTTAGCGAGGTGCTTCAAGTCCTCTTTTGGTTCTTATATTTGACATTCATGTGTTGGTTTGGTACACCTAATACATTGACCTCTCTTTAGCAAAAATTAGGGAGTGATCACCCTCAATTCTTTGTCAGAGTTCAACAAATCCAGAATCTCTAAGGCATAAGAATGGGAGAAAATTCCCTACACAAAATGAATATGTGTATTCCTTCCATGTTTTGCATCTCTTTTGGAATTTCTTGCTACACATTTTTTTACACTACTTTCATTGGATTTTGAGTTAAATTTAAGTTTCATATATTGGGCATTGACTACACTTTGTGTTGCAGGTTTCATTTTGGAGTGTATAAACACCAACACAGTGGGACATTGCAAAACAAATTTATTGTGAGAAAAGATACATTTTATCTACACACTTAGGTATATTTTCCTATAAGCATGTAACTTCATTTCATACTTAAAGGGGGGAAATGTAGACACTCAAATTTGGCAATCTATCCTTTGACATTATTTATCTTGACTGATGAGTTGTATAGATGTAATGTCCCCTTTCCTACACCAAAGGCCTAAGGGCCAATCCGAGTCCAAGACTTGGTCATATCCAAGGGGCTGTGAACATTGGGAGCTATTGGGTATGAATATCTATTCCATTTTGTTATAATTCTTCATTGGCATATGCAAAAAGGTGTGTTGGAAGGACTAAATGCTACGTTTTGTCGTTAGGAAGGGGCCACATGATACTAATATTATAATTTTGTGTTTGAGGGTCACTTTTGGAGCATGGCAACTTAAAAAGGGAAAATTAACGTAAGTTACTTTTATTTTATTGGCCCTTCCAAGGGAAAAATGTGACTAGGGTTTATTGGGGCTCTTTTTGCCTTGCAGTAGTTATATAAGGAGCTGGGGGAGAAAGGAAGGGGAATTTTTGTGTACCTAATCATCTTCTTTCATGTGCAACTATTGTTTGCAAATCTACAACTTGTGAAGTGAAATCTCACAGGAACCCTAGCTTTGGTGGTGAGTGATCCATCCCTAACTAGCAGGGCATTCTTCGGTAGTGAGAGTTCTACCCCTAGCTTGTCATTTTGGAGTTGTTTTTAGGGCTGATTTCCATAGATATTTACAAAGGTTTCAAAGGAATGGTTTTGAGGGTTTTGGAGACATTTGGGGAAGATAATCAGAGGGTTTTTAGATCAGATTTATAGCAGCCATTTTAGCAGGGTTTAACATCACTGAGAAGGCCCTTTCATCAATTTCCAACCCTTGTCCAAGCTAGGTGACTTGTTTAGAATATTGTACCCTTTATTTGGAGGGTTTCCAGTTGGCCATTTTCAGATCTGAAGGTTGAAATATCATCGACTATGTTTGTAAGTGTTATTTCCAAAGTCTCATAATTTTTGCACTTGTATTCAGAGAGTTACGAATTTTAGAAGTTTTCTAGCTGTCTAGGGCACACTGCAATTTTTTGGCAACATTTTATTATCTAAAAAATTTCAAAAATAGTTTTCTTATGTTCTTTATAATATTAGCAAGCTCCCTTTAAATTTTCAAGTAATTCAAGTGGATATTTTGGGAGATATTAATTTTCTTTAGTTCGTTGCCCTAACTGTAAAAATCTGCAAAAATCAGTATTTTATTGGCTGCAAATTTTCAATATTTTGTGCATTTATAAGTGGTATCCCACAAGGGATATTTTATTAGATTACTTTCATAACAACTCATCTCTTGTATTTTGATAAGATTTTTTAACCATGACTTTGTATTTTCCAAGGAACATTGCTAAACATTATTATTACAACCATGAACTTGTGGCATAATGACTAATAAATATAGTTATATATAGTCGTATTTATTTTTTGATATTATGTGTGCATTTATTCTTGTTATCCCATTAAATTATTTGGATGATTTTATATATGTTGATGCCACTCTTAGTTGTAAGTAATTTTCCATATGTAGCGAAGGAATCATTTGTAGCCAAAGGAAATCATTCACAACAAGTTGCAACACATTTATGAAGATATTTTGAAATGTGAAGTAATGACACTCAAGGATGTACACACCATTCGAGAAACAATTACAACAAAAACGTGCAAAACTGGGAAACAAATCAATCTTTGATCTGGTTATTGATACAAACTAGCAGAGAACTGATTGATTACGTTGAACACTTGTCATGAAGAATTGATTGATTAGTTGCACATTTGTTATGTGTTTATTAGTTGAACACCTATAATGAGTTTTGTAACATGTGTTTAATCTCTCACTGTTCTTATGAAGATATATCACTTTTTTATTGGAAACTCCTTTTTGTACTATTTTTCTTATCACATCATGACGTAAAGGAAGGGTTGTGCCTGGTAACAGGGAAGTCATACTCGAGAGTTATCTAGTGAAGAATTTGTTCCTAATTTTTTAAAAAACAATAAAGATCTAAGTTCTTTCATTTAGTTCTTAGCTACAGAGTTAAGACGGGATTAATACCTAAGGGCCCACTTGAGTTCTACTACATCCCATCCCTTATTTTGTTTTATTTCATGCATGTTTACTTAAGAGCAATTTTATTTCTGAATTTACAACTTTGTTTTAGCAAAAGCAATTTGCACTAGTTTACTTTCCATTTTAAGTTTTATTATACTTTCAACATTGTTTCGTGACAATATTTCCTTTCCAACCTCTTAGATCACTATAATTGTGCATACAATACCGATAATATTTCAAGTCTACGCTCCCTAGTTTGATAATTAAATCAATGAGATTCAATGTACAACATATTAATTGTTATAAGTTGATTTGCACCACCATTTTTGGCACCGTATCCAAGGATATTGTCAAGTTATAGGAGTTTGTGAGGTTTTACATTTTTGAATTTCTTATAATAGACTAGGTTGTAGAAATTCCACATTCAAACCCCCCATTAATGAATGTTGTCTGAGTTGATTCAGTTGATGTATGCACCATCATAGAGAAGCCCATGGTAGATTCCTACCCAATCCTCAAATAGTAGAAATCACTTTTGATTCTGAAGAAGAAACATCCCTTCTATACAAGTTTTACCGATAGAACACCCCCTCCCAAGTGAAAGTTCTGAAGTTGTTATTGAATAGCCAAATATGGTAGAGGAGGTTGATTAAAACATGGAAGCAGGGGAACCAAGAACATTTGAGTTTCCTATCTCCAATAACAATCAACATGTTGTTATGAAGAATATCTCTCCATCAACTCTTCCTAATTTTCATGGATCTATGACTGAAGAACCAAACGCTTTCTTGTTTGAGTTTGATGTCTTATCTAGGAGTTTTGACTACACACCTGATGCACACAAGTTAAATTTTCTCCCTACTACACTCAAGCATGTAGCCTTGAGATGATTTATGGGCCTAAGAAAAGATGATTTTACTACCTGATAGTAGATGAAGGAAAAGCTTTTGAAAAATTTCTAAGATCGATGTAGGACAAGTAGCAAAGGAGGAGATGAAATCTTCAAGGTGACACAAAAGGAAAATAAGCCACTAGAATATTTCCTAGAGATATTCCTATTTTGCATTCAGAAGTCAAAACACACAAGGTTACCTCCTGATTCTTTCAGGTTACTCTTCTTAAAAGGACTCAATGAGGAAGATATGGATGTTTTAGACTTAATAGGAGCTGGTGACATCTCCAAGGCCACTTTTGATGAGATTTGTGAAGCTTACAGGAATTATTCTAGAGAAACCATGAAAATAATAAGTGTTAGATCAAAGGGTGGAGCAATTGCCAAAAGAATTGGGGAAATATCTAAATTAGAGATTGTAAATATGTTTAAGAACATGAAAGAAGAAATACTTAATGACATGGCCACCCAACTTGATGCTCTTCATACAAAGAAGAAGAGAGAGGATGCATAGGAAACACTTACAGAGCTCTGTCATTTTTCATAATAAATAAATTTGATTGCACTTACAGGGGACTAATCAACATTATAGAAGGAAAGGAGGATGAACTAGAGTTCAAAATTATAGAAATGGAGGATGGACAAGTTTTCTACATTTCCCAAAGGAAGCCATGGATGCCAAGACAAGGAGGTATGTCACAAAATCCTATGCCATCTTTTCAAAATTGGGCTAGCAGTTCATATAACAATATGCAACCCCCACCTTGGGGTAATACTTAGTAAGGTTGGGCTCCTTACCCCATCCAATACCAAAAACCATGAAAACCTCAGTTCTCAGGACAACAATGGTAGCCACCCCCTTATTCATGATAGTAACCTTGGAGAGGAGGGTATCTATGGGGAAATCAACCTCCTAACTACCAACAACCCTACCAAGAACCTCCCTACCTACAACAACAAGATTTGATGCCAAACCCCCAATCTAGCTCTCAACCAAAAGCTACTCAATTTCCAACTCAACCAACAGTTAACCCTAATAATAAATCTACTCAGCCAACCTATAAAATTGAATCAACACAATACTTTTCTTATTCAATTGATGTCAACAATATCCATCTCTGCTTAGGAAGATAACTTATTCCACCAAGTGAACTTACAATCATAAAAATAACAAATGAAACACAATTGCTGCAAGCTAATCTGCATCAAGGATAGAAAACGATGCAATTGATCCGCAACAACGTGAACATAATTCTAGCAAAGGTAAAATACAAGTCAATGGATCCCCATTTCCAAAAGGATTGTAAGAGAGAGAGTTTAACCATAAATTATATTTTGATTATGATTTTTTCAATCAATTAAAGGAAATTTGTGTAAAGATTCAATGCATTCAAGCCATCAAGGATGTACCTATTTATAGCAATTTGATCAAAGACCTATGTATAAAGAATCTAGATAGAAATAGGAAAAATCCATCCATGGTACAAGTCATTGGAAAGTTGGCTGGCATCATGTTTTGAAACTCTGTGCTACCTAAGTACGTAGATCCAGGAAGTCCCATGGTGAACGTTACTATCAATGGAACTACAATTAAAAATACTCTAATTAACTTAGGGACAACAATCAATTTCATGACCAAGTAAGTCATGGATGATCTAAATTTGGAAGGACTAAGGCCAAAGGCTACAATATTGCAACTAGCAGATAAATCAATAGTAAAGCCTAAAGGAGTCCTTGAGGACACTGTTGTGGTTATAGACTCTTGGGAATACCCTGCTGATTTCATTGTCCTACAACCAAAGGCAATTCTAAGATGTTACCCTCTTATACTAGGAAGGCCATGGATGGGCATTTTTGATGTATTTATAGGTTGCATGTCTGACAACATGATCATATCGAATGGAAATGGCACTAATAAAATTATACTCTGTCCTCCTACCCAAACATTGAATGATCATGGTCAAACAGTTTGGATTGAAGAACCAGAAGTTGATCAATGCTCTATCCAATAATTTATGATAATGGAAAAGTCTTGCACTATTGAAGATCATGAGGAAGATGTTGTTCCCTCTAGTATTCTTCATAACAATGATAGAAGGAATGAAGAAGTTGATGACAAATTAAGGTGTTTGAGTTATCCTTTGAACCAAGTCCTATCGTAACAAAACACCATGAATATCCTAGGTAAGAATTGTATTTTCACCAACTTCTTCCTCATGACTGTATATTAATTTCTATTAGTAGCAACATATGTTCAATGTTGGACCTCTCCAAGCAAGTAGAAATAACACCTGGGAGGCCACTAAATGTGAACAAGATGATGAGTGTACAACAAGAGAAATTATTGATTGTTATTCTATAAAAACATAAAACAAAATTTGCTTGGGATTATGGTGATATGCGTGGGATTCATCCTAGGCTTTGTACTCATAGAATCTACATTAAAGAAGATTGTAAACCAATTAGGAAGCCACAAAGATACATGAACCTAGAAGTAAGATAATTTTTGAATTACAAAATTTGTTAGATGTTGGATTCATATACCCCATATCATACAACCAATGGGTATCACCTCTAGTAATTATATCAAATAAGAATGAAAAATGGATAATTTTTCTAGATTATAGAGAGCTGAACTCAACCACAAAGAATGGCCACTTCCCATTTCCCTTCATTGATTAGGTGTTTAATACCATAGCTGGTAAAAATTATTTCTCTTTTCTTGATGTATACAATAGCTATAATCAAATCAATGTTTCACATGAGGACTAAGACAAAACTACATTCACATGTCCATGGGGGACATTTTCATATTCAGTTCTCCCATTTAGCTTGTATAATACACTTGCCAGATTCTAGAGGGTAGTCGTGAGTATCTTCTCTGATTTGAAAAATGACTGCATGGAAGTCTACATGGATAAATTCATTGTTTATGGCAGTACTTTTGAGGATGCTATGCAAAATCTGGATAAGGTCTTGAGAAGATGTAAGGATACAATTTGTCCTTAAGAAATTATAAGTGCTATATGATGATGTTAGAGGGTATAGTGTTGGGGAACTACCTTTCCTCAGAAGGAATTCAAGTAGATCCAACAAAAGTGTATGTCATAGTCAACCTTCCCACACCAAGGAAACAAAAAGATGTTAGAAGATTTTTAGGTCATGTTAGATATCACAGAAGGTTCATGCAAGACTTCAGTAAAATTGCAATGCCACTTTTTGTATTGTTAGGAATGGATACTAATTTTGTTTGGAATGAAATATGTGAAAGTGATTTTCAAACTTTAAAGAAGATGCTAACTATTGCTCCTGTATTGAGAGGACCTAACTAGAACCTTCCTTTTCACATCCACACAGATGCATTAGATCATGCTATTGGAGTTTTCTTAGGAAAAAATAAGGAATTTTGAACTATGCAGTATAATATGTTAGCAATAATTTACAACATGTAGAATTGAATTATACAGTTATTGAAAAATAATTATTGGTAGTTGTATATTCTATAAACAAATTCAAACATTACATCATAGGATATCCAATGTTTATTCACACTGATCATACTTCCATCAAGTATCTAGTAAAAAAACTAGTAGTAAGCAACATAATCATAAGATAATTGTTCCTCTTGCAATAATTTGATGTCACCATAGTGGAAAATCTTGACAAAGATAATATGGTAGAAGATTTCCTCTCAAGGATGGATATCAATAATGAAGAACAAGTAGTTGATGATTCATTTCTAGATGAGCATGTCTTTTCTATTTATACAATAATATCCTGACATGTAGATATAGCCAACTACTTGGTCTCAAGTAAAGCACCTCCTCTGAGAAAAGGTATTTAGTTGAAAAGAGTTTAACTTTTTCTTGGATAGCTATATTTCTCTTTTATACAGGTCAAGATCAAGTAATGAGAAGGTGTATAGATGATGAGGAGATATTTGATGTCTTCAGAGCCTGCCACAATGAACATTGTGGAGGGAATTTTACTACAAAAATAAAAGTGTAGAAAGTGTTGACTGCTAGTTAATATTAGCAAACATTACATAAGGATGTAACACTATACACTAAGAGATGTGACAAATTCTAGAGAATGGGAAAGCCCACTAAGTCTAATGAGATGTTGTTGTAGTCTCAATTGGTTTTACAACCTTTTGAACTGGAGCTTGGATTTTTTCGGCCCTATAGATCCTCCATCTCAGTAAAAATAATATATCCTAGTCTTCACAGATTACCTAACCAAGTGGACCGAGGTAAAATCATTGCAAAACAAAAAAAGTGAGAAAGTATCCAAATTAGGCATAAAAATTCTACACCATACCGTCCCCAGTCTAATGGCCAAGTTGAGGTCACAAACAGAGAGATAAAAGCCATATTGATAAAGACTATAACACTCTATAGGAAATACTGGAAAGATAGGCTTCTAGAAGTAGTCTGGGCATTCAACACAACATCAAAGACCATAATGAGCTTCACACCATTTGAACTTCTATATGAAAAGATTGTTGTGTTACCAATAGAATTTGAACATAAAAAGTTGAGAAATGCACTTGCGATGGGAATACATTTATCATAAGCCCAAAGACAGAGAATTCTCCAACTCATTGAGTTGAATGAATTGAGGAAGCAAGTAGTTCATAACACAAAGGTAGTGAAAAAACAACAAATCAAATGGCATGGCTAGTATATCAAAACAAGATAGTTCAAAGAAGGTGACGAGGCACTTTTGTTTGATTCAAAATACAAGGATCATATAGGAAATATTAGAACAATGTGGCTAGACCCCTATGAAATTGAGAAGATATTCCCTAATGGATCTATGAAGTTTACTACCATTGATCTTGTGATATTCAATTTGGTGAATGGCTATGAGTTAAGATTGTACAAAAATCCAGTTGACAAGGGCTCATTCATAGAAAAATTCAAAGGGTACAAGAAAGGAATGGAGAAAGAAACATCAGACATAACCTCAAAGGTTGACCCTGCTAGCTCACCTTTTGATATTGCAGAGGATTACGAGGATTTTAGTAACCTTGGAGCATTCATCTTGTTGAATATTTCAAGGCCAAATAAAATTTTGTGATCCATCTTTCTAGGTGATCATCATCACTCTGCTAACCCATTTATTTTATGTAAGTTTTTGTGTTGTATAATTTAATGACAAGTGATTGCAGAAGGGCATGATATCCATCACAAGGAGAGAATGCAATGACCAAAAGTTCCATTTATAGCCACAAGAAATAAGCCCCTATTTTCTTGTAGTGTCTAGCAGAACTCGTGAACATAAAGGAAGCATGCACAATGTGGATGATATCTAGGGAATGATTGACACCCCAACCGATTGGATTTCCCTCTCTGGAAATCTTCCATTTGCAGTAAAGAGCATCCAACATAAGTTAATTCCACATCTGCAACATCGCAACACACGTGCATGTAGCCAAGACTTCAGTTAATAAAACATGCACATACATCATTATGAGAAAATAATGAGATAAGGGCATCCATCTATTAATTTAATAAAGTATGATTAGATTAATTATATTTAATTAGGAGCTATGCCAAGTCATCATGAATGTGCCACATTAAAATATTAGTGCCTTTCAAGCTATGATGTATTGAATTCACCGCTCCACATAAGCCCATGTTTTCGCATCACTTTACTTCATATGCTCAATGTTGTCACATCCATTAATGATTAGTAACCCCTACATGACTTATTTTTTCCCTTGGCCATAAAGTTTAAGTGATGAAAATCCATCAACAAAAGTCATTTGCGTAAAATTATTTTAAATAAAAATCATGTTGTTGTGTACTAATCCTAGGAGAAGTTGTGTATCCACCATGGGAGGTTATTTGATCATACATGAGCCTTCTATGCATTTACAACTCCAAAATCATCTTGATATTGTCTGATATTTTGAGAATCATGGCTAGATGCTGTATCAATGAGTTTCAAGGTTTTGATGAGGAAATTGTAACATAATTTACAAACACCCTAAATTATGATGAGGTAAGAGTCAAAGGGTTAACCATAAGAGTAAGTGATGAAGTATTGGCAGAGGTTACTGGTATACCATCTCAATGAGAGCCATTTTCAAATAAATCCAACCTAGAGGTAGCAATAAGGGAGTTTGTAGATGCTAATGATGACTTCATCTCAGAATGAAAAAGTACATTTAGAACATCCCTCAAACCATTATGGCTATAAGATTCCAAATTTTTTTTTCAATACTTTACTCGTGAAGGGGGGTATTCATGTTTAAACACGGTCCATTTCAAACCGCTGAATCATTTGAAGAATAATAATTAAGTAAATGTCTTGAATTTCTTGCATGAAATGCTCAAGAAAATGAGTAAAGAAGTTCAAAGGGGTAGGGTAGAACTATCTTACCAATGTCTCATAACCCTAATGGTCCAATACACTCTGTAGAGGGAGTGCCCTCGAATACCATGGGATGGATGAATTTGTAAGGGTAAGCAATATTGAAACTTTTTTGGGAAAAAAGGGTAAAAGAATAAAGAGCATTGAATGTTCTTCTGCACATATGCCAAAGGTTGTACCACCCTCTTCCAAACCTCTAGAACCCATAAATTATAAAATTCTACCTACCACTGAAGAAACCCCTGTGCCTATTTCACCAGAAAGGATTTTTATTGTTGAAACCTTGTTGGAATTCTCCTCCCCTGAAACCTCCACTTCCAAAACTAAAATAAAATCTACTCATTCTACTCCCAAAAAAACTAGAAGTTGCCATAGGCTCAGGAAAAATAGGCAAAAACCTCTAGTCCCAGACAGTCCCAACCCATCTCACTAGATAGTGATTTGGAAGCTAAACTTGAACCAATGCACAAAGAAGCTAGAGATATTGTTCCCAAAGTAACTCAAGTGCTATAGTATCATGAAAAAACATTGATAGGGAAAGTAGAGTGAGGTCAACATGAGGGGACAATTCATGTACTAGGGAGTCAAGAAGAAAGGTAGGTAACAGGGATAATGGAAGGAGGAAATGACCAAGAAAAAATAACTACAAAGGATATTAGTGGACTAGTCATTGAGGAGGTAGTTCAACAAGAAAAAAATAATGGCCTCTCAAAAGAAAATGTAGAACAAACAAATCCCCAAGTTGTTATTCATGAAATCATCAGGGAGCCTGAAAAACCATCTTATAGTGAGATGGGCACACAGATTATGGGGCCAAATATTGACAATTTGATGCTGCAATTGGAAGCCTATATTGACATTTTAAAGAGGAAATGGGACAAGGAGAAAGAATACCTCATATCTCAATATAAGAAGGAAATGGATAACAAAGACAAAGAGATTAAGAGGCTAAAATTAAAAAAAGAAAAAACAATTCAAGTGGCATTGGAAATGTTGAAATGCAGGCATTCATCAAGTGTCTATGCAATATATTTAAAAGAAAAGATCTGTTGCACCATAAGTATATTTGCATCGATTCTGATATGGTATATGACATTAGGTCAGCAAGAAAATTCTTTAATTTGTATCAGAACAGTACACATGAACTCCAAAGTTTGATGTGTGACCTAATTCATGGGGTTAAGTAAAGACTAATGCAATCCCATATGATAGAGATTCTAATCAATCAATTATGTATATTGGAGATGCACAGGTCAAGGTGATTATGGTGGTATTTCTCAAATGAATTGGAGAAGAGTTTTAGGCATAGGGAGGAATATAAACATTTAGTGAAAGTTACACCATCTGTACACTCAAAGAAGATTGTAAAGTCTAACATTCATCTGAATAAAAGGCTGAGAAATATGCAAGAATTATGATGTGTAGTTGATGAAATGAATGCATTTGAGGGGTGATCTTGAGATGTCGAATCCCTTAACCTATTTATGTTGTTAGATGGTCATGGAACATGGAATTTAGTGTAGTCTCAGGAAGCTGCTAGAAGATCTATATGGAGATGAGTTATCCCTTGCAATTTAGAGGAAGACTCAAGGAAGGAGAAAACTATGAATTCAGGGTAAGAGGATTATGTGTATACAATCATGTCCAAATTGTGGAAGTTTTGATATAAGCTTATGAATTTGTGTATCCAGTTTGAGAAGTACTGTGATGAATTCAAAAAATTCCTATGGATTAGGAAGGAATATGTTTGTTATGGAAGTGAGAAGTGGTAATATAATATGTATTGGTCTTTTAAAGCATTGTCTCAGTCCCCAGATTGGAGCTATACCAATATTTGGTATCAGAGCGACATGGGATTCTGAGCATTGTGTGGGGTAGATCTGTTTGTATTTATGGTTGCCCCAGTGTATGGAAATTTTTTGATATTAGAGGATTTTAGTGATTGCCAACAACATTTTGGTTTATGATCTGTGTCCTCCCTAGCCGACGCCTCCTGGTTCATGATCTCTACGCGGTCTGTATAGACAATGGTATACTTATTATCTTGCATCCTTCGTCTTCTGTCTTATTCGTTGGATGCCTGCAGATCTATCCCATCGCCATGCTTCATTTCTAGTGTTGAAGGAATTTCTAGACAGTCATATGACATGGATGATTAAAATGGTATATTAATCATTGTCCTAACTCATGAGGCTTGCATGTGTAGCTGTCCGTTGAAAATTCCTAGAGTAGAAGGGTGTAGATCAAAGACACACGGATCAGATCTACGCATACACCCATCCACAAATTATTCACTATTCCTCAAATGGTGATGCACAATTTGGCCTGAGTTACGGGTTGACACAAATTGCAGGTGCAGAGATATACGTTGGAAGTTTTTCTAATACAGTGCGTTGTATATGCATTCAATCAAATCCTCACCTTCATTCGGCATTGGATTGTTGTTAAGCAATTGAATTTGTATCGCTGTTTGTCATGGATTTTCTCACCATTTCAACTTTCACACCAGCGGTTTTCCCCTCAACATTAGATGCTCGCGTATATCTTAGCTAATAGATCACAACGACCTCATCAAAGATTCTATGCACCAGTTTTTTTCTCCAATTTTGACACGTGTCTCCACGTGCAACTGAGCAGTAGAGTGGATAGTTTGGTAGGAATTCATGCATGGAAGATATCTTTTGGTCAAATAGCTTTCATGCTATTTCATTCATTCATATTTGATACACGCTATTACACAAATTTGTGATGGATAGTTATAGTTGTCACAAGTAGAAGGTACGTGTCATGTCATAGCCTCTATTAATTAAAATTTCAAATCTCATAGCGTGTCAATGTTTATTGTTTAGATCAAATTTTATAGGTTAAAGTCAATTTGTATTAGTTTTAGAACTCTAAAATCTAGTGTCGTATGAATCTAAAAGATCTACTATTGAGTAACAAGTGTGTCGTCGGTTTAAATTATTTTCTCTATACTTGTCAAAAATTGTGTCAAAAAGTGTGAAAAGTCGTGAAAATCCAATCTTTAATTGGATTTTGTTATCGTCAATATTGTTTCCATCATTGATGTCGTCTTATTTTCGTCTTAAGTGTTATTTTTTGTTTATGTCTTGTTATCAACTAGGTGATTCTAGGTTGTCATCATGATTCATTGTCAAAGTTTGTAAAAATAAAAATAAAAAAAATCGTCACGAACGCATTTTCAGTGTTACCCGACGTCCAAAAATAATTGCTTTCACATTGCGGAGGAGAGACAAAATAAAGTAAAATGTGAAACTTGATGAGCTTCAAAGACATATTCGGCTGAGTTAGCAGTAGACTACTGGAGGATGGAGGCACAGGAGGCTGGAGGTCATTCAGCGACCTCTCGTCAGTCACCAACGACAGGGCCGCGCAGAAGCTGTGGTGGCATATGTATGGTGTGAGTATTTGATTTTCAGTGTGGTTTCCATTTTCTCAGTGTGATTCTATTTGCAGTGTTCCTGTTGCTTTGAGTGGTGTGATTTATTGTTAATACTGGAAAAGAATTGTATAAGAGAGAAGAAAACTACAAAGATCCTTTGACGGCAGAGATCCTCTGACTGCTGTACTTCGTTGGAAGATGATCGGTCAGTGAATACGTTCATTGGCAATGGTGATCATGTGCAGCAAGATCAAGACAACAAGATCCAGTTAGTATGATACAACACAATACATTTTTCCCTTTCTGATTTCTTATTTGGAATTTCACACTGTGGGGGGGAATACATACCAATGTTCCATTCCCATTCTGCACCCAAAACGACTTAGTCAAGGAAAGCTTCCAGTGGCAGTGGCAGTTTTCTATGTTGTTCGAGATCGAGTGGCAGTGATCAATGACAGAGACTACGATTAAGAACATTACGATTCTTATAGGAAGTAATGTGAAATATTTTCAGTATATCTTCTATTGTGCAATTTTGTGATATGCAAGTTGTGTTTCCTACATAATTCCCTGATGTATAAGCATAGTGGTGAACAGTAGCACTGGAGTAAGTCAGTTCATGGATCTTGAAAGGGTTTGTGGAAGGATCCAGAAAACCACACGAGGTGGATAGTTGATGAGGTTCCTGTCACGTCAAGGTTTGTGGTAAGCCTGTTTAAAACCATGGAAGGAGAGAGCCTTTCTTTTGATCAAGGTCATGAGTCACAGAGTTGGACATGCCATAGGGGTGAGCATACTGCAGAGGAGCGTGTGGATGCTTTTTTACCATGTAAACATTAAGGGGGGGAATGTTAGGAAATTAATAATAATGTTTACATTATATGTTTGGGTGGTTAGTCAATTAAGTAATATTGTTAAATTGCTAAGCAATATGAAAATTATATGGAAGTGGTTGAAATAAAAAATAGAGTGTTAACAATGAGAGTGGAAGCCCAGGCAGAAGTAAGGAACATGATCTTGGAACATGGAATTTAGGTTGTACAGGCATGCAGAATCAAATGAAATGAGTTATTTACTACACTAAAGAGGAAAGAGATGCATTCCTATCCAAACATACTTTCAACTTTCCGTGAAGAGTGAATAAGTACAATGAAATAGCTAACTGAATGTGATGATGAGTGGTTTCCTATTGGCTATCATCCGCCAATCATTTCACTTTTCCAATTCCACCATAGATAGGAAACTTTCTGATCAATCAGAGGAACCAAGAACAATGTTTAAGATAGATTCATGAGAAATGGTGGGTATTTATTATCAAAAGAAGAGGGTACAAACACACCCATTGACTTCAGGAAAGAGTGTAGTTTCCAACAAATAATATATGAATCCCTTGAATGAGTACATTCAAGAGTTTAAGCTCGGGGGTGTGCCGAGTTGTATAAATTGATTTCATAATAATTCATCTCTGTGTATTTTTATAATATTTTGTATCCATGTCTATGTGTTTTCCAAAGAAAATTACTGCACATTACCATCACAACCATGAACCTTGTGACATAATGATTAATTAATATAGTTATATCTAGTTGTATTTATTTTGTGATGTTATGTATGCATTTATTGTTATTATCTCAATAAATTTGTTTGGATGATTTTATATTTGTTGATGATAAACTCTTAAGTTGTAAGTAATTTTCCATAGTGCATTTAGGTAACCATCAATAACATGACTCTAAGTTAAATAAAGTTCCCCAGTAACATAGTTGCAATAACCATTCATATGAAGATATTTTAAAATATAAACGTGGAGTTATGGCACTCAAGTTTCTTATACTGCCATTGGAGAAGATAATTACAAAAAGAACATGTAAAACTAGGAACACAAATCAATCTTTGATTTGGTTATTGTATATAACATTATGAAGAACTGATTGAAGGGTTATATTAAACACTTACCATTACCTGAATAATTGTTTGATTAGATGCAAATTAATTATGTGATTATTAATTAAACACTTGTTATGATGTTTCAAAACAATGTGTTGAAGGATTCACTCATTTTAATTGAATATCTCTCACTTGTTGTTGTTAGCTAACTTCTTATTCTCTTTTGCTTCTCAATGATGAGTTTCTAATTGGAAAAGGCAAGTGCTTAAAAAAGGTAACACAATTGCTTAGATAACAAGGCAGTCTAGTGAGTTGTCCAAGATTTTAACTAGTGAATAATTTGTTCCTAAATGTATATGATTGACATTATGAAAATCAATAAAAATATCGAGTTCTTTCATTTAGTTATTAGCTATCAGATTTTAAGGTTTTGATTTTGGATTACATCCAAGTCAAGGCCCACTTGAGGTCGGTACTACATTCCATTCCCTTGTTTTTTTTATTTCCCATGAATGTTTACTTAAGGAAAATTTACTTTCTACAATCTACAACTTCATATTTTAGCAATTATAAGCAATTAGCACTCATTTATTTTCCAAGTTTGAGTTTAAGAAATTCTACTTTCAGTATTGTTTAAGTGATGAGTATTTTGTTTCCATTACCTTTTAGATCATTGTAATTGTGCATACAACACAAGAAATATTTCTAGTTGTACGTCTCCATGGTTAGATAATTAACTATCAATGTGATTCAATGTACAACATACCTGTCATTTTGCTGTTTTGAAAATAATTGTATATATAAGCACCACCAAAGACATTGAAAGACGGGTCATGTACAGGACATGGTATGTTTCCTAGTCAATAGGAAACACTCTTAACACACCATGATAGTTCTTTGACTACTTTCTTATCTTTTCACACCTCTCTATCATCAATTTATGAAATTTAAAAACATACAACACATCTAGAAACATCCATATTCTAACCCATAAAATCAAAACATGCTTTTTCCCTCCATGTCAAAACTATCATTTTCAGTTAGTTTGTACAATTCTACATATCGACCCTACTGTATGGTTTTGGATTGACATATTTTAGGATAATTATTTTGATTATATCACATTCTTATTAGAAAATAAATTCCCTTGGTCAACCTATCATGACATAATAACCTTCAGAAGCATATATAAGCAAGTAAATCATACCTCATTTAGGAACATGACACTTTAATAAATCCTCATGGAAAAAAGCACAAAAGGCACTAAAATCTTCCTAAACTGTGAAATAAATCTTGTATATCCATTAGGGAAGCACCCTTTACATGTTTGAAGTCTCCTTCCAAGTATTGGAGTCTCCATATTCATTCTACAATAAATAAAAGTGATCCCTCCCAAGTATTTGAGCAAGTGTGAAACTCAAGAAAAGCATTGTCAAAGCACGATTGTCAAGTATGATTGTACTATGGTAGATATCACATATAGGAGAATGATATGTGGTTTGAGCCCTCTTTGGAGTAGTGGCAACATCGGTGGTGCACAAGGGTGCCCATAACCCACCTAAATTTGTTTTGTATGAACTCCTTAAACTATAATGGCTCTAGGGTTTAAGAAGAGTTTACAGAGCCATTTCAAAGGTGAGAAAAGAATATTGATACACAACTTTAATTTCTAGGTAGGTGAAGTACTCAAGAAGTTGTAGACCCAAATTCTAAGTAGGTCCAAGACCATAAAAAAGGCTCATGACTGTATAAATGCTCTTCACCTAGTTGTATGGTTTTGACCAAATTAATTTTTAGGTTCCAATTTCTGTAATGAAGCATTTCTAGTCACAGATCAACCTAGTCATGTACGCAAATCACTCAAACTATCCTAGATCCACACAGAATCAACTAAGTATAATTCTCCCTTGTGTTTTTGATATTTTCTAGATCAATAGTCACTTTGATAAGTGTTTTTCTGATTTGTGCAATTAATCTTGGAAGTTAATCAAATTAGAATATCCACCTGTTGCATTATTTCATCCTTTTTATGTATTTTAATTAGAAACATGCTAAATTATTAAAAATTAACGAAATAGGATGTGAACTTTGGTTAGATTTTTACTAGAGAATATTTACACAATAATAAAAACACTGAATATTAGAATAGTTCAATTCGAGTTCATTCAGGAAAATAATACAATTATAGAGATTACATTTTATAGAGTTTGTACTCCTACATTCATGGAGTCAAACTTCATCTTCAATCCCTAGCTAATATTCAACATCCACTTATCTCTCCCTATAATCTCTCACACCAAACTTATCTATGATTTTTTCTCACAAATCACTCATATAATATTAAATAAGTAATATTTCCTAAATATTAGGTGAGTTGTTTATGATAACTCACATATTACAAATATTATAATTTACTCACAATTTTTTTAACCCATACAAATAACATCGAGTGCTAACACATGTAGTTTCCTAACATTTTCCTATTAGTGTAAACATGGGAGAAGAAAAAAACATCCGACAAATTTTGCTCCCTGAAGACATTGCTTAGACCAGGTAACAAATCCATCAAGTTGTCTCATTTATCCTTGTAAAGGCATAGTTCCTAAGCCAATTTCTATGAGATCAATCTTGAAACCTTGTTCCCGAATTCCCAAATTTTGAATCCTCCATATTCCTAGAGCTCATGAACTAGCTAGACAACCATTCATATTGAGTTTACTCCACAATTTTTTCCTACCCCCAAGACTATGAATCTTAGGTACATGTTTTTGTCCCAAAATTCACTGTAGAGGTTTTATTGAACATGTTGAAAATGAAATACAATTGAAAACAAACACACTAAGATAAAAAATTGAAAGTACATAAAATTTCATTGTAGCAGAAGCAACCCAATCACTAGTGACTAACGAGAGGTCATTGTTTGACCTCCTACCTCAATTGCCTCCTGGTTTAATGTAATTTGAATTAAATCTAAACATTTAAGAGTCACTAATAAACTAAATAATGAATAAATTTTGAAATATAAAAATGACACAAGAAAGCTATGATTGTAATATTTAAAACCATAATAAAAGAAGAGGGAAAGATAAATTGCTGATTTGCACTCTATTCACGACTCATATGAACTTGGAAAAGTGATGAACAAGCTGGGAAGAGTGTCACAAGTGCTTCCTGTAAATTTCAAACTACAAGAATAAGGTTGAACATGGGCGACCATGACAAGACATGGGTACCTGGGCGTTGGAGACCTCTTATGGGTGTTTGTGACTATGCAGATGCTCACAAATTGATTTATGTAGTGTCACAAGCTCTTCATTTTTTTCTTGTTGATCTCTTGATAGTCGCAAAATGAATGATGAAGATACTTGTAACCTGCAAAAACCCATAAACCACATTGAACCTAAAAAGAAAGATGCAATATGGGGAGTCAGACTGACCTTGGCAGTCAACCTGAGAGTGAACTTATGAATGAGTGTTGCACTACATCTCAGAATCCATGTAGTTCTTGTGAATATGTGTGAGAATGATGCCTTTGGATACCCTTGTGCGAATGCACTTGATAATAGACTCTAGCTAGAATGTAGCAATGTAGTAAAATGTGTGGATGAAATAGAATAAACTTCGCCTTCCTATGTTATGTATATAGAATATGAATTCCCTTATCCCTTGAATATATGTTAGATGGATGCTTTAGGTGCCTTTTGGATGAAATCTTAGGTGGTAGTAATAATGCTTAGTGCTTGGTCCTTGATCCTGGTCACATAACTATGTATTTATATGATTCCCTTGTTTGAATTTTGTAAATTGACAACTAGAAGGCCAACCCATAAGTAAAAAATATTCCTAAAAGATAAAAGAGACCCAAAAGGAGTGAGTAAGGTGAAAAAGGTTCAGGGTACCTAGAGGGAACAAGGGTGCCTGAGCGCTCCTATCCTAGCTAGGCACTGGTGTCTGAAGCCATAAAAGATAAATAAGTAAAATACCGATTGGGTTGTAGGGTGTGTAATACTAAATAGAAAATAAGAAACATAGAAAAGAGGTCAAATATAGTCATCAATTACTAATTTTATTTCTTAGGAATCATATGAATGCTAGTATGCTTTTAGGCCATAGAAATGTACCTAAGTACGTGATTTTATGTCTACATTTGCCCCCACTTTATGTTGTTGAGTGAATACTCGATAAAATAAAGTAGATAAGATATGTGTACATGATAACCATGTAGAGTGTGTGGAGAAGAACGTGCTGAGTGGACAAGTGAAGCATGGAATGATGCAAAAAATGAAGCATGGAAACTAGGAAAGGAAAGTGACCCTAGGGGTGAAGCGTATGTGTTGTACCTGTTATTGTTGTAGATTGTGATTTTTTAATTTTTTTAAGGATAAACGTGCAAAAAGAAGAGCAAGAGAATAATCAAAGTCGTGTATATGAAAAAAAATTACATAAGTATGTAAAATTGTGTAAAAAGGAAAGTGTGCACCTGATTTAGAAGGTGTAAATGATAGAAAATGTTTGTTGAAAATGTTGTGAAGAGTGAGTTTTTTGGGTGATCTTACACTAAGTGTGATTTTTTTGGGGGGACTCACTCCAAGAGATTTTTTTTGGGTAATCTTATGCCAAGTGCAAGTTTTCTAGGCGATCTCGTGCCAAAGTGCAAGTGTTGGGGGGAAAGGTCTAGTATTAGTCTCCTTCCATGACTTTGTCAGATAAACACCATTGCAGATGGTGTGTTCTCATTTTGTTCCCACATTACCTAATTTGTTTTGAATGTACTAATTAAACTAAATATAGGAGATAAACTATATTATGTTGCTTGAGTACTGTTCCTGTATTGTAAAAAATGCTTTGTAAACTGTGCTAATATGAGAAATTGATTGTGTCGTCCCTAGGACATTAATGCCTAGGGTAGGTTAGGAGAACCTAGGCGCTAGTGTATGAGCTTGGGCATTGGTATATTTGCTATGCTAAGGACCCAAGTCATATTCTAGGTCGTTTTGTAACTGTTTTCCTATTATGATTTTGTGTTGTACTATACAATGTTATAACTCTAAGCTATTATATGGGGTTATTTTTTCACCCAATATACGCCCCCTCGTTTGGGGTGCATGTGACGTCGATAACAGTGTACAACCTAAAAGAGAGGACCTAATGTTATTTTAAACTATACCCTATAGGGTAGGGAACGCGCATGGTAAAAACCAAGACACATGTAAACAAAGTGGCTAGATACATGTGTTAGTAGAAAAAGTAGCAAACATGTCATAGTAAAATAATGTGATAAACAAATGTGCCTATAAGATAGACCACGAAAAGTGGGTGTTAAACATGAGATATTGCTCATAATGTCACAAGATAATCAAGGGAAAAGTGACAATAAACAAACAAACAATGATCAAGTAATACATATGACATAGCCCAAAAACAACGACATACAATGTCAAACAATAGAAAAAAATGAAACAGATAACCATGGTGGCATATAATCCCTTAAGGAAAATGTTGCACATGAAGCACCTGTTAGCATGTTAAAAAGATAAAGATTATGTCAAAACATGTATGCATCAATGGAAAATAGTGTGTTAGAAAGTGGAAATGGTAAATAATGAAACAATAACACCTTTAATTTGTGAGAAAGTAGATTCCCCTAGGAGCCTTGGTGGCCTCTTATTGGAAATTTCCATGTGAATAATAAAGAGTGGAAATTTTTTTCTTGATTTTGAATTTGGTATAAAGCCTTTTAACATCCTTATTTTTGAAAGAGGATCCATTATCGGTGATAACGGTGGAGGGAAGGCCAAAGTGTGTAATAATGTGATCGGTAATAAAACAAAAGATATCGAGACCCATGGTCATTTGTAAAGGTGTGGATTTGACCCATTTAATAAAGTATTCCATAACAGTAATGATGAATTGTGGTCGTCAACCTACTCAGGATTAATTTTTCCAACAAGATCAAAACCCCATAAAGGAAAGGGCCACGATGGAGCGATGGGATGAAGGTCATATACAGATGTATGATGGATATTGTTATGTTTTTGAAATTTATCACAATGCTTGGTATATTCTAAGCAGTATTGTTCCATTATGAGAAAATAGTAGCCTTGGCATAAAAGCTTGTGAGACATAGATTTTCTTGAAAAAAGACAACCACATAAAATATCATGAACTTGAGAAACAACTGTGGGTATGTTGCCAAGTCCTAAACATCACAAAACATTACCATCAAATGATATTTTAAATAATAAAGAACCAATGATAACATATTGTGTGGCATCTCATCGTAGATGATGAGATTCATGAGGTTAAAATCCATCGAGAATGGTTTGTCGATAAAAATTTTTATAGATCTGGGTGAACCATTCAGGATGATCATCACTACATGTGACATCACATGTTTCAAAATGTGGATTACCATTAGAAGGTTGTCACAAGTGTCGAATGATGAAGGTGGCTTTCTCATCAGTGATATCTTGAGGAATGAGTGATGCCACATTAGCCATAACATTTGCATGATGATTATATTTTCAATGGATAACAATGAGAGAGTAGGACTCAAATGTAGCTAAGATTGCTTTAAAGAGGTTATTATACGAGATGAATTGCTCCTATTTGGTTTGATACATGTCATTAAATTAGTTAATAACGAGTTGTGAATCACCATGTATTTGGATATTTTGAATAAGAAGTTTGTGAGTGATAGTGAGGCCAAGAATGAGAACTTCATACTCAGTGATCTTATTAGTACATGAGAATCCTAAGCGATGTGCAAAAAGGGAGATGATCACCATGCAGATTAATAAACATGATCCCAACCACGATACCTGAAAGGCAATGAGACCCATCTAATTACATAGTCAAAGTATCTGTGTCAATAGTGTCAGTGGTAGATTCATCTTAGAAATTATCACAAACTGGTGATGCATAAGAAAGAGGGGTATCAACTAGTTGATTGGTAATAACTTGGACCTTGATGGATTTTTGTGGGATTATTTTGAATATTTTTTTTGAATAATATGACCCATCATGCAAGGCAACCTAAGAGATTAGTGCGAGCTAAGAGATAACATAAAGGATCTAATTTGTTAATTATGTGAACCTCATTATTGAGAAGATAGCGCCGCAACTTATCCAAGAAAAAGATGAGGCAGAGACATAACATTTTAATGTAGCTATAATTTCATTCATAGGATAAAAACTTTTGATTAATGTAATAAACAACCCATTCACATTGAGATTCATCATGTCTAGAAAGAAGGGCCCCTAATACATGGAATGTAGTTGAAATGTACAAGAAGAAGGGCCGATCAACCATGGGAGGAACTAAAATAGGAGGATTTAATAGGTATGCTTTAATGGCCTCAAATGCACATTGGCATTGGTCATCCCAAATGAACTTAGTTTCCTTTTTCATTAGACATATGAATTGTTAAGTTTTTTCAGAAATCTGTGTAATAAAATGCCAAATTGCATGGATTTTACCCTGTAGTGAGCATAATTTATGTAAATTATGAGGGGGAGACATGTCAACAATAACACATATATTTTTAGGATTCATTTCAATCATCAATGTCATGTTGGGAGATTATATAACCACGGAGCTTGCCGGTTATGACACCAAAGATGCAAATATTTAGATTGAGGTAAACTTTGTATTGTCATAAGAATTCGAAGAGTGTTTGGATATCTTGAGCATTAGTGGAATGATGTCGTGATTTTACGATTATGTCATTAACATAATATTCAAGAATTTTGTGAATGTAGTAGTGAAAAATATGTGTCATTGGACACTAGTAAGTGGCCCCTATGTTTTTAAGGCTAAAGGGCATAACCATGTAACAAAAGGTACCCCATGGGGTAGTAAATGAAGTCTTTTCTTGATCTGCATGGTTAATTTTTATCTAATTATAACTAACAAATCCATCCACAAAGGAAAGAATCTCATAGCCAGTAGTGGAATCGATAATTGCATCAATGTATGGCAATGAGAAACTGTCTTTACGGAAAACATTATTGAGATCACAAAATTCGATGTAACAACAGAATTTTCCATCCGGTTTCATGATGGATATGATATTAGACACCCATTCTAGATAATCCACAACATGTATAAAGCCAACATCCAAAAGTCGTCATATTTCTTCTTTGACTAATAGTGCAACTTTTGGATGCACTTTGCAGATTTTTTGTTGGACTGGTTTAACACCAGGGTTGAGGACTATATTGTGCATGGCTACATAAGGATCTATATTGGGAATATCAATACAATACCATGAAAATATGTCAGAGAATTCATGAAGCACTTTTTTAATCTCATTAGGTTCGACTGACGTAAGGGAAGAATCTAATAAAACCATTCAAGGGTTGTCAATAGTGTCAATATTGTATTCAATAGTTTCTTCATTTAAAAGAATGGAAGGGTTATCTTTGTACGGATATGTAGGAATTGTATCAGAAGTATCTATATTTATATTAGGTGATTTATATTCACCAAAGTAGGTGGTTGATTAAGGAAATTATTATAGTGGAGCAACTTCCGGGGACCATAACTTCTGCACTGTAGCTCCAATCGATCTCATTCAAAGTGAAATGGAAATCTCAGAATGCATAGAATGTGATGAAAGGGTGAAAAAATTGTTTGAAAAAACTTTGACCTCCGAAATCCATGCCTAAATGTCCCAAATTGTAATTTTTGTAGTATTGTCTAAAAATAGTAATTTCTAAAAATATTATGTTTCGCGAAATTATCACACTTGTAATTCTCGGAAGATGAAACACCTCATATCCCTCGAGACCAATGACCTTCCAAATTCCTCTAGGTTCCTTTTCATATTTCTAAAAAACAGTATAAAATCATATGTAACCCGAAAAGGGGGACAACCATCTCCTTGCAGAGATAAATGATATAATCTAAGTATTTTTGAACAATATACATCTCTTTCTAGAGATAGTTATTTAGATTACATTTGGCACAATTGTTATTCTATTCATTAAATATGATACCTTGGTTTTGGATCACTGTAGCAGAAAGAACAAATGGGAAGAATTTTTTTTTATGAAAATAAGGGAGATGATTGTAGGTACCCATATATTCTAAGAGAGAATCATTAGTAGTAAAACTGTCTAAATCAGGCCAAGTAAATGAAGTAGGATCACAAATGAGTTCTTTGTGTAAGGTAGGAAGTGTAGAAGTATGTGAAATAAAATAAAAATAAAGAGAGGATGTGAGTGGAAGATGATAATTAATGCCAAGTTTAGTAGATTGAGTGGGAATAAATAATGGTTGTGTGACACCTTGACCATGCTGGCCTAAACCAAAACCAGAAAATCCATAACAAAGTAAATATTGATAACCAAGACCATATTGAGAGAAATGAGGATTTAATGTAGAGGACATGGGAGCATCGAGTGAATGCTTAATAGAATTATGAAAGGAAAACAGAAAGGGATTTACGAGGGCCTCATAGACAACACTTTGATAGTGAAATTTTAGTTGTGCATGAAGAGTGGAAGGAACCACATGCATGGAATGGATCCAAGGCCGCCCAAGAAAAATTTTATCATTAAGATTATTGTGCATCACATGGCATGGAATAGGTAGAGTACATGGGCCAAAAGTGATGGGAAGTGTAATAGTACCCAAAACATGTTTCAGAATGTTATCAAAGCCACATATAGAAAAAGAGGAAGGAACTAAGGAGTCTTCAAAAAGACTGATTTGATGAAGAAATGCTATATTGCAAATATTAAGACCATATCCATTATATAATAAAGCATGTTTAATCCCAACATTATTGATACAAATCTGAATATAAAGGGGGGGATCTCTATCGAAAATAGTTTGAGAAGGAAGTTTAAAAGTTGTAAAAATAATATGCTCTTCATTGAAAGATAAGGCAGTGGTAAACTTATGGTATAAATATTTAGGAGAAGTATACAGGTGAATAGAAATATTATATAAAAAAGATATGATTTTATGTGCACAATCAAGATTAGCCTGCTAGAAGGATAGAATATAGATACTCATGGTGAGAGAATCCTATGGTATAATAAATAGACAAAAAGAAAAGGTCTAAGAGTGTTTGAGTGCGGGTTCACCAAATGATTTAATTTAATTTGAATTAAATTTAAATATTTTAGAGTCACTACTGAACCAAATAATGTATAAAATATGAAATATTGAAATGACACAAGCAAGCTAAGATGTAATATTTAAAACCCTAAAAAATGAAGAGGAAAAGAGGACTTAGTTGATTTTCACTTGGTTCAGGACTGATTTGAACTAGGAAAAATGATGAACAAGTTGGGTAGAGTGTCACAAATGTTATCTATAAATTTTGAATTGTAGGAATAAGGCTAGACACAGGCACCTACAATAGGACAGGGGTGCCTAGGTGCTGACGTCCTCTTTTGGGAAATTATGACTACGTAGATGCTCAGAAACTAATTTATGTAGTGTTCCAAGATCTTCATTGTTGCTTCATGTTGATCACTTGATAGTCACACAATGAATGGTGAAGATACCTGTAAGTTGTAAAATAGAAGTTCACCTTAAAAACCTACAAATTGCATCAAACCAAAAAAGAAAGATGTAATATGGGGAGTCAGACTGACCCCGAAGTTCACCTTAAGAGTGAACTTATGACCAAGTGCTACACTACATCTCAGAATACATGTAGTTTGTATGAATGTGTGTGAGAATGATGCCCTTATGTGAGTGCACTTGATAGCGAGATGTAGCTATAATGTAGAAATGTAGTAAAATGTGTGGATGAATTAGAATGAACTTCCACTTCCTATGATGTGTATGCAGAGTATGCAGTCTCTTATCCCTTGAATGGATGCTAGATGGATGCTTTTGAGTGCTTTAGGTGCCTTTTAGATGCAAGATTAGGTGGTAGTAATAATGCTTAGTGTTTTTTCCTTGATTCTGGTCACATATCTATGTATTTATATGATTCCCTTATGTGAATTTTGTAATTTAAAATTGGAAGTCTGACCCATAAGTGAGAAATATCCCGAAAAGATAAAAGAGACCCAAAAGGAGTGAGTAAGGTGAACAGGATAAGGGGCAAGAGATGGGCACTTGAGCACTCCAGTCCTATCTTGGAGGAGCCATAAAAGATAAATAAGTAAAATAGAGGTTTTGTTATAGGGTATGCAAGACCAAATAGAAAACAAGAAATAAAGAAAAGAGGCCAAAGATAATTGTCAATTGCTAGTTTTCTTGCTTAGGAATCATATGAATGCTAGTATGATTTTAGGACCTAGAAATGTACCCAAGTGTGTGATTTTGTGTCTACACCTCTATCCTCCCCCCTAAAGGTGCTTAGTTACTCAAAAAAATTAAATTTTTAGCTCAAATACATACCTCAGGCATATGTCAGATTCCACCAAAAATGCATCCATAATGTAATTTTTTTATTTTTACAACTTTTACAATGACCCTTTTTTACAACAATTACAAATACAATAAATTTTTGGACTTTAGAAATTGAATCACAATAACTAATGACTCTTAACACTTACTTAAAACAATACTAAACCAAACTATAACTATAAAATTTGACTCTAATGTTATATACTAAAAAGTATGAAAATAAAATCAAAAGACACAAGGCTGAACATAAAACTTCACTTGTTATTGTTTGTTCTAGCTACGGATGATTTAGGCTATCTCATTGCTCATCATGCTACTCAAGGTCACACTCATGGGATTTTCCTTCATAATGATGTGATGCAACTTATTAATGGTCATTTTTCCGATGATTCCTTTCTTACCATTGTTGAATCTAAAGAAAATGTGGCAACAATTTTTGGTGGCCTTGATACGTTTAGCCTTACTTCTGGATCGAGCATTCAGATGGATAATACCTTGGGCTATCGAAAAAGTTGTTTACATATCCTAGATTAGTTGAAAGCATACCCCTGGAAGTGGAACGACAGAGGTGATCAATTTAAATTCTTGGGAATTTCTTTTTTTATAGTGACTCCACCACGCTATGGCAATATGTTATTAACAGAGTTGAGCATGAGGTTTCTTGGTGGTCTTCTAAACCACTTTCTCTACTAGTAAATTCCAAGTATGTACTAAGATTCTTATTGCCACCCATGTTTATTATTCTATGTCTTAGTGTTATTCCCATGATTCATTTTCCATACTTGTCAAGATGTTGTGGGACTATCTTTGGTATAAAATATTTCGTTTAGATGGCTTTCATAGGGTGGACTGGGAGGTCTATTGTCTCCCTCGTGATCAATGTGACATGGGAATCATTGATGTTTATCAAAAAAGTGTGGCCTTATGTTCTAAATGGGTTTTGTGATGTCTGTTGGGCACTCAAGCTTGGGAAATTCTACTCCAACACTACATTGCTTCTGGTTCCCCATATGGAAAGAAATGTTGGAACAATATTGGCTTGCACACCCTTATTATCACTAGGGATCCAGTTAGAATTACTAGTACCTTTTTTACCAAAATCATATGGAAATCCTTTGAGTTGGTGAAACTATTGTTGCGGTGGATTGGAAATGACTTTCGCACTGAGATCTCTTTCAATTCTCAGAATATGTGGTGGACTCCTCTCATCACTGATGATAATATTCTACTTAGGGAAACTTCAAGCATCAAATATATCCAATTTTTTCATAAAGGAATTCATACCATTTAGGATTTGATCACTCAGAGAGATTGGATTTGATCTCCCATCTATCTACAAAATTTAGGAATCAATGTCAGATGTTATGCTCCAAAATCTGGGGCTTAAAACCCTAGATGCTTGGTGGCATGATTGGAGGTGGAATCATGAAATTTCCTTCCTCCACTACAACACTAAAATGAATTATCAACTTTTGAGCCCAGTCTCACTTGCCATTACCAAAATCAATGCACACCAAGGTCTACATTCTGCGCCTTCCACCTGGATTTGTTAGTTTTCTTGTGCTTGGAATTCTCTTCTTGATCCCAATGTTAATCATTTCTTGTGGTGCCTTATTTATCATGGTCTTCCTATCAGAGAACATCTAAGTCACATTGGCATCCCTTATCCTAAATGCCCCTTTTGTTCCCGACCTGAATCTTTTAAACATTTATTTTGGTCTTGTCCCCATGCTCAAACTATCTAGACTTGGATACATTATTTTTTCCAACCCTACCATCCAGAATTATTTCACTGGCATCTGGATTTTTTTTGGATACTTCAGTCCATTGACATATTATATTGATACTCCATGGAAATTATTTAGAGCTTGCATTCTTTTTCATATTTGGAAATGTCAAAATTATTTGATATTCCATAACGATCAATTTCTTTCTTTCTTTTCCACTAATTAAAAAGTGGTTATTTTGTGTACTGTGCGCATATAGATTCAATCTCAAGATGAAAAGGCTTTCCTAGAGTTTTCTCATTTAAAAGGGTTTCTCACACACTAGGGTAGTGTACCTTGCATGATGAGTCGGGTCCTCCTAGATCCGTTACCACTGCCACCTTAGCCATCTCTGCCTTGGTGGCCACCACTTGTAGTATTGTGTTGTAGAATCCGCTCTCGCATCCATCACTCCACCTCTTCTTAGGGTCACCCTTCAACTCCATCCTCCTCTAGGCGTGGCTGGAGCCCTCATATGAGGGGGAAATACATGGTTGGTTCTCTACTATGGGGATCTCTGTTGCTTGACATGCAGACTATGTATGGATCTCCACCCCATGGTTGGGGAATTATTATTTCTTTGTAGATGTAGATGCCTGACCATGATGGTTGGCAGATGTATCCTCACTCAGCCGAGCCAAATAGTGGAGTGTTTATCCCTCCCCGGGATGACCCTCCTCCTCCTCCTAGAGTGGTGGCTTGTGCCTAGAGTTTTATGATTTGTAGCTCTTGTGTTCTCTAGTTTCCCTATGAGTGTAATTTTGTTGCATATGTGGCATTTTATGGGACCGTGAGTTTTCCGATCACCATCGCTAATGTAACTATCTTTTATCAACATTAATAAAAGGGTAGTTCAAATAGTAAAACTTCACTTTATAACAAAAATTAACAAAGAAACACAACATGAATAAAAAAATGTATTCTCACAACCACTTATGACAACACTAATTATTGAAACATCAATATCATAAAAATAACGTATTAAAAAGTATAACTAAATATGAGTCAAAAGATGATAAATTCAAAAATTATCCTAATTTCTTTGGAGGAGCATAATTATGTATGCAAATATCAATCCTTATAAGGGGTATTCAAAGAAATCCAATTCACTAATGATGTAGGTGCAAGATATGGCAGGTTATAATGGAAAATAGATGGTTTTGTGTTCCTCGAGCTTGTAACACCTTTGACAAACAATTATATTTCTCTTTTGCATTGCAAGCGTTGGCATGTGATTTTATTAAATGGGGTGTGTTCCCTTGGTTGTTGAAAATCATGCTTGTTATGGATAAATCATTTATGCTCTTGAATTCATTAGACTGAAATGATATGGTTTGCAAGAATCCATTTTCATTACTGATAGGTGAGTTGCAATCTGGTTTTGAGAATTGCAAATTTATCTCTTTTAATTGACTCATCCTTGGATCAATTCTAGTGATCTACGGAATGCTTTAAATCTCCTTACCCGACTAAACGGTAAATTTACATTCATAGGTTGAGAGACGTAGTAGACTGAATTATTTATGTTACAAATTCTTTGATCTTGTAAGATCTTTCCTGCATTCAGTTGTATGTTTGTGCTTGGATCTTTGGGATTGACCTCTTCAGGACATTTAATGGCGTAAGTGAAATAAATCCTACTTAATGACTATGAAGGGAATCTAAATCCTAAACCTAAGGGATTATCCTAGTGGTATTCTAAACTAGATAAATTCACCTACTTCCTAGCTATGTCTACTTATTCAGGTTACAATCTAACCTAAGTTTCATATTCTATTTTGTTGGGATGGCGTCCCAACCTAGGTTGATGTGCTAAATGGAATAAGGGGAGAAATAACTAAGGTAGGGCCAAGCTATTTTAAACCTATATTACCTAATACTATTTGGTTGTGAATTTGATCTAACCTAAGGTGGAAATTACTTATGAAATGATTTTGACTAAACCTAAGGTTATAACCTAAGTTTTGGGAAATCTATCCTAAACTATTGAAAGGGAACCTAGGGTCGCATGACATTATGGAGATGGTTCCAAAGGCAATTATTTGATTTGATTTGGTTGAATGAATTTGAGGTACACCCAGTTTTGGCAAAGGCAAGTAAAATTAGTGGAAGCATATGTGGAGGCTTCACTAAAGTTGGAAATGCATGCTAAAGTGGAAATAAAATTCACTAGTTTTATGAGGCGGTGGTAAGGAGAGATAGGTGGGAGATTATGGAGTAATTGCATTAATGAACCTTGAATTTTGTGTGCAAACCATCTTAGAAACAAGGAAGGTGGATTTGTTGGAGGTTGTTTGGTCTTGCATGCCTTGAAATTTTTGCTCTGCATGGAGCTATCTATTTCTTCAAACTAGTAGTTCAGATTTTACTTTGTGGCTATTTTTAGTTTCTCTAGTCTATTTTCAATCGAAGGAAAGTATATGAAGCATTGGAAAAAAAGATGTTTGGTTGTTGATCTTTCGTGGAGGAGAAAAAGAGTTGGTAGCTTGGCTGGAAGTCTCCTTCGAATTGGCAGAAGCACTATCAGGAATGATGGGCTCTACCCATTAAGATTTCATGCTTTCTTCTAAATGATTCATAAAACAATTCTACTCTCATGAGATAAATTTTTGCGTGTTTTTTCTGGTTATTTAATTTCTTGGTTGTAATAATCTCTGTGGTTTTTGGATCTAAATCCATTACATGATAAAGTTAGCCTTTGGAAACTCTCTCTGTGCAAGTTCAGTGGTGATATGCATGTGGAACTTGTATTCGAAGCTTTGTGTTTCATTATGAACTTGTATTTGAGGCTGGTGTTGTTCTAAACTGGTATTCGAAGCCTTGTGTTTGGTTATGAACTTGTACTTGAGGTTTGTGTCTGATTTGAACTCATTTTCGTGGCTTTGTGTTTAGCACTAAACTTATATTCAATGTTTGTGTGTTCGGAACTTGTATTCAAAACATTGTGTTTAGTTTTGTACTCTTATTCTAAGCTTTGCGTTTTACTCATATTCAAGGTTTTGTGTTGCTTAGAACTCATATATGGGACTATTTGCTTGAAAAAGATTGAGAGAATAGTTTTGGTTTGAGTTGATCTGGTAATCTCTTTTGAGATCTTCTCCTTGATGCATCTTGAGTTTGGAAAGGTTGTGGTACTTCTGTCCCAGACTGTACCACTTTCCTTGAACTTGTAATGACATGTAAATATGGGAGGATATTCTTCTCTCCTCTGCTATGAGAAAACCTGTGTCTTGTTTGAAGGCTTGACTATTTTGTTTGATGGATAATGGACCTTTTATGGAACTGTATCTTGTTGTGGGGCTATTGAACCTCTGGTTAGATACTGTATTGTTACTTATTCATTGGTATGAGTTAGAGCTCATTAAAACAATAGATAATGGGGTTTTCAAAGTTTAGAAAATGTGGTGTTTGTATTTATTCTTGTGTTAGATGATTGGAACGAATACATTCCCTATCTTAATATTTATGTACTAGATAGAGTAGTGAAATTCAATTTGTTGTGATTTCTGTTTCAGTCAATTTTGAGGGTAATGTTGAGACCTTGCTTGACTTAAACACGTGTTGGGTTTTCATACTCTCTTTCTGATCCTTTTTAATTGATCTCTGGGTTTTGTATTCTCTTTAGTTTCACTTGAATGGAACTCTAGGTCTTTAAAAGGAGAAAGGAATAGATTTCTCTTGTGGATTGTATCATGTTTTGTACAGAATTTTTACTTCTGCCAAGGGACTGTACTATATACTTCTCACTATTGTATGAATTTGAACTTGTGTTTAAACAACGTGGAATAGATGAACCAGGATAGTGTTGATATTGTTGTTCAAAATTTTTTGAATTCATAAGGGAAACTAGAAGTGTTTCTTCTATAAACTGTGTGTTTGATTTTGTGTTCTCTTTGGGGACTAACAAAAGAACTTATGAGTTTGAAATAAAAATGGGAATTCATTTGATAGTACAAAAGAAATGAATTATCGATTGGGTCTTTTCTATTTGAGATCCTTTAACTTTTGTTAAGATAAGTTCATTTGATCAAACTTCTTTGTAGCTTGACTCTCTTCTTAGCTGTAGAGTGATTACTCTCTTAGGCCTTCTCAGCTTTTTGGGTCCAACTTTTATGTCCTTTCTGTCTTGTAGGAAATAGTGGAAACTCACTTTTCTGAGACAAAACTTCCTTGTGGATTGTTTAGTCTATTTTGTACTAAGTCATTTGTGGAAATAATGTGGAAAGAGAAAAACTAAGTCGGTTCTGTAGAAGAGAAAATGTAATGATGTTTAGACCAACTGCTTTGTTTGACTGAGTCCTACTCCATTTGGATTTGTTATTGGAAGACTTTCTGTTTTTGCAATCTATCTTATTATGAATCCTCCTTGGATGGACACGAGAAGAGATTAACCTTGTGTGAGTCTTGCTTTGATTTTTGAACGTATGGTTTCAGATCTTTGAATGATATCTCCTAACATGTAGAAGTTAGTTAAGACTTGCAGGAAGACTATTTTTATTCTCTATCCCTTCTCGGATTGATTTGGGATTCTTGTTTTAAATATTGTCTCTTTAATGTTAAATCCTTTTATTGGTTTCCTTAAACTGAAGCAGTTATATGGGTAATCAATTGAGTACTTTCTGAACCTGTTCTGCCTTTTAGATGATTATTGAATGGTGGATAGTATGTATTCATTCTTCTTCTTTCTGTTTAAGTTGTAGGATGAGTCATCCCAATATGAACTATGATGTAAATAACTTCTTTTTGTTACATAGTAAAAATAAATTATGTATTTCAATTCAGAATGAATTATGAAATAATTAGACGACAAGATCTGTTGTTTGTTTAAAAGGTAATTGATTGGATCAATTAAAATATATGTTATAATGTAGTTGTTGTTGATTATATTATTCTCTTTTCTTAAAAGTGAATTCTGACTCATTATTTGCACTTCTTTTATGGTTGTTATCATTTATGCTTATTTGTATGATACTTATTAATTGTTTCATTAAAGCAGAGTTGTTTTAATGGAACAATTAGTGGAATGCACTTTGTTTTAATTCTTAGTGCTTATCATGCTCAGTTCAATGAACTGATACCGTGCTAGCAATTTTTACAGATGGACATCGTAAGTGATAAAAGAAGGCAAATTTTTTTATGATGCATTGGCTTATTTAATTCTGGATCTTATGTAAAGAATTTTGATTCATTATTGAGTTGTATTGGAAAAGAAAAGTGATGTTCTTTTATGATCTTAATGTTGATTGACATGCAGTATGCCTGAAATGCATAGTCTTGCAAATGTATATTTTATCATGATGAATTGAAAGGTTTGTAGACTAACTCCAATTTGTGGTGTAAATTCTCTTGTACTTTATATGAAGGAAATAGTAGTGATATCTTGTCGATATTCTTTATATCTATTGGTATACTATTGCTATTATCAATTAATAAGTTGGATTAAGGGGATAGTACAATCTACCTTACTATAATGAAAATTGTTAAATTGCAAAAGATGTCGTTCTCTAACTAAACAACTATAGTTTAATAATGAAATATGCATTGGGCATACAATTAAACTATATGAGTAATGAATGATAAAAAGGTTATGTTAACCCTAACATCTAACCATGTAGAGGAAGACTCTTCCTCTCTCATAAGAATGAAAAATAAAAGGAATGGTGGTTATGATCTTTAATCCTTGTGCTTTGTTTATAAAAAGTAAACACTAGCTGAATCTAAGTGGATCATAAACCTTCTTTGGATAGCTAGGTTGAATTAAAAATTAACCGTTTGATGTTTGCTGCCCTATTTTCAAGGATAACTGCTTGTTAGGCCACGTTAATGAACATCAATGCAAACATGAGTTAATGAAGTTCTTAATATCAAATCAGATTAATTATGGATAAAGAACTTAATGAATGTTGGAATTAGGGTTAGGCACGATTGCTGTAATCTGAAGCTTAATCTAATTAAATTATGAATTAATGAACACTAAGGGGTATGTACATCGTGATGAATCAGTTCTAATGGATGTTGGCACACGCCAACTGCAGGACTGTACCTTCGAGAAGACCAAGGGCTTCTCAGGGATACAATGTTGTAGTTGACATGTGGCAACACCCTTCCGTATTTGTTCATCTAGATCTACACACATATGGACTTGAACTTAGTTTCTCTCTAGGTCAAGTTAGTAGCATGTTTAGAATAGGGAGTAACTTTCTATGTCTCAGGGTGCCTTGGCACATTCGGTCAACTTAGGTCGTTCGAGTATGCCCATATATCCTAAGTCATTGTGAGTGTCTTCCTATAATAAACTATGATGCTAACTTGGGCTAGGGTCAAACCTTGGGCAAGTGGACTGATAGAAGTAAAGACCATTCTAGATAACAAAAGAGTGAGGTGAAGGACATATTCCAAAATGACGAGTATGATGTCTAGGAATATTAACATGAATAATATGTTGAAAATATTTGGCCAAAGTATCACGAGCTATTGGTTGCATTGTCCTATGTCACCTAGTTTAAAGAAACGTGATGTCAGATGAATATTGATAACAAATTTTTAGATAGGCTCTTTAAACAGATCACTCTGTACCCAGAATAGGGTAGGAGAACCAAGTATATGTAGTATACATAAAGTATTCTATACTTTAAGACAAACATGAGAGATCGGTAAATTACCGAGTCATTACAGCTGCATATGGTTATCTATTATGAGATTGATTGGTATGGAATGTGTGTTCTAAATGATGTTTTATTTAGAATAGAGAACATTGTGTTTTAATTTTTTTTCCCCTTATTTCTAAAGTCTTAAAATGGGAATGTTATAGAGCTATCCTCGCTAATAATTCTGAATGCAATGAAAAATACTCCAAATATCAATATGATAATTCTAAACTTGATACCAGACAATTTTTAATGCCGAATATCAAAGCCTTAAATGTTGTTAGAAAACATTCAGGCCAAGAAAATGCAGAACTAGATTTCAAAAGGGAAAAACACCAAGTTTCCAGATCAAGGAACTTTAATCCAATGCAAGGTGTTATGAAGGGTTATCTCTAAAGAACAATGGACGAGTATATCAATGAATATTGAAATTAGTTAATAGTTAGATGGAATTTTGTGCTCACTGCTCATGTAAATGCATCCAACTTTATCAACATCCTCACTGATGTAGAGTATACAACCTTCATTGAAAATCACATGTGCCTTCTTTTTGTGGTGGGGATGCAATTGAATTGGAAAAAAAATAGATTGCAACTTGAATATGACTATTGAATCAATTTCATAACATTGATTTGAACCTAAAACATTCCCTCGCACTGAAAAACTTAAAAATTAAAGTAACTATGAATGCCATATTAATGAAGTAAAATCATAAATTTGAGGCAACTAGAAATTCTATGGTGTTTCCCCATTATATTTTTTTACTCCATTAATAAAAAATTACACACAAAAAAGAATATATTACATGCTCTGATACCAAATGTGAAATTTGATCAGAGTTTTGCTAAAAAAATCACATAGTGATAAAAACACCAAATATTTGAATAACTCAATTTCAATTCATTTGGGATGATAATACAATGATAGAGATTACATTTTATAGAGTTTAAAGTCCTACATTCATACAGTTGAAATTCATCTTCAATCCCTAGCTAATATCAACCATCTACTTATCTCTCCCAACAATCTCTCACACCAAACTTAACTATGTGATTTGTTCTCACAAATCACTCAGATAATACTAACTGATTAATCTATCCTAAATATTAAGTGAGTTGTTTATGACAAATCACATATTACAAATATTATAATTGACTCACATAAATTTTTTTACCCATACAAGTACCATAAAGTACTAACACATAATTTCTTGACATAGGATTAAAAAAAAGTGAAATCAATATTGTTGGTAGTTGACCATGAGTTCATATATTTTTCTATTATATTACCACACCCCACATTAGTTTCTAATTTGTGACCTTGAAAAACTTATCATAGATTTGTTAGTATGATTGTAAGACCTTCGGGCATTCCTCAAAAATATTTATCCATTTTTTGTTGCTCCATTTTTACTCATCCCAATCATCACATTAGATAGTAGTGATTTATCTCTTGAGAAATTTAACATAAACATTGATTGTGGACCTATTCATTTTTAATGCTTCATATTTATCATATCTTATGTTTTCTTTTCCCTTTATTTAGATTACATACGATATTTACAACCCAATGTTCTAGCATATCTTATGATTTTCTTTTCCCATGCCTTATATTTCATTCGATATTTATTACACCTTACACTTATTTTAAATTTCTTTTATTACCTTTTTATATTTTATTAGGTTTCTTGCAATATTTTTTCAAGCTTTATAATTTTTTGATTTATTTATTTGATCTTATTAGGTTCCTTACATAATTTTTAGCTTTTATTTTTTATTTCTTTGATTGCTTCCTTAGTTGTCATTAGATACTATTTTACTTAACTTATTAACACAACTTTAATTTATTATCTAACATGGTCTTATATTTGAATTACATGTTCTATTCTTAACTATATGCCTTTCACTATAAAAACATTATGTTATTGTTAATATGATTCATGGAGGCTATGATTACCGTACTATCCTAACTAAATTTACAACCACCAAGCAATATCATAAGTACATTTCTGCCATAGATTTATGTATTCATATATCATATCACGTGCTTAGATAGTTATAGCAAAAATAGGCATCTTGATAGCAATTCAATTGGTGCTCTATGTTTTGAAAACTGGGAGTCCTTCACCCCTACAAAGAAAAATTAGGTATAAGCACATTTCATTTAAAATGCTAAAATTTTGAAGGAAAAAAATGTTTTTTGTTGTTAGTTTATTTGGTACCTGAATTGGAATCTTGTTGGTGTAGATTTTATTAAATTTCATAGACTCTCTTGTGTAGGAAATAGTACGGTATACTATAAGATCATTTGAGCATATGCCACACCCTCTTACTTAATATTAAGATAATAATTATCCAGGGATATTTGGGTCTGTCAGAAGTACACTGGACTGGGGGGTGAATCAATCTTACAATTACTTCCTTTTGTACTTGTTATCTATTTATGATCACTATTACTGAACATATTTTTAATTTGATTGAATTTTCGAGCTCTTCTTTACAGTATTTACCATATTTCTAGAGCTTATTCAGATGCACATTAACCATGGGTGGCATGGGTTTCTTTTTAGCTTTTAGAGAGAGAACGACATCAGACACTAGCATGTATCTCTCAAAATCCTCATGGGAAATAAAGTTCCACTTAAAAACCATTTGTTAATTACTTAGGATTTCAAGTATTTATACGAAGTCAATATTGCATATCCTACAAGATTTATATGTAGTAGATACAATGTGTAAGACCTAGTGTGTAGTGTGCAACCCCTAAAACCATGTTGATAGTAAGCCCTCGACAGTCAAGTATGAATCCAAAGCACAAGAGTGTGTCATCAGGTAATGGTCGATGCTAAAAAGTACAGACCATGGAAAGTATGTCATATGTCACAGTTTATTTTGATCCAAGTATGGGAATCTCACAAGACACATCAGACCCTCATCCAATATGAGCTCTGGGGGATGTCACTAGATGCGATGCTCCCCAATGTGTTGAATGTATCAAATTGCATTGAACTAGTCTGATCCTCAAAATGATGTATGAAGGTGATGAAGTACTTATAATATTTTTCTGCAAACCCTCAACACTCTTCTTCACTGATGTGATAAATAATGAGAGATCGTATGGTATGCACTCAACGAGCTCATAGATGATTGTATACATATGTACTGTATGAGACTGTTACTGTAATAGTATAAGATATGTTAATGTAAGATGAACCCAAGAGATAAACCATATAACATTGTAAACATACCCCCCAACAGTCATATAAGAACTTATAAGAATGATCCATGTTGGTCGGTCATTAGGAGGGTAGAGTGACAAGAGTCAAGCCTACTAAAGACTATGCTTTGTGTGCGGTCACCAAGCTCATGTTGGACCTCCAAAGTTACATCACTGTAAAACTATGCGATGGTAAAAAGGCATGAATTTGTAAAATATATCATGACCACTAGTCATCCATGATTAGTATAAATCTTTTCACGAAAGTGATTGGTCTTGAGCTAACACCACTTGAGTAGGAGGTTGTGTTGCTACTCAAAACAAGCATTTCCAGGAACCATTATTCACTTGTTAAGCTCAAGATCACCCAAGAACACATAAAATATTCCATGTAACCATGCGTTAGAAATAAAATGACATGTATAAAACATACATGCTTTCTGTACCTCATAAAACATTAAAAAAAGTAAACCACACCTCTTTTCCTCTTCAACAAACTGAACTATCTAGAAAGCAGTTTTGGAAACTCAACTAGGTTCCCCCCTTGCTGTCACTTTCAAGAAATTTATATTCCTTAAATAAGAATAAAATTCATCCCTATTCACTCTCTAATGGATAATAAACATCACCTGATCCAAATTATGGGTCTTCTACATCAATCTTCTAGCCAAAACAATCATGTCCTAATCTAAACTAACTAGGTCAACTTGTGACCTCAACCATGCCACCTCAAAACACTTTCATACTTCACAAAAACACAAAACATATCAAATTGAGTGTGTAAAAAACCCCCAAGGCCATTATACTCCTTCACCATGCCCAAAATTTCTTAAACACTTTCATTTTCCAACATTGATAAATAACCCTTTTATGCCCAAAAACTAGTCTTCAAAGATAGGACACACTTTTACCTCTAGGAATTCAACCATGAAATTAAACCACCATAAAAATATATTAAAAATCCCAAGATCTCATAAAATGTTATTTAGTACATAGCTTCAATGGAAAACTTTTCCAAAAATTGAAAATATTCACAAACATGCCTTTTTGAATGGGGCCCACATACTGTCACAAGATCTATTATACCTATTTGGAAATATGGATGAGTACTCTACAACCTAAAATCATCACATTTGTAAAAATAATCGATTTTGATCACCTACCATGAATATCTTCTCCATCACTCTCAACTTAGGTTTTCAAACTCATAAAAAGTTGTTTATCTTTTCAAAATTCGTTCATAACATTTTGACAATTAAACCACTCTTGATTAACTAAAATAAGAAATTTTTGTTTCTATTATAGTGTAATCTAATGCTATGCGAAGAAATAAATAAATGGGATAATGCAATACATAAATTTCCAAAGTAAACTAAGCAATGTAATATAAAAACCCTAAATACAAAGAAATGATGGAAAGACTTAGCTATTTTGTAATGATGTCGAGTGTATTTTGAGCTAGAAACTTGGTAAAATGGAAGTACAGACTGTCATAACCATGCTTATAAAATTTTGTGATTATCGGATAAGCTTGGACTAGGGCGCATGATGATATGAGTGCCCATTCTCTCCTATTCTTATAGGCACTAGTGTCCCGACAGGTTTTTAGGCTCTGAATTTTTTTAGGTCACCAAGGTTTTGCAATTTTTCATCTTTGGTCACATGTATGTCGCAATATAGTCACCAAATGTCATTATGAACAAAAAATGAAGATGATACCTGCAAAAACCCAAGACAAACATCAAACCCTAAAAAAGAAATATGCAAATGAAGGGTTTAAAATGACCTCAGCTGCCATAATGGCTGGATTGCTAACTGAGTGTTGCACTACATTTCAAGCCCAAATGTAGTTCTGGTGAGTGTGTGCATCATGTGCCCTAGGTTCTCTTATGCCAACCATAATTTTTGAAGTAGCGAACAATAACTATATGTAGAAAAAGTAATAGAATGTGTGTGTGGAATAGAATAGAATCCCTCCCCCTATGCTTGTGTGATGATGCAGATGAACCAACCTTGTCCTTATGATGGAGCTAATGGATGCAAGTGATCTCCAAATGGATGCAACTCTAGGTGGATGATAGTAGTGACTAGTGCATGGTCCCTCATTATGGTATCATAACTTTATATTTATAGGGTTCTCTTGATCTAATTTCATAATTAACCTTTAAATAGTTGACCACCAAAAAGATAAAGTTCTCAAACAGCTAGAAAGAGCCCAAAAAGTTTTGGGAAAGTTGGAAAAAGATCAAGGTGCCCCTGGTAGGACCAAAGCACTCTAATATTGGCCTAGGTGCCCCAGTCCAAGTTAAAATGATGTGGAGTGGCAAAAGCTGACTAGGCATGAGGGTGTAAGAGGTCAATAAGAATGAAAAAATAAATGATAATAGGATGGCCAAAAGATGGGCGTTAATTAGTACTTTCTTCACTCAAAAACCCTATAAATAGTAGTATGAGATCAAGACTAAATAGTGTCTAAAGCACATGATTTTGTGTGTACATTTCCCCCCTTTTTATGTTGCTGAGTGGAAAGCTTGGTAACATAAAGTAGATAGAGATATGTACCTGATAATCCATGTAAAGTGATGTAGAAATGCATTGAAGGAATAGATAAAGTGTGGAATGAAAAAAAAATGATGGAGCATGGAAACTAAAGATGAAAATGAGAAAAAAGTGATGAGAGTGAACATAGGGTGGAAACTCTTGTGCAACTATTAATGTGTGTGATGTACCTGCATGATTAGTGTGGTGTGTGTTGTCATGATGTGTTATTGTTGACATTGTTGTTGTTACCCCCATTTGACTGCTTGTTTCTCATATAGGTGGACCTGTAAGGAGAAAAAAGATCAAGTAGTCAAATGTGTGTGTATTTATGATGTGTAAAAATGAAATGTAAAATACGCATGCAAAAGTATGTAAATGTAAATTACGTACATGAAAAAGTGTAAATGGAACATGTGCACCTAATCCATGTCGAGAAAGAGAGTGTAGAAAGGATATCCAATACTATCTAATTTTTTGGGAAATTTGATGCCATAGACTGTGGAAATATAGGGAGGAATTTTATTGTATCCTCTAACCTTTAATTGCTTCCCTGAATGTGTGTGAAGATATCTCTCTACGTCCTAGTTTTGTGGGTGATCCAACACCATTGACTGAAGTATTGTGGAGAGGCATACCCACTAGAGCCTTTGAGTCTGTAACTTCTTCCTAGAATGCTAAGGACACCATGTCTTGTAAAATTCACTATGTACAAGGTTTGTAGACTGGTCTAAACCCACTCGCTATATGTAACCCATAATTCATGTTTATCTAATTTTTCATTCCTTTTCAAATCAATGATCTAGTACTAAAGAAAACTAGATAACCTCAAATGATGGAGGGCTTATGGTACCTCAGATGAAATGTGATGGATACGGGCACAAAGTGATTAATCTCCGCTATAAGCTATATAAACTATAAAACTAGAGAAATATTTGATTATATAATACATGCAAGGGATTCCCGACAGAGTGGATCCGAGAAGCGTTAGCTTCCTTGGTGGATGTCAAACCATTTTTTTAAAGAAAAAGAGATATAAATGATGCATAATCTGATAACATGTAGAAAATAAAGAAATACAAAATTTGAAAGCAATTAAAATTGGATCTAAATAATGATTGGATATGAAATAAATATAAATGAAAGGTTACCTGGTCTAGGTCGATGGTGACCCAAACTATGCAAAGGTAGGTTGACGATGACTTGAGAGGATGGATCTAGAATTTAACTGAAATATGTAAACCCTACAAGATCTAGATACAATCTAGATACGGAAGAGGTTTCCATATGTTGGAATCAACTTGCTGAAGGGATTTGAGGGAGAATAAATAGAAAATTAAAGAAAGAAAGGATTGGAAAGGGGAGAATGAGAATTAGGACCCTGATCGATGGTGATCAAGGTGAAAGGACATCGAATTGGGTACATATAGGCTGGTTTTGAGATAATAGGGGAGTGGGATGATGGAACAAATAGAATGAGACATGAACATAACACAAGCAAAGGTTGAAGAAGGCTCTGGAGACAAAAACACAATGACAGAGGGATGAGTTGGTGGTGACTCAAGTTGGGTGATAAATTATCTAGCAAGGTAAGGAAAAGTTGAGAGTAAAAGGAATGAAAAGGCAACCTACAAGAACAAAAACTGGAAGAGCAACCTGGTAGCCGAGTTAAAACCACTAGTAAAACTGTAAGATTTTAGACTAGACGATATTAAAAAAATGATATAATATAGTAGAAAAACCAATGTAAACCTCCCAATATTATGCAGATAATCAAGAGGAGTTTAAATGGCTGTAAGAGGGTGGTGTATTTAAGAGTTGGAAAATATGCTTTAAAGCTTATAGGCAAGATTGGGTTGTTTAGGGCTATGTAGGAAATAAATATAGATAGAATCAAAGATTAAAAGATAGGGATGTAAATTTATAAAAAAGCATATGGATTTCGATTATTGAAAGATAATGGATATTAATTAATTAAAATTAATACAATTAATAAGAAGGTTTGATTAGGGAAATATGGGCATGTATATTGATTAATTAATTAATAAGAATTAATGTAATTAATGGGAGGTGTATGGGAATTAAAGGTGATATGATTATTAAGTGGGCATTTAGATTAAATCCAAGGTAAAATACATAACAAACCGGAAGATGAGGGTATAGATACCAATTTTAGGTGTGTACATTTGCCCCTTTTTGTTGAGTGATTTGCACTAGTAAGCCATGAGACAAAAACATGATGAGAGATTAATGATATGGTGAAGATTGAAGAATGGTTGATGATGAGATCCTCCTCAAATGGGGGATCAATGATGCCATAGGAAATCAATGACGCATTTGAAAAAAGGTAGATGATAAAGGGCGGATGGGCAAAAAAAAGAAAATGGGTAAAATGATTACCAAGGCAAGATGCCCCAAGCAAAAAGGAATCACAATATGAATAAAAACTATGGCGGTGACTCCAATATTACATTAGTAGAGGATAATTATGGTCTCAACAGAGACGTGATACAACGTTCTACGGACCAGTGAGTGGGTGAAGACCACTACAATATGGACGCAACCCGGGATGACAAATGGGTCATAGGAAAACATCAAAGTATGCACAACTAAATGTGAAAGATATGTGAAATACTTCGTACATGAGGAATTAAGTGAATAGATATGTGTATGTAAGGGATGAGGATGAAAATTATGGTGCCCCAACACGAGACATGAAAAATGGCCGAGAAGGAAAATTAAAAAAGCAAGTGATGAAATAATATTGCCCCAAGGGGAAAGTATGTCACGAAGACAAAAAGGAAAAAAAAATATTCCCCAAGTGGGGAAATTATTTCCATAAGTCAGAATTTTAATGATGGACCCCAAGAAGGGCACGAATATGGCCATAAGAGTGGACTTGATATGATGAATGTAATTCCTAAAAGTTAAAATGAATATGGCCTCAAAGGAGGACTTTGCATGCAGATTAGATATGATTGTGAATTGAAAATGCCCAAAAGAGGAGTGATTATAGCCACAAAAGGTAGACTTAGGGACTATGATAGGATTAAAGTGCTCAAAGGGAAAATAGATAAGGCTAGAAACGTGGATTTAGAAAGTTTGTATGCCCAAAGAAAAAAAGGAATATGGCCACAGTGATGTAGATTGGAATAAAATTCCTAGAGGGAAAAAGGTACATAGGGTCATGAAGGAAAAGAAGGAATAAATATAGCCTCAAAGGAGGACTTGAATGTTAGATAGATTGAATACCATCGGATGAGGTACAAGATAAGATGTGACTTTAATAATGATGACCTATGGGTATAGATGACACTATGTCATATCAAGGAACATGTGAGGAAACGACATGCCTCTAACTGCATTAGAGGTAGCCAAGAGGAGGATCCACGTAACACAAGGCACATGCGACCAAAACATATGTTAGCAAATAACCAATGACAATTATTTATACCAAAGGTTGTGAGAGAAACAAGGATGGAATGAACTCATACACCTAATGTTGACATGAAAAAGGGGTTTGAGATGTAACTTGTATGTGGGAAGAGGGTTCTCCAAAAGTGGTATTCCCTAAAACTATGCCCCAGCTCTAGGAAGGGGAAAGAGAAAACTGATCAATGCGGGAAGTTTTTTGGAAGAAAGCTGATCAATGCGGGAAGCTTTTTTAGGATGCTAATAAAATGGACCGTTGATCAATGTGTGAAGCCTTCAAATGCCATGAAATATTAGCCATCCTTAAAGGGTATGGTCTACTTTTTACATAATATATATGGCAATAATAATATGATAGCCATCCTTCGAGGGATAAGTTTATTTCTTTATATTTTTATTTTGAATTTGATTTGCATTATTTTATTTTTATTTTTTTATTTGTTTTTTTTGCATGAACAACTGTCCTTCAAGGGATCAGTCTATTTTTGATAACTTTGATTTTGATTTAAGCATCCATGAATTTTGATTTTTGCATGGGGGAGAGCTGGGACTAGCTAAGTAGACCACTTAAGAGGGGATAATGAATGTACAAGATATACCCCCTGGACCCTTTGTGTGGTTCCAATAGGTGAATAAGAAGGTGATAGATGTAATGATTGCAAAGTTCTCACCAAGAAGGGAGAACCTATCCATAAGGAATATGCTACATGGACAGAGCTATGGTGCCCATATTTAAGGTCACATCTAGGAAGTGACACGGTAGATCACATAATTCCAAATCATCATGATGAGAGATGGAAGAGGCTAAGATGGAGGGATAATCTAAAGATATGAGTAAGAGCTCACTGGTAAGTGTGCTAAAAATAGAATGGTCACAAGTGCAATGCATTAAGAGGTTCCACTTCCGGTTTACTGTCAAGGGAGGGTTTCCACACAATGTCCTGATTAAATTTGTGTTCGAGATGGGATGACATCTTGATAAGATGGGATATGATGAGTGATGAGAAAAGATAAAACTATGTGTTATCCTTAAGGAAGAAAAAAAATGCTGTCTCTAATGAGACTAGTATATTTTCCCCCAAGGGAGGGAAAAATATGACCACAATTGTGGGTTTGATCAGGTGAAAATTGGCTAAGATTTTGCGAAGAGAGGGAAAAACCATGTGCCACTTTTCAAAAATAAGGAAGCGAGAAAAAAGAGTTGTGTCCCTGTAAGATGAAAATATGGCCAAAACAATGTGGAATTATGACAAAAATATGGTGCCCCAAAGAGAGGCACAAATATGGCCATAAAGGCAAACTTTGAATACAAGTGAATGGTCCCTTAAAGAAGAAACAAATATGGCCACAACAATGGACTTTGATGAAAAAGATGAAAATATGGCTCCCCAAAGGAGCCAGGAGTATGGCCAAGACTGTGAAATTTGGACAAGATTAATATGGATTTAAAATTGGATGAGATGGATTGGATGAGATTAAATCAAGCGATGTCAAAAGGGAATTCCCCTAACATCAAGGTGAATTGTATGGATAGATAAGATATGAATTGATGCGGAAGGGATTCTCAAGGATGAAAGGAGGAATTCCCCATAGCGAGGAAGATATTATATCACTTCGAAAAAAATAGATGCAGATGAGTTCACGCATGCCAAATGGATTTAGGTAGAATTGTTTTGAATTTGGATTGATTAAATGGTTGAACATCACAAGGGTGATTGACAATACAAATAATATCAATGAACAAGGGAGAATCTTCCTGTAGAAGGAACGATATGTGAAGGAGTGGATGAAGGAGAGGGACTTAATAATTTTTATGGATGGGGATGTAGGAATATAAGTTGGATTGGTTGTAGTGGATGGAGAAGGATAACTTCTCTGAACGAGGAAAATGTATTTCTCAATCAGGTCATGGATGATTGTCTGAAAGGACTTACAATGCTCAATTTCATGGCCCAGGGTACAATGATAAGAACAAATGAAATTGTGATAAAAACATGACGAATTCTTACTATGAGGATTAAAATATCTAATTGGGAGAAAGTGTGATGGTAGATATTTGGATTAAATGTCAAAAGATGTCTGCGTAAGATCTAATAAAGGTGGTGTAGGGAAGATACCGTCTTGTGGAGGATAAGATATTTTGACTTGGATTTAGGGGATGAGGGGATGTATATTGGATGGGTAAATTACGTATCTTGAAAGATGAACTAATTTTGGGAGGAGAGTTAGATTGTTTGGATTGTAATTTATTATTATGTGACATATTAGATGAAGGGGTTGGTCGTAAAATAGATGATAGTGCACATGGGATGGATTTTCTAAAGTTGGATTGCTGAGGATAGATAAGGTATAATTTCTTATGAGGGTGCATTGGGAGAATTTTGGGGATGTTTAACAAGAGTCTTATATTTTGATTAAGAATATTTACCCTTGATAAGGATGACTATAATCTCAACTAGTGGATTTAAAGATTGTAGTGTAAGTTTTGTACAAGTTGATGTAAAAAAAGTTGATTTTGAAGAGGGAGAATGAATCCCCCTTGTGTTTTTCTTATATGGAGGTACTTTGCTTCATAAATGTTACAAGGGGTATCATTTATATATTCATTAAATTGAGAGGATGTGAATGGTGCGGCAGTGGTTATAGATGGATATGTAGGAACAAAATGTTAGAGAAGGAGTGCGCGTAAAATATTGAGATGGAAGGGATGATGTAGTCATATGTAAAGATGTAGGTACATGCATCAAGATAGGTATTGGGATAATTGTAAGTGGATTCGTAGAGGTACATGTGGTAGAAGTGAGTGTAGTTGGAATTGATGTGGATATGAGTTATTTAGGCGTAGTAATAAGTGTATTTGATGTAGATGTGAGTGATTGGGAATAGATGTGAGAGGTGTAGGGATAGGTGTGGATATCAATAGGACCAAAATAGGCATTAAATATGAATCCGATGTGATAAATTGGGGCATGATAGAAGTGGATGAAGTAGGAGTTATATTCAAGTTTGGTATGGATGTGGTAAGGGTAGGAGTAGATATAGATATAGGATATGTAATAGAAGTTGATGTAGGTGTGGTAGTCGTGGATATGATAGGTGATGAATAAGGGGTGGGAATAATATTCTAAGGTAGGAACATGTGGAGTCATTGATGAGATAAGATCTTGATTGATGGTATTAATGGTATGAGCATTTGGTAATTGAGATGTAGAAGGGGTGGATTGATTTGTTGGTCATTGATTACGAAAAGGTTTCTTAATTCTGTCGAGGGGTTGACTAGGTGATGTGTTGGAGTTGTTTATTTGGATATCCCCTTAGTTTATAAGTTGTTGGATGTGATATTTGAAGGAACGAAACTTCTCAATGTTATGACCTTTGACTTGATGATATTAATAATAGTGGCCTTCGTTATACCACATGATCTTGGATCGCGAGTCATCCATGAGTCGTATGGGAGAAAGTTGGATGGAGTGTACTGCCATCAATTTGTTCAAATACCATTATCTATAGGATTCCCCAAGGGGGTATTTTTGGGCAGATGGTCTAGGGGGTCTTTTTTTGAGTCCCTGTACTAGATGTGAGGTGCATGTGGATGAAGACTTGAACGACCATGGCATTGGTTGTACTTTTATATTTTTCATTGTATCTAAATGATTTGGTGAACTCGACTTTAGCTTTTCTTTATTTAATTTTTAATTGGCCATACTCAAGGGCACGAGTTTTGATCTTATGAGCCATGGTGAAGGCTTCTTCGAACATTTGGAAATATTAGATTCACAACATAGAAGAAATATGCTTCGCAAAAGAACGTGAGAATATTTCAACAAGTTCAGTTTGTAGAAGAGTAAATGACAGTTGGATTTTAATAACACACAAACATGTGAAAAATGTATTATAGACTCATCATCAGACTATTTAACGGTGTATAAGTCATTGATAGTGATTTTTCCTCAATATTAATAATAGAAAAGATGTTCTAGGAACAATTGCACAATCTGGTTAAACTAGAATAGGGAATGTTGAGGAATCTCATTGTACCAATCTAGTGATAGACCAACCAAGGACATAAGGAAGGTGCAAATCATAAGTTCATAATCATGTGTGATAAGGTAGCATGTGTGTTTAAATGTGTTTAGATGTTGTTAGGGATCTTCCTTGCTACTGAAATTGGTAAACTTGGGATGCTCCAAATGAGAAGGGTAAGGTTTGATTGGAACTGATAGATGAATGGGCTCATTACAAATTTGTTCGTAAGATAATGTAACCTTGGGTCCCAAGGTCAAATATATTGTGACATTATTAATAACCACTTTATAGAACTCATATTAATAATATAGTTGTAATAGTTAGTATTAGTATTTGGGTGAGTTGTGAGAACAAATCACCTAGCTATTTTGGTGTGTGAGATAATAAAGGGATGAGAGAGATATCCTAGGGATAAATATGAGAGATCCATGGAGAGAGATTGTAGGGTTTGAAGATGAGTGTTGACTCCATCTTTCTAGGAGATCAAACACTATAAAATGTATTCTCCATTTATGTAAATTCATCCCGAATGAATTCAATTTCTTAATTATAATATTCAGTGTTTTATTATTGTGTAGTTTTTATCAGTGGTATCAGAGATGGTTGCGTGAAGGCTATGAATTTTTAAAAATGGTGAAAGGGAGGCTAATATTTGTTGCCTTGGTATATGATATTTTCTTTCTGAGGCATAAATTTTTTTAGAGAGAATTATGTAGGAACTATTATCATATTTGAGTTTTGTGCAATGCAGACCTACATACCTTCAATTGTGGAAAACATAGATATCTCTGTCAAATTTAAATCGGAGAATTTTATGTTTTATTTCTTATCTGATTTGTAGTCATAACGTATTTTTGGCTTAATATCTACTGATTTTCTAATGTTTACAAAGCATTCAATGTAAATGAATTCTCCATTGCATTGAGAATGCGTAAAGTGCCTTGTAAGATCTACAGTTTAACATTTCATTTGGAGGATTTGTGCGAGATCAGAGTGGTTTTTCTTAGTATTGCTTGTGCACAGATCTAATTGGATACTACATTAAATTTCATCTATCCTGAAGCGGCCAAGATTTTATTTTGTGTAGATTTTTATGCTGAAACGTCGGGATCATAAATAAATAATAGTTTCCTTGAAGCTCATCTGAAGCTCCATTCTTTTGCGCGGTCTAAATATTGTATGCAACATATGTTGTCTTATATTGATTCCATTCCACTTGGTTTTCCATTAAACTAGGCTTTATTTGTATCTCAGTACGTTGTTTCTCTGCAGCTCCAAGCCCACGAATATTCAATTCTCTCAGGATACCGCCATTGAAATAAATCCATGCATGAAGATCTTCACCACATACCAATTTGTGCTCCATTTTAATCGACATGTCATCACCTTGCACTCGTTGAACCAATGGGTGTCTAAAACTCTACCATATATAAATTGCAGCTAGAAAATCTCTGACAAGGACGTAAAGAGTCTAAAATTGTGTTTAGGTTTACTATTTTTATTTTGGTTCATTACATATTTTTTCATAAGATTATGTAGCCTTGGGTCCCAAGGTAGTGGCCTCTAGATTGTTACAAATATATTGTGACATTATTAATAACCACTTTATAGAACTCATATTAATAATATATTTGTAATAGTTAGTATTAGTATTTGGGTGAGTTGTGAGAACAACTCACGTAGCTATTTTGGTGTGTGAGATAATAAATGGATGAGAGAGATATCTCAGGGATAAATTTGAGAGATTCATGGAGAGAGATTGTAGGGTTTGAAGATGAGTGTTGAATCCACCTTTGCAGGATATCAAACACTATAAAATGTATCCTCCATCTATGTAAATTCATCCCGAATGAATTCAATTTCTTAATTATAATATTCAGTGTTTTATTATTGTGTATTTTTTTTTTATCATAGACTAGCCAACCTATTCATTAAGGCATGAATAGGATCATTCGATGTGATGATAGGTTGGGATTGGATTGGTTGTGTGACATGGAAAGTAGCTTGATAAGGCAATTGATAAGTTTGTGGATGTGTGGGTGTTTGAGGAATCGTTTGATAAGGATTAATATACGCCATGGGTTAATATTGGATAAGTTGAGGCAATGACTGATGTTGAAAAATAGGGACATGATGTGATTTTTGAGATTGGGAAAGTTGTCAAGGAATATGATAAGTCAGGAAACGAGTGTTAAGAGTTTGAGATGGTCCGATAGGCATACTAATGACAGTAATGGGTGGAATAGAGATAGAGTTGATATAAAGTGATGTGGGTGGAATGATATCCACTAATTGAGTATATTAATAGGATTGAGAAATTTCAAGGGGTCTACGACATATGAAGTCATAGATAGGGCTAGAGGGATGTCCAAGAGTTTCTAAAGGAGTTGGAGATGGGGGTGTAGTTGGTCTAGAAAGGTTGGATTGATGAGAAATATGAAGATTGGTTTCAAGATAAGGATGATTTCGGATGACATGGTATTCAGGAAGTAAGACCACGAAGATAAGGGGTTGAGTAACCAAAGGTGTGGTAGAAAATTTAGAATCTTGTTAGGAGAGATCATTAGAGGAAGGAATTTTATTGTATGGATTAGATTGTTGTGTTGCTTAAACTTGAGAAAGAGTGACAATAGGAATGAAATAGATGAACCTTTGTTTATGTAATTTTTAAAAAAATAAATCAAGCAACAAGTTTCTTATCATCATGATTAATTAGAAGATGTGAAAAGAAAAAAAGGTAGATAACAAAGGTACCTAAAGAGCGGAAGTCTAAGGCTGGTTCATGAAGTTTTGGCTAGGGAAGATTTCAGGTGGTTTCCTGTTGGGTGATGAAATCCTAGTCAGTCAATAGGATAAGGAGATCTTTTGATGTGTTGATTGATGCACAAGTTTTAGATTGTGTGTGAGGATTGTGAGATGTATCAAGTTAACCTCCTACTTAAGCTATGTGAGCAAACATGATGCAAAAAATAAAGGTTCTTTTAAAACCAAATCGATGTGTGATATTTCAACGAGGACACACACATGAAAGGGAAATATGATGTAGAAAGGAACAAATAGGAAAAAAAATTGAATACCTAGATAAATATTTTCATTTTTATTTGAACTTTAAGTGAAGAATGATCCAAGCATCCAAACCCAACACGAGCAAGAAAAAAGAGAAGCCTTGTGATGCAGTGTTAGTAGAAGATAAAAGAAATAAAAAATATGAAAGCAATAAAAGGGATCACCTAAAAGGTGGTCCCATTGGGCATGCTAGAATGTTTATGTAATTTTTTGTTCCTTTTCAAATCAATTATCTAGTACTAAAGAAAACTAGATAACCTCAAATGATGGAGGGTTTATGGTACCTTAGATGTGATGTGATGGATACAAGCACAAAGTTATTGATCTCTGCTACAAGCTATATAAACTGTAAAACTAGAAAAATATTTTATTAGATAGTATATGTAGGCTTGCTTGACAAAGCAGATCCAAGAAGTGTTAGCCTCCTTGATGGATGTCAACCATTGTTTTTAAAGAAAAAGTGATATACATGATGGATAATATGATAACATGAAGAAACTAAAGAAATACAAAATCTAAAAGTAATTAAGATTGTATCTAAATACTGATTGGATCTGAAATAAATTTAAATGAAAGGTTATCTGGTATGGGTCGATGGCGACCCAAACCCTGTAGAGGAAAGTTGACGTTGGCCCAAAACCTGCAGAGGAAAGTTGGTGGTGACCTAAGAGGCTAGATCTAGAATGTAACTGAAATATATAAACCCTACAAGATCTAGATGCAATTTGGATGCAAAAGTGGCTTGTGTATGCTAAAGTCAACCTGTATAAGGGATTTGAGGGATTAAAAACTAAAATATGGTAGAAAATAAGGATTAGAAAGGTGAGAATGAGAATCGAGATCCTAGTCGATGGCAATTAGGGTGAAGCGATGGTGACTTGGGTATAAATAGGCTAGTTTTGAGATAACAAGGGAGTGGGATGATGGCTCAGATAGAATGAGATTGGCACATAATACATGAAGAGGTTTAAGAAGGATCTGGAGATTAAAAAACACAATGACAGAGGGCCAAGTTGACGGTGACTCAAGTTGGGCAATGACGATTGTAGCAAGGTAAGGCAAGGACGAGGGTAAAAGGACTGAAAAGGTAACCTGCAAGAATAGAAATTGGAAGAGCAACTTGGTAACAAAGTTACGACCTTTGGTAAACCTGCAAGATGTTAGATTGGACAAGATAGCAAAAAATGATGTAAAATAGTAGAAAAAACAATGTAAACCTCCCGATGTTATGTAGATAATCAAGAGGAGCTTCAAAGGGTTGCAAGAGGGTTGCTGAGATGCTTTGGTTCGAAGGTAGAATTACATAATAGAAGGAAGTCATGCCTACGTGTTTTCCATGTTTTGTTGTTGTGTTCTTGCTACATTCTTACTGCATTCTCAATGTGTTCTTGCTACATTCTATCTGTCTTGGGAAAGGAATGAACTCAGATTAATAGGGTCGACTGTGGATGGGATGGGTCATCACCGATTGTGGGGAAAGTTTCCCCAAATTGTCTTCTTTTGTGATTTAAGTCAGGATTTGGTGTATTTAAGAGTTGGAAAAGCTTGTAAGCGGGATTGGGGTGTTTTAGGATGAGTCATGGGTAAAAAAAGTATAGGGATTTAGATTTAGGATAAAATCATCCAAAATAGAAGGTTTGTTAGGGCATATGGATATATATTAATGAATTAATTAACTAATGGGAAGTGGATGGGAATTAAAGGTGATAGGATTATTAAGTGAGCATTTAGATAGGATCCAAGGTGAAATATTCCAAGCAGGGAAGACGAGGTATATATACCGATCTTAGGTGTCTACAATGCCAAGGGCAAAAAATGAATTGAACTAAACGTATGTAAATGTAGTGTGTTAGTATGTAAAACCCAAAATGATGCCCGCCCTCTTTGGAGGTGTATGCGATGTTGGTGATAGGATAATGCAACCCCAAAAGAGGATAAACAACATGAAATATGAAACTCTTCCCTCCAGGGGAAAGGGAATGTGCTTAGTAGAAACCAAGGCAGGGACAAACAAGAAGGCTAGTAAAATACAAGTGTTAGTATGAAAAAACATGCATATAGAAAACAATGTATAAGCTATGCAAAAATTATGTAAACTACCAAGAAAAGTAATGTAGACACACAAGAAGACAAGTAAGCCACACAAAGTGGGCTGCAAATATGGGACATCACTCACAATGTTGTAAGATAACTGATACCATCATGGCCACAAACAAAAACAACTGTGCACACCAAACACAAGGCAAGGCCTGAAAATAAGAGAAAATAATAGACAAGTAATATATCAAACAAATATGGAAGAAATTATCCCTACATAATAAATATTGCACATGAAGCACCTGTTAGCATGTTAGAAAAATAACTAGCATGTCAAAAGTGTGTATAACCAAGTAATGTAAAATTATAAGTACAAAATGAAACAATAACACCTATGAGAGACGAATATGGATGCCCCCAACAACTAGTGTAGGAAGGGTAGAAGGCGATCATCCATGCTATGTGTAAGAGACCTATATTTGTGACCACAACTAGAAAAAGATGTGAATGTGTATTTGTGGAAGATATAGATAAATGACATACTTGAGATCTATCTAGCATGTGTAATAAAGTGACCATGAACAAGAAAAAGTAAGTAAGAGTAAAAGAAACCAAGATGTGAAACATACTATGGATGGATGGAATGGAATGCAAGATGGAATGATAGGATCCACACCCCCCTGAGTGACTGGAGTGTATGCAATGAGGATCATTTATTTTGTCCCCTCTGTAGTCAAGAATGAACCGTAAACAAAAGTGCGTCATTGAGAAATGGTTGAAATTTGTGTGTGTGTGTGTTGTGTGTGTGTGTGTGTGTGTGTGTGTGTGTGTGTGTGTGTGTGTGTGTGTGTGTGTGTGTGTGTGTGTTGCATCTAGCATGTTGTGATGAGTATGTGTGCATAATGATGATAATATGTGACATATAGAAGAGATGTGTGTGAACCTTATAACCTAAGTGTATATCACGACAAAATGATCGAAACAGTGATGCTTTAGTCTAAAGTGTATATCACTACAAGATGAATAAAAGGGAGTGGTGATGTAGCTTAAAGCATAAACCACTACAAGATGATAGAGTAAGTGACCATTTAGCCTATAGCATATGTCAATAACCAAGGAATGTCATGTGATAAAAGGTGGAATGATAAATTCATGAAGAATGTAAGGTCCATTTGATTTGTAAACCCTCAATAGTCGAGTATGGAATGAGGAACTAAAGTGTGTCATAGGGTAGTGAGTGCATCACGTAGAAGACAAAGTGGTATATGCAATGATGAAAGACAACCATAAGATGAGTATAATGTGTAAATACACGATGTGTAGAATGCAATGCAAGATGTAATGTATGGAGTGACATGTAATGTATGTAGATAAATTAGTAATGTAGTTTATATAATAATGTAATGTTAGACGCATATGTGATGAAAAATGGTATAGTATGTAGAATATGTGTGATATGGAAATGCACAATGTAGACTAAATGTAAAATGCAGGATGTAAGACGCGAGATGTGTGATGAAAATGTAATGTGTGGCATCTATAGTGTAGTGTGTGGGGTTCATGTGTAGTAATCCATCAACAGTCAAGTGTGAATCAAAGCATAAGAGTGTGTCATTGGGTAATAATGATGCTAAAATGTGTGAAGAATATGCCTATGTGAGGATATGAATGTATAACTATGCAAAAATGAAAGATGAGTTGATGTTAATATGAAGGGGAAGTATGAATGCTATGCCATCAAATTGCATGATGGTGCATATATTATTCGATAAAATGATGTATGAAGGTGGTGAAGTATCATAAATTCTGTAATATTGATTCAATATGGGAGAAATAATGAGAAATTGTATAATATGCCTAACGAGTGATAGATGATTGTAGATGTATGTATGTATGAGTGGTTATGTAATGGATAGATATGTGAATGTAAGATGAAATGAGGTTATTAATCTTGGCAGACCCCTCAACATTCATAGAATAACCATAAGAATATGATTGTTTCATCAGGAGGGTAGAGTGACAAGAGTTACCTACTGAAGACCAAGTTTACATTTAGTGGTGGAAACATGGTCGACAAAAGTAACAATATGCGATTATGGTGGAATTTACAATGTTTCATGACCACTAGTAGGAGGATTAGTTGTACTAATTTTTAAAGGAGGTTGCTTAGGTTGAATTGGTAATAAAATAGACGAATTAATAGGTGGAAGTGGTGAACTCATTTTGATAGGTGGTTGATTATGTTGACTTGATGATGGTTACTTAGGTGGATCATGACTAGACAAAGAAGGAGAAAATTTACTAGCTTATGTGGATGTAGTATTTATAAATGGGGACACAATAGAATGTTGTGCAATGAATAAAATAAAGCCTTGATGCTCAAGATATTTGATTATTCATTGCAAAGTGTGGAAATCATTGTCATCATGTCCATTGATTTGATAATAATTGTAATATGGATGATCTTAATATTTTGCTAATCGATAAAGAGGATAATAATCAGTAGGCGCTAGTGTGATCAAATGATGACTAAGGAGTTGAGTGAGAATTTCATGTTGATTAGTATTACGTTCAAATATGAGAGGCTCATACAATGGCATGACCGGAGGTTCAACTATATGAAATGTAGTGGACATATATTAAAGACGAAAGGTAGAGGGACAACAAACATGAGCTTGAGAAACATCCTTAAGCTGTAGGATTTCATATTTGAGGGATGTGATTATGGATTCCATGGCTGTAAACTTGTCTTAAAACAAAGAATGTAAAGCTTGAATTGAGTCCAATCGGGGTTGATTATATGGAGGATCACTAAGGTCGGTAAATAGACAACCGAGCATATGACTTATTTTGTGTGATGATGTATTGTCATCAAAATACTTGTTGTCTAAGGATTTTTGCAAAACATCCTGGGAATTAGGATATCTCTTAAGTAAATTAGATAAAGAAACTTGACCCATGATAGAGGAAAAATGAGGATTTGAAGCATGAAATACATTACGTAAAAACATCATGATCAAATGGGACCAACATGACCCTCATCACTAAATTGCAACCAACAAGGGACAATAAAATTGTGTAATTCTCTTAAATGATTAATGTTATGTGAATATTGGTAGTTTACTTTGGCCATAATTATTTTAACCTTAATTTGGTAGTTACGTCCCATATCATCTCGATAGCAACTATAGCTTATTAGTTTCATGATTAACATATCCCTTATATTAATTTTCTCAATAGTACAAGTTCGTAGATTCATGTTTCTTAATCTCTGTCATTATCTCCAAGGGGTTTCAAATAACACAAAACATCAAGGGGTAATACATGAATCAAAAAAATACTCGAGTCAAAACCCACATTACACAATGGTAACACAAAATAAATCCATCATCCCAATTGGTAAGAAAATACAATCCACAAATCACAGTACTCAAATAGGTCTCAGACATAAAATACATAAACAATATGTGCCCAATATCGAAACTAAACAAACATTTGTATGTTTGCAAAAAGATTATATACACAAACCAAGTCATATCAATCTCTAACACAATGTCAAGAGAGAGAAAAAATATATCGTGCATCCAATAGTAAGGGTATCAAGTCACAAGAGCAGCAAAACATAACCAAGTGGCTCAAATAAGTAATCCATCAAATCCTAGGTACATCACAGGTACCAAATCTCCATATTATGCCTCCTAGGCAACTCCATATACCTCCTAATACCATATAGTCTCATAGAACCAAAATAGGTTGGGTCACTTTATGGACCTAAACACATAGAGCCACCTCACCTCAATGAAAACCAAGTACCCAACAGCCACAAAGGAAATCACTAGCATAATCCTTAAGTCCAACTCGAAATGAAGAAATATCCCAGTATCATCATAATCCAAAATCATAGTTTACAGAACTCACAAGGCTCACGAGGTTGATAACTACATAAAGTTCATATTTAAAATGTCCATATAAGGAATGAGAGAGATTATTAGTCACCATTTTTTGAGCCTAAGGTGCGCATGCTACACAATATGCATGATTTCCGTAAGTAATGCCATACATACCAAACAAATGGAAATGGATTTTCAGTCTACGAGAGACTCCACTCCCTATATCATACTCAGCTCGAGAAACATGGTCCACTATTCTCCCTTCTCACTCCCCAGGTACACATTGATATTGCCAGTTGGGGATCAAAGGTGTAAGGTAACACATAACACAAACAACATTAGTAACACAATGTTACAACACAATATGATATGCATAGACATCATGTAATGGATGATGCACATTACGATTAATTCACAAATTACATAACGATACACACTTAACACATAATGCACTAATGGCATAGGTATGCTACAATAGGGGTCATAAGGTTAGCATATGCCCCTATTCATGAGGAAAACACATTATTACCTATTCACAACAAACACAAGTATAACATAGGTGGACACCACTACAACATAAACATATTCCACAAGCTGGTACATTTTCTATATACACATCGGTGGCACACCTAAAATACCATGTGGTATTGACATAACAACACATTCAATATTCACAACAAAACATGATTTGCACAAATATATTGTTAGAACATAAACATTATACGGCCATTTCACATGAGAGTACTTGTATCACATCACTTCGATAACTCACAAATCCACATGTGGTAACTATCATAGGTACATACATAACATCACCAACACAAGTTGTGAATAATGTAACATGACATAACATAATGTGTTCATATTGTAACAATATCCACATCACAAACATATACCATAGGTTTGAGAGTATGAACCTACACTCTAGTACCAAATGTAATGCCCACACTAGCAACACAACCAAAGCACAGATACTATTTTTCACTTGAACTTGAAAGTTTTCAATATTTATCAACAACACTTACATTATCACTTGGGCCCACATAATAATAACACAATGCTTGAACCAAAATACAACATGTGTCACTTTGCATGTATCTCCAAACAAGGAGACGATTATACTATCAAAACATTAGAAATGAGAAAAATAATACCACCAAGACATAACATGGATTGTCAAGGGGAAATGGTGCCAATAATTCCACGTATACCTCCACTAAGGTAGGGAATCTAGCTTTTGGTTACTACAAGAAGTCATGAAACCATGCATGAAACACACTTATCGTTCTACTAAGACTAGTCTCACTAGCCTTTGTTTCCTCCCAAAATAAAAAAGAATGCCCCATACACCATAATAACACTTATTCATCCACCTCTGGCAATGCAAGTCCCCAACATACACATATAAAGAATAATAATGCATACAAGGAAAATACAACACATACATCAATGCACATGCGTTCCAAATAGAAACCAATTAATTCCACCAAGGTTAATCATCAAGAGAAGGAGAAAATAAATTGAATCAAATGTGTATCACCATCTCAAGCCTTCATAAGAGGCTTGAAGGAGAGAGGATTGGGAACATTCACAACATTAGCACACACTACCAATTTTCTAATGGCTTGCAAAGGGAGCTAGGGTCAATCCATACCACTTCTCACTCCACTAAGATATAGGTCATAATTTCTTGGTTCCTCCAGTAAAATAAAATGCATGACACTCATCCCTCCACCAGATTTATTACAAAACCCACTTATCACTCCACTAGAACAAATCCCACATACCTTTGGTTCCTCCTTAATGTAACACAAGTTTTACTTCAATATTTTATCTTTACTTATCCCTCCATAATGACCCTACCTTCCCCCATACACACAAAACACTTGTTAGTCTCACAATGAATACTAAAAAAGTACACAACATATAAGAAAATACACATACTACTCAAATGAGCATTAAATAGCATACATCCCATCAAATGATAGTAAAATAAAATAATAATTTACAAGGATGAAGAGAGAGTGTGTGAGGTCTTTGACCATCACCAAGCACATCACATGGCTTACTTTATAGTCATAAAAATCATGGGTGTTAAACATGGTTTAAGGAAATTAGTACTTCAAACTCATAAACACATGAATGGAGTAAAAATAACCTGCAACACATTGGTTCCAAAAGCATAATACCAAATAAAGAGAGACCAATAGACGAATAAGAGAGATGGATAACCCACAAGATTCATAAAATAAAATAATTTACTTTTCCTTTTTTGATTACTTGATCAATTACCACCTTTATTTTTAAATTTGCTTATAAATTTTAAAAAGCTCCTTCCTTGAGTATTAAAAGATTGCATTGTTAGAATTTTGATCACTTAGGATATGTACCATTGTTTTCATTTGCTTCATAATCATATTACATGTTTTTATTTTTTTACCTCATTTAAGTTGTGTGATATATTCATCACAATCTCATCATAATTCATTTCATTTACTTTTTTTGTATCTTATTTACATTCATTAATTTTGTCTTAGGTTGACATCATTTTAGAAATACTACAAAACTTATAGGAGTTTTCTTTCACTTAGGGAAAACAAGAAATTAAAGGGTGTTATCTCATACAAAGCACATCATTTTATGGTTGTTACCCAACTCAAATGTTTAAGGCATATGTTTCACATGTGGGACATTCGATATAATAATATGAATTTAAATGCCTTCTACAGCACTATTCCTCTCATTGGGAAAATATGCGTTAGTTATATCCCAGTGTTTTACACTCTTATTAGATTATATCTAGATTTAGTGAGCCAAACACACTAAAAGGATGTAAGGGGAACTACAAAGGTTTATTTTGATTAATTAAATTCCAAAATTATTTATGTAATATCATAACAATACATTAATTCTTACAACTAATGTCCAAAATAATATATGACCTTGAAACACAAGGGGATGAGTGCACTTAGCTGATTGCAGAGGGACTTGGGGAGTTCTGGGTGTGCAGAGTGTTGGAACAAGAAGATATGAACTTGATAATGCTTTGTTCCTAGAATTTTGATTAGAAAATGCCTTGGTGCAGGATCATATAGATTTACCAGAATTGTCTGTATGGTTTTGACCTTGTTGTACGGTTTTCGACCTGCTATGAATCTAATTCTATAACTTTATGGGAGTGTTGCCTGCTTGGAATTATTTGTTCCTATCAAACCCTAATTGCCACTCATATTGCAAAGACCCCTAAATTGTAACACCCTGATTTTTGTAAGTTATCTTGGTGATTATTTTTCATACTATTGTAACTACTGAAATGAAGGCAAACATGTTAAGATATATTTTTGATCTTAAGGGAATGTGTTGCTAATCTGGGTTCTTGCATACTGTAATTTGTTTACATGGGACAGCAGTTATTACTACTTGTATGTTTGTTGATGTGACAACAAATTTGTCATATGCTTGCTGAACTCTATTCGCCAATCGACAACACACCTTGAATCAATTCCATTGATCCAAGATATGATGTGGCCTTCTTCTAATCACTTTGCTGATTCACTCTTAAACCAGACTGAAGGTTGATATAAATGTGCAACACCTGATTTCAGGTATGAATAGCTGGCACATAGATGACAACGGAAAAAGTTTGATTCTTCGAACCATACACTGTGTAACGCTAGATCTCATAAGGCGATAAAGGCCTAGATGCGGATGGCTCAGGTATGTATAACGTGGGATGAAATGTCCTACATAGTTTTGAAATTGGATGTCAGTTCGGAAGACTTGATTGGAAGTCGATTAATTAGTGTTAGGGGGAAATTAGACCCTAACCTATTCCTAAGTTCTATCTTATATCCTAATTACTATCCTAAGTGGATTGTTAAATTCTAAGGGTGAACATAGACCTAAGTTCTATTAACCTATGACCTAGGTATGAACACTATTGTTAATCCTAAACTAATCCTAACATAAGGAAGGGGATGCATAGACCCATGGGGGGGATGGAAAGGATAAGGATGGAAGGAAATTTAATGGCATTGAATGTAGTCCTTGCGTGGACAGCGCCAAGTTTGGCGGGAACAGGGAAAAGCTAGAGGTATCTAGTTAGTCATGAGACTAAACTCTGTTTGCATGCAAAATTTGAAATTGGTAATTCGCCAACCCAAGTTGGCGGTAGCGTGAGGAAATAGGAAAAAGGCAGAGCCTTAATGCATTTAATTTCTTAGTCTTCGTGACCAGCTCACCTTGGAAAGAGTATGGAGGAATTTTTGGTTGTTCATTGTGTTTTGTTCTGATTTTTGGGAAGTTGCACTACATTTGGTTTTTCTTGGTTCAGTCAAACCAGTTGTGTTTGGTTGCTATCTCTGTTTCTTTGGAAATTGAAGGCTATTTCTGAGCCTGTAGAGGAAGGTGATTGTTTGGAAAGCTTGTTACTGTCACCGTGGAAGGAAATACCACCTATAGGCACGGTTTTCTTAGAGCTTCGTGGAAAAATTACAGGCACGTTAAGCCCTTCTCTTTAAAAGTACTTGCTTTGCTTAAACATCTCATTAAAACAACCTTGCTCTTCTGATGAAGGGTGTTTTGGGTTTATTTGATTGCTGTCATGTTTGAGATGATTTGGGTAGAGTCATTTTCTTGCTGTTGTGATTTGAACTGTCTTTGCTTCAGTATTGAATTGAAAATACAGTCATGCTGTGTTGATTTGTTCGAAAGCATTGGGGAATTCATTCTTTATGTTATGATATGGTGCCTGCTGTGCGAGTTGATTGACATTGTTTCTTTACTTAAATTTTGAGGAAATGAGTTCCTCTTCTTTCTGCTATTCTGGATTTTGAAGGAAATAGCCATTAGGTTTTATTGAGCATTATGAGCTCGATTTGATGGAAGTGATAGTCATATTCTGTGTGTTGTGCTTTTTTTTTTGCTCTTTTGTAAAAGAAATGGACGAATACGATTTGGGTATTCATGGGAGTTGAAGAAAGTAAATGTTTTCTTCTGAAATTATTGATGAGCTATGTTTTCTCTAGCTGTGGTGGAAAGTTGATTTGTTGTGTTTTATTGATGAGGTTTGATCTTCCAGTTCGGACTGTAGTCGTGAATACAAACTCGGCTTTGTATTTCTGTGTAATGAATGAAATATATGGGAATTGGCTTGCTGTTTGAGACTGTTTTGTCTGTACCATGCTTACACATTTAATACCCTATGCGGGTTTGCCTTGATATAGGTATTGATAAATGATTATTGTATTCTGAGTTTTGCATATCATTATGAAATAGAAAAATGGATTTCAGGTAGAAATGTTTGTTGGCAAGGAACTCGAATTGGGTATTCATTTCATATGGTATATTGAATGGAAACTGTACAGGCTATGTGAGTTTGTTTTTTATTGTTGAACAATGGTTATATTGTCAATATGGGTTGAGTTGTCATGATAAAATAAACATGATTTGGGTGTTTTTATTAAATTTTGAAGAATATGATTGTTTCTTTACTGAAAGTAGAAGGAAACGAGTTCTTCCTTTTTCTGTTGTTTTAGAGTTTGAAAGAAACAGTAATTGGGTTTTATTAAGCATTATAGGTTCAGCTTGATGGAAGTGACAGTGGTATTTAGATTATTTTTCTTAGTGCTGTTTTCTTTCTGTACAAACGGAAGGTTGAAATGTTTCGTGTGATCTCTGATTGCACTGTCATTCAAAAAAATTGGACTCGACTTGAGTGATTCTTGTTGTGTTTGAAAAAAAAATGGATGTTTATTATTGAAATAGTTAAAGGAATGAATATTTCTCTTCTTGCTATTTGAGTTCTGGCAATAGCAATAATACAGCATCCCTATACACCCGGATTGGGCTTGCTGTAGGTAACAGCAATGTGTAAATGGTTATTTATGAACTGTGTGCATTCATGGATATAGAAAGTCATGTGAATAATTGATTAAGTGACTGTATAACTATTTATTTGGTTAAAATACAGTGAAGGAAGTATGAATCCTTCTAGTACAGTAAGTACATAGTATGCATCTTTATACTGCTTGTTCTATGATGAATACGATGTCTTACTAACCTATTTTTGGTATTCGTATGAGCCTGATTTAAAAGAAGTATTGATAAGGCCAATAAATTCTTCCTTGTTTTCATTTAAAGCTGAATATGAATGGAGTTATTCTATGCTGTTGGAAAGTGAATTCTGAATGGATTTTGTAAGTTTCACTCTGAACTGTTATCTTGATTTGTGTCTTGTTTGGATTCAATTTTCAATATAGTCATGAGGAAAGGAATAGGAATATGGATGGATAACTTGGAATAATGATCATTTCTTCTCTCATACAGTTGGGAATCTGTAATCGTTAAGAAACGAATTTTGTATTGCTTGGGATTAAGCATCTATATTTTATTGTTGTTTACTTTTCTCATCTGTACTTGATTACTTGAAATCAAAGGAGATGCATGAACTGAAAGGAAAGTAATTGGGTTACATTTCAGTTAGATTTTATCCTTTGAATTTATTACTAATGTAAGGAAAGGAAATTGACTACATTTAATATTATAACAGCAGTATGCTTACTTGTATTCCTAGTTCTTACAAATGTTGTAATCTGGAAGTGTTGAAGGAAATTGCGTCTTGTAATGGTTATGTGGGAAATAGGACAGCAATTATTTGATAGATTGGGATGCTATTTAGATGATTCAGTTGTCATGCTATTCATTCTTCTTGATACTTAATTCTTGATTGATGTTTATATTAACGTTTCATAAAAGCAGGGTTCTTTTATCGAGACAGCTAATTAGAAGCACCTAATATTAATGACAAGTGCTTAATATGCTTAGTTCAATGAATTGACCCATGCAAGTAATTTTGTAGATGGAACTTGAGTAAAACAAAGACATGGCTATTTTCCTGATACTTCTTTTGATTGTCTGAAGATGAATTGTATTTGTTAGTTATTATTCCTCTACGAGGAATTGTGAAAAGAAGAAACTACATTCTTCTATCTTACGAGTTGTAATGTTGTTTAAATATAAACAAAGTCCAGTAATTCAGACTGGCAATTGTATGGATTATGAAATGGATTGATGAATACAAATACAAGTGTGATATTTTAATGACTATATCAGTTTTATATTGTTGATTAAATTAGAATTATAATGTTATCTCTTGATTTGGAATTATTCAATTGTCCTTGGATGGATTTAAAAGGAACTGATATCTATTCTTACCTAAATGCAAATTTTATGTTGAAATGTGTAATTAGTTCATACTTGGGTTAAGATGAATTTTTAATTGACATTAAAAAGGATTAGGAAGAACATGATCTCATAACTGATAGGTATTCGGGATTAGCTTGGAAGCTAAGGAATATCAAATAACTTAGGAGCAACCAAACTTCGTATTTGGACTCTATTAATAGCCTCGAATGTTAAATTCAGAAAGTTAGGATATGGGAAAAATATATATCCAAGGCTAATAGACCTTAACTATGTAAGGTTAAGGAGAATAAATGAATATATTTATTGAGAATTAGACCTCGTTTAAATAACGTCTAATAAGTTGGAATTCTGAATTTGGTTACAGTTGTGGAAAACTTGGTTAAGTTTAATAGGTTAAACTTATTAAGTCTGTCGGTAATGGGCTGCTTAATCCAATGATTAAGAGAAGAACCAAGTAGAGAAAATGCAACTCTGCGGTACGAAGGAGAAGATGCATAGTAATCTAGAAGACGGATTTAGTCTTTCTTAGCTATATACAACTAAACAAGAACGAGGATAAAGGATCAGCATGGCTGCTGAAAGATGATCTTAAATATTAAGATCATATCCAAATCACTTGAGCTGGATGTGTACTCTTGATGGGAGGATTCCGTAGGACATTGACATACGCTAGCTACAACACGGTGTCTTCATGAAGGTGGGGTCTTCATGACGACACAATGTTATAGCTGACATATTGCAATGCCCTCCCGAATTAAATCATCAAGATGACATAAGCTGGATATTAAGTTCTTGGCTGGGGATAGGAGTATGATCACGTATACGGAGTGACTCCGAAAGACTAAAGATAACTAGACATACGGTGCCGTCTAGGGATGACACCGTATGTCTGCGTATCTTTAGTTACCATGAGTGACTTCCTATACTTGTTCATATTGCTAGTTGCAGTTAGAGTTTGACCCTAAATTGGAAGGACGGGTAGAGAACTAGGAAAGACCATTCTAGATAACAGACGAAGTGAGGTGAAGGACGTATTCCATTGGTGTGTATCACATCCTGGAATATGATCATGCAAAGCATGTGAAAATCTTTGGCCAAAGTATCGCAAGTGCTGGTTGCGTTGTCCTGATCACCTAATTTAAGATGCAGGATGTCAGATGAATATCAATAACAAATATTCAGATAGGCTTCTTAAATGGATCACTTTGATAACCGGAAACGATAAGAGAACCTTGTATATATATTATACTATGCATGATTGAACATGAAGGATCGGTAGTTGCCGAGTCATGAAATGAGAGATCATTGAAACTCCGAGCCATGAAAATGGGAGATCGGTAGTTCTTCGAGTCATTTACAGCAGCATATGGAATCTGTTATATGATTGAATGGCACTGAATGTGTGTTCCATATTGCAAATATGTGAATAGGGAACATTAGTTTTAAAAGGAAATTGTGTGTTCCAAACTGCATTGTTTGGGCAGAGAACAATTATTAAAACTTGAACGTGTGTTTGAATTATATAATTCATAACAGAGAACGTTATATAAAAAATAAAAATAAAAATCCCTTGTTCTAGTATCTTGAAATGGGGATGTTACAGCTATAGGATACACATAGTGTATTCATGTCCCTGCACAACGTCTTAAACCATGGAAATGGAATAGCAAAGTTTGTTCCAAGCACAAAACTAGGAAAGTTTTTGCAATCGGTTAATACTTGGTCATAGCATGATAATGGTATTTGTACTTAACAAGATTTGAGTAAGAGTGAAGGTATGGTAAGAGCACTATAATCTCGTTTCATTTAGGTGGCTAAGGAAAGGAGAAATTTCAACCAACATTTTAATTGATAAGAAGTAAAAACTACAATTAGTATGATAATGATTGTTTTAATAATTCAATACCATTGAACAACATTGAATCACAAATGCATACAACTTGCTATACACACATGAAATAACTATCTTTTATTTTATTTTCATTTCCTCCTTTCAAAATGGTAGATAATTACAATTATTCAAAAAGTACAATACATTGCATCATTTTCTACATTTTACAGTTTAAGTCCAATTATAAAGACAAATTCCTTCATTTATCTTACTTATCGTAATACTTGCAACCTGCATCAACCATTAGAGCATGGTTCAATGAAATGCATTGGCATGGAATTCTCCTACTATCAAGCACAATTCATGATTATTAATTTTCTTTCTATAATTAAATACAATGCTTTACACATATAAGAGAGGTATATGTACTTTTAATTTCTTTTCATTTTCCAAAAAATAGTGAGATAGAGAGAGGAGAGAGAAATACATCATTTTCCCTAGAATCAAATTTATCAAAACAAACATCCAATTGGAGATTCATGACATCATGTTTTAGTGCCTACGTTATTTTTCGCTAGTGAGTTAACTTAATATGAGTCTATGACAGTGTTTTTTTATTTTGTTGTCAGTTTGTAAAAACGTCCAATTTAGGCCAAGTGGATAAAGAACTACATTCAAAAATTGATTTTCATTAGCCACAACACCATGATACTATTCCAATACATTCACCTATATACAAGTAATTCATTGGAGTTTACAGAACTCAGAACTGGAAAACAATGTACAAATGGTGGCTACATTTCTAGGATCACTAGTCATAATTGGACTAGTTTGGTCTGGTCATTCAACGATCGTATGCCTAAAAACCCCCTTTGCAAAACTGACGAGTGGGGTGTTTTTCTCAAAAATAATGGTTGAAATTAATTTTTTGTCTAGAAATATTAGAGGTTTATAGAAACCAATATCCATTTCATCGCTGGAGGTGCAAACGGAAAGCCAAAACCGAACTTAACTTTTAAATTTTCAACAGCTTCCCAAGACTGCAAAAATGGATAACATGGCTCTTAGAGGGATTATAAAAAGTGCACAAATGAACATGTGAGGTCATCATAAGGTTCAATACAGTACTCCATATGATAGGGTACTCATTCAAAACTTAACCTTCCCATTTCAAGGTCCGTAAGAATGTTTTCAACATTGATGAAAATTACATTTATTAACTTTTGCAAGGTTAATAGCAAGATAGTTTTAATTAGGAACAAGTTCGTATTTTCATTTCAAGTGGTTTCCACGTTCCAATACGACTATCTAGACTGACCAAACATCTAAGGAGATTATTCGAAGACCGTTTTTGCATTAAAACAACATTCCTTCGTTTGCATGGAAAGGAGAATAAGTTACTTGTTTCACTCGTTTGAGCTATGATTCATTAAAATCACCCGAAAGTGAAATATTCATTTACTTATATTTTTAAAATCATTGTAAAAGAGAAAACTAGGAATACGAACTTTGTGCAAGATAGGAAGAGAATACCATGCCTGAGAACTGAACTGGCAAGATGGAAGTCGAGGAGTTTGACATTACACCCATCTGTTACACTTGATATGCGGGATTCCACACAACCAACATAAATTGGATTGGTAAGTTGATGATTAAGTGTAGAGTTTCCTCAAGATGTTTGGCATGCCACCACAATAGCATACAAATCCATCAAACTACTCTTCCTCCCATGCTTTGGTGGATCAACCAAACACTCTAAGATTCCTAAAGAACATACAAAAAGCAATTTCAAATGACCATATCCCTTTCAAGACTTCTAAAAATAGTTTGCAAGCCTGTGTAACTAATCCATCTTGTTCAAATATTATAATCGTGTAAAGGCATTTCATATAGTATACATACCAGCTATGGGTGTCATGGAGAGCGTATGAATTTTGTCCACAAACCACACACCTTGCTTTGCTTCCATTCATTTTTTTCCTCTTTTTTCTCTCTCTTTCATCTGCTACAATCCAAAAATTCATACATTGTTTATTCCATCCACTGACCAGCTCAAACCCACATCAAACAACACAACCAAAAAATTATTTTAGAAAAAAGAGGAGCTTACATTTTGGCATAGCTTGGAATGGCGTCTAACCCATATCAAACTCCTATTGGCACAAGTGGAAGAGGTCCTGGAAAATAAATGTTATGAACGACAGCTTTAAACCTGCCACTTACATTTTTTCTTGGATGATTTGGGATCCTTTTTAACAATACAATTTTGTGAAGAAACTAGTAGCCATGGCAAGCCATTTGGATGCATTTTCAGGAAGAAAACAAATAACTCAAAGATTAAAATATGCCAAAGTCAACAGCTGCCAATATAAGCCTCCCAGCATAATGCAATGCACCCATTTAAGGAAAAAATAATGAAATGTTTTTGGAGCCATGCTTTACACTTGCCCAAAGTACTTTGAGGAGATCCCATACTTGATTTAGCTCCTGATTTGACATAAGTTGGGAGGATGCGTGCATGAAGATGAACTTGGCATGGGTGTCCATCAAACACTTGCAATTTCTACATTTGTCAGATATTTCAGACACCTTTTCATTTGTCATAGATTTTAGACACCTTTTCAATGCCTTTCTCCTACACTCAACACCCACACGCAATCATCAATTCCAATACCAAATTCTCTTAACCCAAAGTCGAATTATTTCATTGATTAAATTTCATTTTGTCAATTTTGTTTAAATTTCCATACATTTAAAGTCTTTTGATCGTTTATTTGTTTTAATTATTTTATTTATTTTCATATAATGAAGTATATACATAAAACAAACATTTAAATATAAGATTAGTTATATATATATATATATATATCCTTTTTTTCTTATAATTGAAGTTATATCTTATGTACATACTTCCAATATTTTTTACAGTGGTTTCAAACATCAGGGATATAATATGCAAAATCTAGATTTGGGATGGCTCTCTCAAATTTTAGACTTAGCGAATTTCAGGATCCCAAATTTCAAACTTATACAATTATCTTGTAAGAATAACCACCTGAATTTAAACTAAATTTCATGTTTTCATTATTCATTATTATTATTAGTTTATACATTAAATATTTGTATTATTATTATTATAAAATTTTCCGCAATTCATGATATGATTGACACTTAAATCAAAATGTAAATTACAAAAAATGACAACCAAGAAGGCAATTAGTGCTTGGTGTTGTAGCTCCAAATGATATTTGAGGAAAACTCAAACGAGATCCGACACCTCGATCATTCGAGTAGTTCATGCGCTTAGCTCTCATACCAACTAGCCAAGTAGGAAGGTGGAGCTAACACCTCACCTGTTGGGTGCAACGGAGTGGGGCATTACAAATTTCCTAAAACCTAAATTGCTCCTAAGAAATGAAAAACCTCTCAAAAACCTTATAACTTTGTAGTATCCCCAAAAATGACACCAAAAATGGTGGTTCAAATTAACTTGCAGCAATTAATACGTTGTTCATTAATCTATAGTCATTTAATTATCAAACCAAGGGACGTAGACTTTCAATAATGTCAGTGTTGTATGCACAATTATAGGTGTTTTAGGAGGTAAGGAAATGAATTGTTGTCACTACAATACTGGAAATAACAATGCATGGAAATAAACTAAATTCAGACTAAACGCAAATGTTATGGCTAAGGTAAATCATGTAAACTCAAAATATAGATAAAGAAATGAATTGTTGTTAATTCTACTCATGCAATAAACAAATAAACAAATTATGGAGGGGGTTAGCAAACCACAAGTGGGCCTTGCCTTGGGTGTCAATCTCTCCTAAGGCTTGATCTTAGAAGTTACTAAATAGAACTCAAATTCTTTATTAATTTGGCATGAAGATTGCATCTACATATAAAACAAGCTCTGTATTATGCATATCTGCTACTCTCTAATCTCTATCTAGATCTACATATATTATTTTATTCTTCTTTAGCATTAATCTTTTTCTTTTTATACATCTCATTACATCAAAAGCGTGAGGAAATAAAGTTTGAGTAGGAGTTCAAATAGATAAATAAAAATATCTCAACCAAATAATCCAAAGACTTGATGCATGCAACATGATTAACGAGCAAGTGTTTAGATGTCAATCACATAACTTAAGTAACTGGTCAGTTTAATCAATCAGTTCCCAAATCATGAATTTAATCAGTTAGTTCCTTATTAAGTTGTAGCACATAATCAAATGTTAGAGTTGATTCATCTCCTAGTTCTCATGTTGTGATTGTAATTGTTTCCTCCATCGACACGTGCAAACTCTAGTGTTATGTCCATGTTCCACGAGATTCTTAGGATCACGTATTCTTTAACGCATGACTTCCTTTAGTTGCAGACACTTTGCTTCAGGCAAGTCCTTTAGCTGCATGTGATTTGTTGTGGACGATCTCTTACTTGTAGATGATTCTTTTTAGCTGCGGATGGATTGTTACGTATGGATCCTTTAGTTGCATGTGCATTGCGGAATATAATTTTTTTTTTACAAACAAGGTTGGTATCATACAAAACATAATTCGAACACCTTATTGTAATCAAAATAATAAATGTGTACTCACAATACCACAAAATAAATTTAACTAGTAATAACTATATTAATTAATGTTCATGTCATAATTTTAGTTTATAATGAAGTGTTTTAGCAGTATAACAAGGGAATACAAGTACAAGGCTTCAAGTTGTCCAAAAAATTACAGAAGATGAGTTGTTTAGAAATGGATTTAAACAACTCATCAAAACCAAGAAATGAAATTATGAAACCCTAACTACAAAGAGGGTTAGAAAAGCCTTAGCTTATTCAAAGAGGTTGTTATATTGTGTCATAGTGGAGAGAGGCTGAACAAAGATGGAAGACTATCACACGGAAGCTTGGAAAAATGTAGATCTAGTAGATTTTACTAGACTGGGGTTCCTGGAGAGAGATAAGGGCGTCTGTGGGCACCTTGGTCTAGTCTTTGGGTGTCATGGTCTACGTAGATGCTCAAGAAACCTCCTATGAGGTGTCACAAAATCTTCGCACTTGTTCACCTTTTGTCACATTTATGTCGTTGTAAGATCGCTGAGGTACCCGTAAACTTGCAACAAAGAAAGCACCTATAAAACCCTCAATTAAACATCAAATCTTTAAAATAAATATGAAAAATGAGTGGTCGAACTATCCTCATCTGCCATGATGATGGACTTACTATTGAGCACTACATTATATCTCAAACCCAATTTAGTTTTTTGTGTGTGGAATCGTGCCCTAGGTTGCTCTTGTATGTGTCACACTTGAAGTAGCAAGCAAGTAGATAGACGTAGAATGTAAATAATGTGGCATGTAAACTGTTATCCATATTTTTTCCCCTATAAAAATTAGATCAGCCACGGCCCCACACATAAGAAACCAGAGAAATCACGTTCAAATCCAATAATCAGGCAACAGAGGGACTCTACAATGGAGTGGCAAGGCCTGCGAAAGATCAAACAACCCCGTGCAAGAATAAATTCAAGAAACGACTCTGTCGAGTGAACCTATGCTTCAAATCTAGCAAATAGATTACAGGCGGGCTCTAAAATGGAATAGTAGGGTCAAGGAAGGAGAAGGTAGTTTCAAGGAAGCTAGAGGCTCAAAGGAGAAGGAACGGCGAAGGTTCAAAGTCTTCGGGCTTTGAAATAGTTCAGAATGAGCCCAAAAATGACTAAGTATGGAGGAGACAATGGATGCTACTAAGTGTCCAAACATCGTACCTCCAAAGATTGAATCCAAAAGGGGAAACTTGAACAAGCGCCAGGCCCCCCCGTGTCCTAGGCCCAAAGAGGGGTAGAGTCAATAGCTAAAATTCAAAAGGTAAACAGGGCGGACCTCAAAAAATACTAAGTATAAAAGTGCTAGCGGAAGCTGCCATGCGTCAGCTCGGCGCATCCCCAAAGGCAAATCCAAAAGTGGAGGCCCAAATGAGCGCGGGCTTGCCACATAGTCCAAGTTAAAAAATGGGACAGAGTGGGCCCAAAATCAACTAAGTATAGAGAATGAGTGCCATCTCGCCACGTGTTCAAGGTCCGAAAAGGTAAGACTTGTCGTTGAAAATTCTAAGAGTCTATGGAAGCCTCCACATGTCAACCTGACACTCCTTCAAAGACAAAATCCTGAGCGGGTTTCTAAATGAGCATGGAGCCTCCATGTGTCTGGTTTCATAAAGGGGCAGGGTCAGGGTTGAATAGTCAAAGCAGAGACAGGCCAGTGGAAGAAGCCAAGTGTTAGCATGACGCTAATTCAAGAGTAAAATTGGGGGAAGGTTTCCAAACAAGCATCAGGCCTCCACATGTCCCCGATCAGATATATGACCCCACCGAGAAAAAGACTTAGCCAAAACATGAAGAAACTAAGCAAGCCGCAGAAGAAGCCACGTGTCATCCCGGCGCAACTTCAAAAACAAAATACAAAGGTGGCACCCAGACATGCGCCAGCCCTCCACATGTCTGATTTCAAAAAGGGGCCCATTTCGGTAGCTAGTTCCCACCATTTTGTACGGACCTGATTCAAATTTCAAATAGGCATATATTTTGACTTAGTGCTTGAAATCTGACAAATCTGGCACCATTGGAAAGATCTCGGCCTTGTCTATGCTGTGGAGATCTGAAACTTTAATTTTGGAGAGGTTAGGTGGGAAAAAATGAATAAATGTCTTCATGTCATTAATACAGGATCTATTTTCCCCCAATAATAAGATCGGATTTGATCTGATCTACCATTCCTCCTCCTTCGAGGTTCCGAACAAGTAATTGATGCAGACACGACAGATTTGGGGAAAATTTTTAGTATACATTGATGATAGTGGTTAATCTTTGAACTAGTTTTCCTACTTGTCTCTCCTTCTTCCCTTTTTGCTGAATCTATAAAGGAAGGTTCAGGCTCATTAAAAAAAGGTTGGACGTTTATGTTTTGCGCCCTCCCTTCTTCTTTTGTTCATAGAAGGATTTTTGGACTCCTAAGAGATAATATATATGTCTATGGATGTTTCTCGACCCTCTCATGTATTCGTTATTGTCTCTCTGATCTCTTATTACGATTTGGTCATATGTGCATAGTATTTGTATTGCATTTTGTGGTCTGGGTTAAACTGCAAAATGAGCATCTAACATTCTTTTGATGTATCACCTCGTTATCTTAGGTTTATTTTCTTGCATTTCTCTAACCCTGTCTCCTTAGTAGATAGAATAGACTTAGAATAGATGCTCTGTAATTTGTTTTTGTACACCTAAAGAGAGGGATAGGAATCGGACTCAATCCAGAGAGATCTCTCAACTCGAAAGGTCCCACACCTTGAGAGATGCTCCATGTTGTGCAATCACACTGAGAGTCTCAACCCATCTGGTTACAGACATTCAGGGGTGTTGTGATTTTGCACTAACAGAAACAATAGACTCCCCTCCTATGAAGTGTGATGCAAATGAACTAACCTTTGTTCCTTGTGATGGAGCTAGATGGATTCAAATGGAGCTATAGATGCCTTTGATGGATGTAACCTTTAGGTGGAGATAGTAAATGCTTAGTGTTTGGTCATGTATTATGATCACATAACTTTATATGTATATGATTCCTTCATTTGAATTTTGTAATTAACCCTAAACAAACCGACTCCCAAAAATATAAGATGCTCAAATGGCTAGAAATGACCCCAAAAGTGCGAGTAAAGTACAAAGAGGACAAGGGCACCCAGATTGAAAGGGCACCTAGCCCTGGTGTCCTAATCTAGGTGTTGGTGTTTAGGATGACAAACGTCGAAGACTGAAAAGGTAGACTGAGAAATCATAGGTGTAAGACCAAGAAAAGTGACAAAACATAAATAAATGTGGCCAAAGACATGGGTTAATTAGTATTGTTCTTACTTAGGAATCATATGAATAGTAGTATGTAATCAGGACTAGATAATTACCCAAAGTGCATGATTTTATGTCTACAAATTCAATTGCAAGAAAAGTTAGAGAAGTTGAATTCTTTCTTGTTTGTTCATTTTAGAAGAGTTATTCATTGGTTGAGAGATTGTGAGAAAGTAGATACAATTAGAAGGATTTTTCATCCTTCTTGAAGTCCAATTATTGGCAGTAAGTTGTATTATTGGAGAATTACATAGTGAACGGGAGAAAATTTTCTCACCCACTGGAGTGTTTCCCACATTGGGTTTCTCCGAGATAAATCTTGTCTCCTTTTACCTCTCTTTTCTCAATTTTTCAATTCAATTATGTGTTGTTATTGTGTATTTCATTCATTTTTCATGAGCATAGTGATCTTTTTATGGTTAGAACCAAGAATTTTACAGATCGTGTGTGGAGGTGTGTGTAAGAACAAACTCACACTCAAGATCAATTACACTTAAATAAAGATTGGTAAATGAACTACATGTTTCATATAGTAGCTTCTCTTTAAGAGGGAATGTGAGGCCATGGAAATAGATGTATTACATTTATAAATCCATGTACATATATAGTAATTATTGTATACTAGCTTTAAAGCATAATATATAATCAGTAACTAGCTCAATTTTTCCTTGATGTAAAGAGGGTAAACACTCATATGTAATTTTGGGCCCTTGTTATCGATAAATAAAATGAGAAAGCTTCTTTTAATTCAAAAAATGTTCTCATAGATCAACTAGGGAGGTGGGTAAACCAATACATTACCTCTCCAGTTCGACTATGTGGGAAAGAATTTAAAAGCAATATATCATTGTTATAAGAAGCCATGGTAGACCTATAGTACTTCAAATGTAGATAAAGGTTAGAAGTCCCATCAAACAATTGAAATTTAGGCATGATAAAATTATGAGGGAAGGTTGATTGAAATATTTTATGTCGTATGGGATTTCCATGTATAGTATTAGAGTCAATAGAAGTGTAGTAAGCTTTACTTTCTATATTCAAAGTGTGTACTTTGCATTATAAATCACATATAACATGCATGAGACAAATGACCTCTTGAGGAGGTATTGGATAAAAACTAAGAAGTTTATTCAAGGGTTGTATTTTACCATTTATAATATCCATGGGAGCACTATTTTTTTAAAAATGGGTGTCATCATGTTTAGGCATATTAAGATCTAGAGGTTTACTTTGGGCTGCATGATATGAAGGAACCTTAGTGCTAGGTATATCTAAGGGATCAACAATAAGCTTAGTAGAAGTAATAACATTAGAATAAACACAAGAGGGAGAATCATTGTTACTATCATAAATACCTATGGAAGGTATACTAGCATTTACATCAGTGGCTTCTATAAGATGTATGGAAGAGATGCTAGTAATAATATCATTTTTACATTCAGGGGAGAGAGTAGAGACACATGTAGTAACATTATCAATTTTAGAAGCACAAATAGGAACATCATCATGTGGAGAAACATAATTATGAATAACAACATCACTATAAATAGAAATATTACTATGAATAGAATCATCATCATGACTAGAACCATTTTTAGGAATAGAAACATCATCAAGAACATTATGAAATATAGGAAAATAATATAAACTAGTAACCTTGTTATGTTGGCAAAATAATTTGTTGCATGGAAAAATTAGCTTATTTTCACCAACTCTCTAGGACTGTGTCCCTCCTTCTTGTGAAAGGGGAGGATCCCTTTATTGAATAGATAAAAAAAATATCATAAGTGGCCAATAGGTCAGGGATCACACATGCACACTCCACTGAACTAGCCGCAAATGCTTGCACCTAGTGCAAGTAAAGAATTTTCTTGAGAGATGACATAGTGGGAGCGAGAACTTTGAAAGAGGGATTAATCTTGTAAATAGGCACAAACATATTTTTACAAGTTTTAACTAGAATTTATCCACACACAATTAGAAGAAAACAACTTTGCTAACAAGGGTAAGACACAATGAAGCATGAACACCAAAATTTCATTAATCCATTTATCAAAGGTTCAAACACATTTATTGGTTATACAAGATTGTTATATGCACAAATCTGAAAAGAGAGATGAAGGAAACATATAGAAAGAAATAGAAGAATGCCATATTTTACTTGTTTCTTTGTAATGCACCAAATATCTACTCAGAGACTCGCGAATTGAAAACCCTTTGAAATGAGGGAGTCATATAGTATATAGGTTTACGAAATGACTCTTTTCCTACCCCCCAAATGAATTTTCACTTGATTAAGCTAAAATGCGAAATAATAGCATAATCTAATGTTATTGTAGCAGTAAATAAATATGCAATTAAATACAAAAATTACACCCCAAGCAAACTAAGAAATGAAGTGCAAAATCCTAAGTGCAAAGAGAGGGTGAGAAGCCTTAGTTGATTCGTGGTGAAATTTGGACTGTGTTGGAGTGATAACCAGGTGAACATAATGGTAGAAGTGTTGCACAAAGACCCAGAAAAAATGATGATCTAGAGAGATATACTGAACAGGGGTGCCTGGAGAAAGACAAGGGCACCCGTGGACACCCTAGGCCTGTTTCTGAGCGCCTCAATCTCTGAAAAATATCAGAAAATTTCATCTGGGGTATCACAAGGTGTTCTCCTTTATTTTCCTTTAGTCTCTCCGAGGTCACACCAAGATCACCAAGGTCGTTCTAAACCTGGAATTAAACATGAACCTACAAAACCCTCAAATAGACATCAAATCCTAGAAAAGAAAGATGCAAAATGAGGGGTCAGACTATCCTCATCTGTCACAATGATGAACTTACGATTGATCATTACACTACATCTCATACCCAATGTAGTTATATGTATGTGTGTGTGGAATCGTGCCCCAGGTGGTTCTTGTGCGAGTCACACTTGATAGTGAGAAAGAAAGCTAGATGTAAATAAATGTAATAGATGTGTGGATGGAATAAAATTAACTTCCCTCCTATGAAGTGTATGCAGAATAACCAGCCCTTTTTTCCCTTGTGATTTTGCTAGATGGATGCAATAGATATTTTAGATTCCTTGATGGATACAACCTTATTTGGTGATAGCTAATTCTTAGCGCTTGGTCCTTTATTATGATCGCATAACTTTATATTTATATGAATCCCTTGCTTGAATTTCGTAATTAACCCCAAAAATTTTGAATAACAAAAATATAAGATGCTCAAATGGATAGAGAGGACCCAAAAAGTGTGAGTAAAGTACAAAGGGGTCAAGTGCGCCCAAAGGGGATAAGGGCACCTGACGATGGTGTCTTGGCTGGGTGTTGGTGTCCAGGATGATAAATGTCGAAGTATAAAAAGGAATACTAAGAAAGTAAAGGTGTAAGACTGAAAGGAGCAACAAAAGACAAAGAAATGTGGCCAAAGACATGGGATGATTAGTACTTTTCTTACTTAGGACTTATATGAATAGTAGTATGCAATCGGGACTAGATAATTGCCCTAAGTGTGTTATTTTGTGTCTACATCACTTACCTTCACAACTTGTGACCTTTCATATCCATAGGAAACAAAGTGAGTTCCTTTTTATTAATTGGAGGAAACTCATTACAATATTTGACTATAGGTCACATTTAAATAAATAGGATGAAAACTGAAAATTAAACTCCCTTAATGAAGAAATATAACATGAGAGAAGAAAAGAAGGGGGTGGGAAAGAGAGAAGAAGGGAGATAGCTATTCTAAAGAAGATGATGCATTTGTTGATGAAGATCCACTTGATGAAGGGCTTTAGGATATTTTTCGTGGAGAAATATTCAATTCCCTTAGACTATTTGTTGAAACGAGTCGTTGCCGATGCAACCTTATCCACTTGAGGAGTGTGCACGAAAATTAAAACATTAACCAATTATCAGAAGTACTGTTGATGCTCTTACATTTCGTGAACCAGGATTGATTCTCCTTTGCAATGTTAGAAATGGTACATCTAATATATGTAAGGGATTCCATGGTGTCCTCATTTAATGAGAATGGGTCTCCTACTTATTTTCTAACCAATTTCTTGAATGGTTTCAGAATATCATTCACTGAAGTATTTTTATTTACCACAGGTACTCGAAGCTTATGCACTTTCTTATGTCTTCTTGTATCTTTGAAATGATCTTATCACAAGAATCCAACTCATTAGGAGCATGATTCAGAATCTCATATTGAGAAACCATCATTCAAGACCAAATTGGAGGCATGTTTTCATATATAGAGTTAAACACATTTTTTCCTACCAATACAAAAGAATTGATGTTGCCCATCTCGGTCACCAGTGGAAATACCTGATCCCAATGCTATTTTTCCTTTTCAATATCATCCCTGGTCATCTTCACTTTCACAGCAGTGGCAAGCATGAATTCAAACAGTGAAATAATCTTTAGAAACAAGGTCTTACCTTTCTCGAGGATTTTTCTCATCCACTTTTCATTGGCTCTACTTTGCATTGTTTACCTTTGCGCCTTCTTGATTGATTCTAGATCAAATATACTAATTGAATTGAATTCCTTAGTTAGAAGAGGTGGGATGGCACTAGGCTCCATGAAGGATTGAACATATGAAGTGATATTTCTCACGTGTTCTTCCAATTATTCAATCTTCTCCTTGTATTCTTCTTTTCTTTCCAAAAGGTGAGTGGAAGATTCTTTGAATAGATAAGAATCTCCTTCGTGTATTGTTGGTCCCAAATAAATGGTGGTAATTTCATAGTCACATGGGGTCATCTCACCAATGGGATTTACTACCTTCGGTCGATCTACTTCCACATATCGGTTTCTTGAGGCACCATTGAAGAAGAGGGAAGTTATTTGGGCTTTCTTACGTCGCTTAGTCTTCACCATCTTTGAAATAGCTTGAAAATATGGCACCATTTCATGTTGTGTTTTACGATTATTCCTCTAATCATTTATTGTAACCATGGGAAGAACTCTATTGTTTCAGGTTCGACACTAGGCATGATTATAGTTTCAGGCTCAGTGTGAGAGGGTACATCCTGTATTAGTTGAGTTGGCTCAGCTGCAGAGAAGGATTTTCTTAGAGACTGATGCGGAGTTGGTGTATGAGAAGGATCAAGCTCTCCTTGTTCTAGATCTTCTGCATGGTCGTGAATGGATTTTTATTTCTTGTGCAACCTCCTATATTGAGAACCCTCATCATCCACTGTTTTTATTTTCGCGGGCTCTCCTGAGTGAGTAGAGCTCGCGGTCCTCTAGATTTTCTTCATAGATAAGAGATGAGATGTCTGCCTTATGAGATTCTGAATACCACCTGATTCGATGAGCACAAATCTCTTTTTCTTGAACCATTTATTAGATATTTGGATTACTACCATGATTCTTTCATTGATATCCCTTTACTCACGAACATTCCACAAGACCGGTGGGAGAGGCGATACCTTCATTGTTTAGTATTCAAGATCATACAACTCAATCCCATTGTCTTCTAGAAAATCTACAAACCAATCAAATCTAAATGTTCTCATTAATTAACTAATGGTCATCCTCATGTGATCTAGCTTTCTTACCTCAAAATCATCCAAGAAGTTAACCTAGTAATATTCAATTTGTGGAACGTGGTGCAAATCAGGAATATTGAATATCTTGAAGTTGCTTCAGATGTCAAAATTTTCCATGGGTCTATATGAATAAAGGTTCAAGTGGGAAAATGAAGCTTCAAAACTCGAGATGTCAGTGACATTATTAGATGAGAAGATTCCAAGAGACATAGGAAATGACACACCTTTCTTCTTGTGGTTCCTAAGCTTTCCATTTACATGGGAAAGCTTCCTTTATAGATCAAACATCACAATCTTGTCATTGAGGTATTTCATGAGATTTTGAGGAGTGAGGTCAAACCATGAAACTTTGATATAAGAGAATGTTGAAAATTGAGTGAAATAGGACCCATATGTCTCAATCAATGTTATGACTTGTGAAAACAAACTCAACTATGGGTTACCTTCCAACAACCGGATGATGAACATGATGAATGTATCATTCACCCTAGTAAAATGATGATTGATTTCCTTGAGATTGAGTTTTGGGTACCTTTCATAGGTAGGAGGCCCTCTGAGAAACATTTTGAGAAAGATTCAAGCCTCTGAATGGTCTTTTACTCATGAGAGCATATACCATATATGTTGTCATTGTGAACCTTTTGGTGACCTACAACTGGAGCAATTGATGATGGATGTTATAACTTACGATTTTTCCCCAATCAATCATCTTATTTCCTTTGATGACAATGAGGATCAATTGTGTCATCCAATCTTGAAAGTATCTTGTAGCCTCTTCATCCATTACCTTACTTAAAAAAAATGATTGCATCTGAATAGCCTTCATGAAACTCACCTCTAGATAAAGCTTTTGGTACATGAGAAGGCTTCCTCCCTTGTTTCAACCATAATCTCAGTGTGAGGTCCTAGAGATAATATTCATTCTTTGACCATTCACTAGATTTAAACTCCTTTGTTACTATTACCATGGTGTTACCTATTGGTATTTGCAAACACTGTGAGATTCCCTTTAGGGTGAGCATTGCAAGTATGGAATTTTCATTTGCTTTTATGATCCTTTATTCTGGCTCATAGTGCTAAGAACATGCTAGCACAAACTTTGAACTCTGAATAGACACAAGATAACCTCCTGCAATATACAATCCACTTGTGAAAATATTAGCTTCGATCGGTTCTCTTGGGCCTTTGAGCATCCGAATCTTCAGGTCTTCTAGGTTCATGTGAGCAACATCATTGTCACCCACACCTGGATATTCTAAAACTAGGGTTGAAACAAGATTCAAAAAAGAGAATTTGAACTTCATGATTCCAAAAATCAGTAAGATGAGTGAAAATGAAACCAATAGCAACTTTCTACACCATGATCCGAAACTTTCTATTTTTGGCAGGTAGGGTTTAAGAGCTGTTATTTTGGGAAATTTTATATTTTTCATCAAATTTAGGCTTCTAATGCTCCTAACATACTTAGAGTACCTCCATTGATGTTGTGTTACAGTGTTTAGAAATTTTCTATTTTTATTAAGTTGTTATTTGGAAATTGTTTTTTTGGGAAAAGTGCATGTTTTGCCTAGTTTGTTGTTTTCACTGTTTTTTAATGTTCAGAGTATTGAGAGATTTCTATTTTCATAGAGTTGATATTTTTAGTAATTTGTTTCACTAAACACTTTCTATTTTTATAATGTGAATTTTACAATGTATGTTTGCAACGAAAATACCCTCGTCATATTCAGCTCCTCCCTGGGATCCCGTGCTCCAATTTTTACAGCGATCCTTCCGCTCTAACTATTGCAAACTAAAAAGGAAACTTTTAGGGAAATGGTTTCATGTTTTTTTGTTTAAAATATATGGCATCATCAGATTTTCAGTAATTTTCTTCTCAAAGGCTCCTAGGATGATGATCTTCTGTGAAAATATCACTAGAATCCGGTTTCATACTTAAAAGTTATGAAGAAATCATTGTTTTCATGGTCATAGATCCCTTGGAAAATTGTTGAATACATGTCTAGTGTTTTATCATGTATGTGGAGTTGTTAAAAATTCATTAATATATTTCAGGTTGAACTATGCAAATAAATGAGTTTTAGAGTAAGTTTGTTTTGTTTTTGAGTCATCCTAGTAATTGCAGCTTTAACTATGGTTGTGAAAGTTTCTTATGATTATAAATAGGGTTTTGTGGATTGATATTGGGTGAATTTTTATTTACCCTTGGAAAAAGGGACAAGAGGGACACAACAATGTACTTTGAGAAAGATTGTGCAACTTTTCATAATGAGGTACAAGGTGAGGAAGATCAAAAAAGCATGCATGGGCACCTGGGGGTTAAAAACTAGTCATACGAGGAACCTAATGATGGGATAAGCTTGGGATATTTTTTTGTCCCTTATGTACCCTTGAAAAAGGGATAAAAGGGACAAAAAATGTTATTTGAGCTATATTGTGCCACTTGGCATGATCTAGTGTAGGCTTAGGGAAATGGGATTAGTTGTTTAAGCACTTTGTTAGACTAAGGAGGGTCACATGAGGGACCAGAGAGGAGGGATGCATTGGGGAAATTTTTTTGTTTCCCCTATGTCCTCTTGGGGAAGGGACAGGAGGGACACAAAATTTCACCATGGATCCAGAAGATGACATGTGTCACTTCAAAATCTAGCTAAGCATGAGAAGCATACCTTACACTAAAGAGAACTTGAAGATACGATTCACAGAGCTCCAGATGGTCTTTGGTATGAAATTTTATATGATTTTGACTCCCAATACCATTTCAAGATCAATTAAATAGGTTTAAAACTTTAACTCTTCTTGAAAATCCAAAAAAAAATGGCTCCTTTTTCTTCAGGATAATAGGGTATGCCTGCAAAGATTGAGTTTCCTTGAGAAACAATTAGGTCTTGTGAAAAATGTGATGATTCCACCATGTAGATTATTATTTCATCTTTCCAATTCCTATTTTTTCCTTCCAAATCCTTACAAAGCTCCTGTAATCCTCTGGAGAAGTTCAAGTTCAAATTTTGTCTACTTATTTCTTACACCTGAAAAACCCTCTCTTATACAATCTGTTTCTAAACCTCAAAATCTTTCCTAAATCTTCCTAAATCGCTTCCAACCCCTTCACAAATCTCAAATACCACCTCCAGATGACTATGGGCTTTCATATCCTTCCCATACGATGCACATCGGCCTTCAAATGGCCAAAATTTCCCTTTCCAGGCCTATCGGAGAACTAGCCTTTGGAAGCACTTTACTAAATGGAATTGATAACTTTGAAACATCACTTCAAACACTTTCACATGCTTGCTAGACATATTCAAAGGACCTGCAAGGTAGGGATGAGTATGATACAAAAGAAAAATTTTCCTGGAGAGGGATTTAGCGGGACTTATAAGTAGATTTTTGCATTCTACTTAGTTTTCACGATTCAAGTTTGAATTTTTGGGCTTGCCAAAATGCATGACAACACACATGGAATATCACACTCACTATGTGTGTCACCATCTATACAATTATAATAATGTTAATAATTACTATCATTATCTATATTAGTAGCGGGAAGTAATGCGGCAGTATTAGTTGTGGGAAGTTGTTCAGGAAATTCCTGTGTATTACATAAGACATCATCATCTGAAATGGAGTCATCTATCTCCTTAGTGGGCTTTATGTCAGGAGATAGTGCATGACTAGGAGAATTAGGCAACTTATTAATATGAAAGTTTGGAGATTCACCCCTAATAAGCCAACCACTATCACTATATGTATATTCAAAACTAAGGTCATCATCATAAAAAAGCTCCAATAAGCCAGGAGTGTTATAGTCAGCTATGTGGGAAGATTCAGCTGAAGTATGCAAAGAAAGGGTCGCACGTGGTGCCTCTAAGATGAATAGAGAGCTATTTAAGGAGACTTCAGTAGAAGGTATGCTAATAGTGGATGACACACTAGGAGTGGAGAAGCAAGGTGGATGTTGTTTAACAAGACGATGATCATATGACCTATCATCATAACCATAATCCATATTAGCTAGAAAGTAAGTAGTAGAAGCAAAGAAACTCAAATATGGTGCAGATCACACATGCTTTATGAACGTAGAAGCAACTTGGATTTGGCTATAGGGATAGTAACCATTGTGGGTTTGTAAAGCATTATGATATTCTATGTCTAACTCAAAGAAGAAACCATAAATTCACTATTGGTTTGGATATCACAAGGCCTAGCTATTAAATAAAAATATATTAACCCTAAGATAGGTAAATGGTTTGAACAATGATGAGTTCACCAAAATGTATCAACCCTAAATTAATTGCAATAGATTAATTCAATTGATTTAATTAAGATTGGATATTATATGTTACATGGGTAAAGAATGGTACAACCATTTATAGTTATACAATGGAAACTAAGCTATTTGCAAGCATGTCAAATTGATAAAGTAGTTGAAAGTGCAACTAGGGTTAGAAAGGCCGTTTGGTTCACATCACTTTTGGACCACGTCATTGTGAGATATGGAAAGTATGAAGAATTACAAAGGTGCCCAAATCAATCATTTCTTGATTAAACCATACAAGGTTAGGTCAGGACTACATAAAAGGTTAAGATCATATTCTACAAACCGACCCTATTCTACTATCTTGGACCGCTAGATCATAGAGTTCTATTTTTTGAGTCACTTTGTTGTTTCCTTCATTTTCGCATGTAACCCTAGTTTTGACACATGTACTTGCAAAACAATCTTATCTTCATGCAAGAACCTCAAGTACTCATTTTATATAAAAATAAAAGACACAAAATCTTGAGTTAGACTGACCTCAGCTGTTACTGCATTCGTGAGTCACTAAGTGATGCGCAACATTTCAAAATCAATGTAGTTCTCCTAGGTGTTGTGCAAGTGTGCATATAATTAGAATCCTTGACCTAGCGTTTCCCTGGTGCTTCAACACCGATAGTGGGCTATGCTACTTTTCTCCCATAGAAACCCTTGTGTGTGGATGAGAAAACAAGAATCCCTTCTTATACTGTTATATGTAGTATGAAGATAGTACTATTTCTTTCTTAGCTTAGTTTTTGGCACATAGATGCTTTCCAGATAGTAAATGTTATAGGTGAACTTGTATATATAGGAGTATATCATTGTAAAATTTAAATTTTGGTGGCATGCAAAGCTAGACAAAAACATAAGATGTGAAATAGAAAATAATGACAAAGAGACCAAATAGGCATAAACAACCCAAAACTCAAAAGGTTCAAGACTATATATCTCAGTCAAGATTGTACCTCGGTTAGGACCGTACCACGGTCTTGAACATACCACAGTCTTGACCAATGTGTACGGTGTTGGACCAAAAGACAAATAAACAGGTGAAAAGGATAGAGATCTTTGTGACACAACATATAAACATAAACAAACTTCAAATGAGTCATAAATCAAATAAGAAATCAAGAAATATAAAAATAAAACAAAGAATTGCACCACTAAGACTTAGTTTCATTGATCAAGACCCACATACATAAGGTTTGACAAAAACATGACGTGATAATGATTTTGTTCAAATTTTAGTGTCTACAAGCCCAACCATTTAGGTTGCACAAGAAGATGAAAATGTGGGAGAAGCCCACATAAGTGTGAATAATGAAGAGGACAACGAAGAAGAGTTGCAGGTTTCCATAAAGGAAACTATGAATATGAAGCGTTAGTTGATGCACTTGAGGAGGGCACATTTGAAGACCCTATATGTGAGTTAGAGGATGAAAATGAAGGGAAAATGGTATTGTTTAGTAATTGAAGTTGTTGAGAATGGAAATTTGATAGTCCATCATGTGACTACGTTCCATGAGAAGAATGCAACAAATTGTAAAGAGTTGGATAGTCTAACAATGAAGAAGATGAAAAACGATGAAGAGAGAGATGGAAGAGATGTCTCTACAAGCAATAGAAACCCAAGAAGGAGAGATGCAAGAAGTAGAAGAATGTCACTCGTGTAGCATAAAGTCAACGAAGGAGATAAAGATGGTGAATATGTTTCCATGAAAAAGAATGAAGGAAGACCATAGTGACACATATGTGGGAACAACCCACATAGGAGTTGAAGAAGAGTCTCTTATGAGTCAAGAGCTACATTATGATGCCTAAGGAGAGTGAAAGTTTCTTTGTGCATGACATGCTTGTGATGCCTAAGAGGATAAAGAAATGAGAAGGAAAAGAGAACGAGATAATGGAGCTGAGGTTGTTATCATCCAAAGCATGTGTGGAAGAGGATGATGTTATAATTGAATGGTGTCTTTTGGAAGACATAAAAATAGAAAAGAAAGATGTGAAAGTGAATGCAAATGAAGTTGCTTGAAGGAAGAATGGAGTAGAGAAGAAGATATTAAAGTTGCAAGAGAGATGCCATTGGAGAAGATCCATATGTGAATGCCTGATTTTCATTATACTATGTATTTTGAGTTTGTTATAACGATTGAGGAATTGAGAGAGATTAAGAGTGTGAAAAAACAACTTACAAGTGAAGAGGAGTTATTGAAGCATGATGTTGCAAAAGTGGGAGTTTTGAATATACAAGACCCTATGAGAATTGTTGATTTTCTAAATGTTTGGGTTACTAATTTTGTTGCAGATATGATTGAATGCATAGAAGAAGAGAAGAGTGTTGAGAATAAGAACTCATTTGAGTTGGCCTTTGGAGTCCAAATATGAAATATGGTTGCATATATGATGAGGAGTGTATGTGATGGAGTTTTTGACAAGAAATATACGAGAGAAGTGAAGAGGATATGGTTTGAGATAGAGTGTGATTGAATGCTTCTATTGGAGGAAGATGAAGTTGGTTCAAATCTCATGAAGAATTAAGAAACAATGGTGTTGAATACAATTAGTAGTGGTGGGTCGAATCCAATAAGAGGATTGAAGATGAGATACAGAGCATCTTTGAAGAGGTGGATGGATGGTTATGCCCAAGAAATCGGTAAGGTAAAGAGAAAAGTGATTATAACTATGTTGATCGAGATGGTTTATGGACCAATTTGTTGCTAGAAATAGAGAAAGAAACAAAAGAACAAACTTTAGTGGTAGCCAACAAGGTGGAAGAGAACGCCTTGGCCATTACTCTTCATGACCAAAAGAGTGGTTCTACCACTTATTCTATTTGAACAAGGGCTCAAATTATCTTATCATGGGTGTTTGATGCAGGAGCATCCTGGTTCACAAGCAATCTTGCATCACCAAAAAATAAAAAGGATTTACAATTTTCAATCTAAACATCTAATAGTTTTTAGGAGATTGTTCTCCTAAAATTGCAACTTCTTGTAACTGCCTTGTTTTATAGGAACAATTGTAGCTTGTTAGCTATATTTGGAATTAAAAAGACAAATTAGGAGCCTTTCTTGTTAGTTGGTTAATATAATAACTTGTTAGTCTAGTTTTAGAGGGATATAGAGGAGTTGCAAGATTGATTCGTGAGTGGCAAAAGAGGGCATTAAAAAATAAACAAAATTTCAAATGCTCTAATTGAAATTTTGAGAAAGGTTTTTGTTCATATTGGTCTTGCAATGAAAAACCTCTCTTCGTTTTTGTACAACAATGGTTAAAGAGATGTGTGTTGAAGGTTTTAATTCTATGTCAAGGCGTATAAAAATAGAGGCAGCACATGTTTGTATAACCCTTTGAGGCTCAATGTTGTATATGTTATTATACAATCCATTGAGACTGTGTGTTGAATGTTGTAATGCGCATTGAGGCTTGAATCAATAAAAACAATAGTGTTCTACATTAGAAACCATTGTGTTACTCTATAGTTGCGAGGTTGGTCTCTTATTCAATTAAGACCTCATACCTTGACTGCATTAATGTCTCATTGGCAATATCTCATCAAGTTGTCTCCTGAGAGATATCTTATCAAGGTATCTCCTCGAAAATATCTCATCCAGGTAAACCCAGTAATGTATCATAGAAAATGTACAACACATTTCAAACATAATAAAGGTATATATAAAGACGAAATATATCATTTTGATGGAGCTCAAGTATGTAAAGAGTCCTTTATTTTGTATAAGGATATTGGTGGTGCCCCCCCTCAAAGTGGCATTCCCATATTGGGAGACCTTGTGGAGATATTCCTTCATTAATGAATACTATATGGTGTAGCCCTACCTTACGGGTGCTTATTTTATTTATAAAAAAATTGAATAGAAGGACATCTTAGTTCACCAATATCCCATTTTGTGTTGATTTTCATTATATTTGATATATGATTTAGACTATTCCATTATCATGTGTGAAGGTCTTGTCCAAGGTTTGCCAAATGCGGTCAATTCTCTATGATTTTTTTTTTGTTTGTTTTTTTTTTGCATTTTTCCCCTATAGATTGTAAAAAAAAGCAAAATTTTGATAGTAACCAAAAATTTTATTTGAAATTTAAAAAAAGATATAATAAATATATGAACACCATAACATTCCCCACATGGAAAATTTTCAAGATTTTACATTCAGCAATTTAAGGGGTTCTCACTTTTTTGAAGCGATTGGGCAACCTATTAGCATGTGGAAAGAGGAGACAAAGTTAAGCAAGTGTGTTGCTAGTAAACTGTACAAAGCCGAAAATTTCTGAAAACTACTACATAGATTGTCTGCCAACTATCTGACAAAATATTCCATGGAAAAACCCTCGCATACAACTGTTATTGACAAAATGTTGTAGAGTACTATGAAAATGTAAATAGTGATGAAGAAGAGCTATCATATGGTGAATATTCAACTAATTATAAAATATTATTATATTTTTTAGATATGCAATTTACTGTATTTTTTCCATATTTATTATATGTTTTGATGGACCGTTATTTTTCTCTATTTTAAATCAACCATTTAATACACTTTGTACTGAAGTTACTACCTTGGTCTGACCATATCAACCTTTTTTTAAGCATTATATTGCATAGAATTTGTTTATATTTGCACCCATGTGAATATGGTCTGGTTGGAAAGTCCTTCAACCTCAATAGTTTTAAGAGTTCTATATTCTATCATAAATCACAATCTTGTAAAGTGTGTTTTGATATCAGGGTGTTTGGTCCATATCTATAACTATTAAACTCTTTACAAATTGTATGCATAAATGAATGAACAACGAACAATTTTAATAATATCTACGAGACCAAACAGTCTATACAAATTAAATGAAGAAGTATTCAATTTCGATATTAAAATATTACAAGGCAATCTTTAGCAGTAACAAAATTAATGATACAAATCTGTTGACAAGATATATTCTTTTTTGTATTCTATGATAAACTTAAATTCTGAATCAATTTTTTTTAGATACTACAGGAGTTAATGACCCGTCAACATGGCACACTTCGTGACAGGCTAATGCAGGGCGAGCACAACCGGCTGTGCAAATAATTCTAAATCATATTACTTGCAAGATAAATGGGTGTAAAATATTATCTTCTGAAAGGCGCCTTACAATCATGGGTAGATGACCCATGGGATGTTCCATTGAAAAAGCCACCTCCAGGAGCACTGCCTGTAATACTGCCATCAAAAGAAGGCATCCTCAGAACAGGCAAACTAGCCTCCCCTTCAAGTATCTGCAACACATGCCTTATGGTGAGCCTCTTTTCCGGCTGAGGATGACAGCAAAACAGCGCCAAGCTCAGAACCCTCTTCATCTCTTCTACATTATAATTACCTTCCAGCCTTGGGTCCACTGCATCCATAATTCTCCCTTGAGAATACAATCTCCGCACCCAGTCAAGAAGAATTTCCTCTGAATCATCCCTGCCCAGGTCCACTGGTTTCCTCCCACAGGCCACCTCCAACAAGACCACCCCGAAGCTGAACACGTCTGTGGCTGGCGTGGCCTTGCGTGAGTAGAGAAGTTCAGGTGCAATATATCTGTTGTATACAAAAACAGATAAAACATACATGTTAAAGATATATAAATCATAATAGGGTAGAAAAAACTATGAATGGAGGAGAGAATGTGGGATGATCTGGCTCACCTACTCTTATTAGAGTAAGTCACTCCCATGGAGGGAGCTTGGGCTTCCAATTTTAATAGGCATGTGCTTCCATGAAAAATTTAAATTGTCTGACAGAAAAACTTGGATTCATAGCCTCAAAAAGTTGGAGCAGCCATTTTTCTGGAGAAAATTTGTGCCGAGACTGGATGTTTGCGAGAAAGAATTTCATTTGCCACGAGTATTCTTCTCAGGGAAGGAAAGTAATTTTTGTTACTGTTCAGTGTTGATAAGGGAAGGAAATCAAGTTGAAGGCAACAATCAAGCTGGTCCTTCCGGATCCACTGAGGATGAAAGCTCCATTTTACCATAACATTGGTTTTGATATATTTTAGTTCTGCTGTCTCAGATGCTCTATTGAGCAGTGTTCGCTTATGGTTTTGGGTATATTTTGATATTTCATAAACTTTTATCTCCATATTAAAAATAAGAATGAAATTTTGAGCAGTACCCACTTAACTAGTGATTCCGTGTGGGGAGGCTAAGGAATTTTTCCTTGCAGTTGTGGTGGAGAATTTCTGAATGTTGCATAGAATCCAGTACCCTTGTCATGTGGCAAGAAAAATGTTAAGCCTGTAGGGAAAAGTTCTGGTCCTGCTCTCTCAATGCTAGGGAAAAGATACGCTCACTTCAAATTCGTTGGGCAAGGATCTATTCTTGCACTGGTCTGGGCAACTTTCATTGCATCACATGCATCTTAAATTTTTGACTGGTATGGAAAATAAGATTATTGGTATTATATCACTTTATGAATAGTTTTGCTGGCTGAAAAGTTTCAGGGCAGGTACAGTTTCTTTTGAGATATAAGTCAGGATAGGTATGCTTTTTTTTTCTGGAGGGGAATGACTGAGGAATGGAGTGGACATTTTTGCTACCCTATACCAAGCTAAGTATCTTCGTGGGATCTTTAAATTCACAGGTTGCTTTAGTTTCCTGTGGGTGTGGGTAGATTTATGATTTTGTTCAGACTTCATAAGTATGTTTTAATTAGATATCACCTTCTCAAATTGGAATGAATGCAGTGAGTAGAATTGATGTAGAATTGATGTACTCCTGTCAACCAATGGTCGAGAGGTTTCAAGAGTCTGTTTTCCTAATAATGAAATTAAGTTGAGTTAGTTTGCTTTCAGTTAAAAGACTACTATTTTTAAAAGCAATTGACTGCTGTGGAATTTTTTATATTAAACTGATTTGGTACGCATGTAAAGGAGGAATTAGAGGAAATAAAAATTAGCCTTCTTTTTGGAGACAAAAAGTTGTTGAATGCTGTTTTGTTTTTGGGCTCTGCTGCCCGTTTTCTCCAATTGTTTTTTTAATTTTTTAATTCCCGTCTCTTGATGCATCAGTCTCCTGTGCAGACATTAAAACTGCTGATTACAGAGTTGTACGTGAGATTTGTGTACGGGGGTATTCGCTGCATCAGTTGGTCTCAGAGTACCATGGCGCAAATGAGATGGCACATAAACTGGGCAGGTACAAGGAGAAGAAATGCAAGACGGGAAATGTAAAAAAATGAGCTACTCAAAAGATTAGAGGCCCTTGAGGCCAGATTAACTTATGAGGATTCAAAGGAAGAACCAAAGGTTCACAGATTCCAGTTGGAGCCATAGATCCCATGGAAAAGCTGATTGAAGTTGTGTCCAAACAAGGAAACGGTTAAAAATTAAAGTATCTTATTACAAAGGTGAATTAAATGCAAAAGTGTTCATAGATTGGACTCGGGAGCTAAAGAGGTACTTTGAGATGGAAGGTATTGAGGAAACCGATCCACGAAGGGTGAAATTTGCAGCATCAAAAATGAAGTCTCAAGCTGCTCTATGGTGCTAGAACCTCCAAAATGTTAGGAGGCAAGGGAAAGAAAATCTGAATGCGGCCAAAGATGCGAAAGCATTTAAAAGCTAAATTTATGCCCTCTGATTATCAACAATTTCTTTTTAGGGAATTTCAAGATTTAAGGCAGAAAGAGCTATCAGTACAAGGTTATATTGAGAAATTCCTGAGTACAAATCAGAACTGGTCTGCAAGAAGATGATGAGAAGACAAGAAGAAGATATATCGATGGAATTAGATTCCAACTCCGAGATGAGCTAGCCCTACTCAAGGTGAAATCGTTGTTGAGGCATGTCAATATGCCTTACAGGTAAAGGAAAAATTGAATAGTGGGGCAAAGTGGTGAGCAAAGAGGGTGGCAGAAATTTAAATAGAGGAAGTCGTTCTTCCAAAACTACAAAGAAAGAGAGCTAGAGGAAGGTAAAGAACCAAAGATTGATTACGGTGGGCAAGGAGCTTTTAGAGGTTGGTATAGAGGTAGAAGCCAACAAAGGCTTGGTTACTGGAGACCCTTGAAGTAATATAATTGTGACGGGCCTCGTAAAGCCACTGACTATCCTAAAAAACCCATAGTTGCCAATGGAACCATGATGGCCCGAGAGGAACCACGAGTAGAAAAAATTGAAACTGAGACTGGAAAGAACTTGATGCTGCAAAAATTCTTAATAGCAATAGACCAAGAGGCCCTAGAAGCGGATTGGAAAAAAATAGTGTGTTCCAAACAAAATACAAGTGTAGACAAAGGGTGCAAAATAATCATAGATGGAGGATCTACCAACAATCTAGCAAATACGAAAAAGGTACAAAAATTACAGCTTGTTTGCATTTCAAAAAATCCTTATAAGCTGCCAGGTTGCCATAGTGTGCTTGTGAATCAATCTTGTCTTGTTGATTTCAAAATTGGTCCTTATATATACAAAATGTTATGTGATGTAGTACAAATGGATGCTTGTCAGTTGCTACTGGGAAGACTCTGACAATATGACCAAAAAAAATCCATCATGGAAAAGAAAACACTTAGGAAGTACATCATGAGGGAAAGAAACATATTTTAAAACCATGGAAAGACGAGGGGACATATGAAATATCTCTAGTAAGCATGGGTTATAAAAGAATTCTGTAAACAACCTAAAGGAGAAGTTTGTTACCTATCATGCCCTAGAGAAGAAAGGGGACATGAAGAGAAACTCCCACAAGAGGTGCATAAATTACTAGCAATATTCTGATGTAACCCCAACAAAATTACCTGTAGGCTTGCCTCCCTCACAAGGCATTACACACCATATTGACTTAGTGTCAAGATTAAAGCTTCCTAATCAAACTGGATACAGGTTAACTCTGCAAGAGAATGAGGAAATGAGAAGGCAAATTTCTCATTTGTTAGAGAAAAAGTTCATAAGGGAGAGAATGAGTCCTTGTGCTACACGAGCTCTACTCTTGCCTAAGAAAGGAGGTCAATGAAGAATGTGCATCTGTTGGTCGTCAGATAGGACTTTACGAAGAGCAACAGTCAGGGGACAAGAAGTCCCTCCTCTTTAATGGGAGAGGTTCCCTTATTCAGAAACGAACTTATTTACAAATGTACAAGGCATGATTTGTTGGTTAAACTTGGATATCACGAAAGTGTTTTCTATGAAGATCATCAATTACAAAGGACTGAGGAAATGAGAGTACGGGAAAGAGCAGAAAGGCAACATGCAGAATTATAGATATCAGAGTAATTCTTTATGTATGCGAAGTCACAGTGAATTGAAACAAGATCATTTGTATTGGATAAATAAGATGGAATTCAAAGACACAAAGTTCTGTAAATAACATCTGCTAGAACACAAAGTTTCTTAACATAACACAGATTCATTAATCAAGGACACAAAGTTCCTTCTTGGTTATACAAGATCACCAGGCTTGCAAAGTTGAAGAGTATGCAATCGGTAAGACTAACGAACTTGAGACAAATGATCTTCACAAAGAAAATAAATGAAAGCTTAGGAATAACAGAGATCAGATAGACAAAGAATGGGAAAGTCCTTCTGTATTGATTTCTTTATAATCTATTTACACTTTTCAGAAAATAAGCCAAGTTCTTCCTCCTCCTTGAATGGCGTGAAGAAGGCCATTATATAACTTACAAATCAGTTACTCTTCGTAACCGTTTCTTTAACCAAGAACAGTTAAAGACCGCCTATCGCAGTACCTCAACCCGTTACAAAGAAAACGGCAAAAGAAATGGAAGAAGAGAAAAGAATGAGGAGAAGAAGACAGGTGGCCAGTCACTTGGAGGGACCCACTGACTTCAGAATCCGCTGCCTGAAATTCTTTTGACGCCTCAGCTATGTCTCAGAAGTCTCATTCTAAAGATGACAGCGTATGTCTTTGAAAACAGAGATGACCAGTGTCTTGAAAACTTCATCCTTCTGCCCGTTGTCCTTGGAATTTGGTCTTCAGATTGATAGTATCAGAGCCGCAACTTAAATTCATATTTAGTTTGAAAAACAGCATATTCGGGTAGAGCGGGAAAAACTAAGTATGGATGGCATTTGGTTCGCTTGGGACATGTGAGACGCGAATGCGCGAAACACGCGGCTCGGCCGATTCGGGCGAAACAAGGAGAAGACGCACAAATGCATTTTGGGACATTTGGGACGAAAACGCGCGAAGTACGCGGTTCGGGTGTTTCGGCCGAAAATGGAACAAAAGGCCCGTTTGAACTTGGGACATTTGGGACGAAAAGTTCCGAAGTACGCGGTTCGGGCGGTTCGGGCGAAAATGGAACAGCTCGCACGGAAAGTTTGGGACACTCGGGACGAAAATGCGCGAAGTACGCGGTTCGGGTGTTTCGGCCGAAATTGGAACAACTCGCACTTTTGACTTTGGGACAGTCGGGACGAAAAGTTCCGACGGGCCCGAAAATGGAACAATTTCAGGGATTTCGGCCGATCGGGGAACAAAGCGCACTTCGGAACTTGGGACACGCGGGACAAAAATGTCCGACAGGCCCGAAATACATACAAAATGACCCAAAAACTGCAGACTTTTCTCAATCTCACGACTTCGATACATTAGAGAAAACACTTAAACTCAAAATTTTGAAATTTTTACTTTCATCAGAGCGGGGAATTTTGAGTGGACAACAGCATCGACTCTAGAGTTATTAACAAGATCACAGTTAAGCACCAATATCTATTACCTAGAATGAATGACATATTAGATTGCTTGGCAGGTGCGAAAATCTTCCCAAAGTGGATTTGAGTGGTTGCCATCAGATCCGGATCCGAGAAGGGATGAGAGGAAGACAACGTTTAAGACCAAGGATGGTTTGTACAAGTGGTTGGTGATGATATTCGGAATGTCTAATGCTCACACCACTTTTGTGCGAACTACGGAGCAAGTATTTAGACCATACATTGTAAAATTTGTCATAGTTTACTTTGATGACATTTTAATTTTATTTAAAGACATGGAAGAGCATTTGAAGCATTTGAAAGTGTTTGATACTCTTAAGAGTAGAAAAAGTGTTTGTAAATCTTGAGAAGATTGAATTTTGTAGAGAAAAGTTGGCTTTCTTGGGAAGTATGATTTCAGCAAATGGAGTGGACCCATAAAAGATTAAGGATATACTTGAATGGCCTATCCATAAAGCATAACAATGGTGAGGAGCTTTCATGGATTAGTAAACTTCTATAAGAGATTTAATAGAAATTTCAGTGGTATAAGTGCTCCATTAACCGATTGTACCAAGGGGAAGTCCTTTTCCTGGACTCAAGAAGCTGAAAGAAGCTCTGAACAACTTAAAAAGGAGGCAACGGAAGCTCCTATTCCTTCTTTGCTGAAATTTGGGAATATTTTTACCATTGAGTGTGATGCTCTGGCTATTGCAATTGGGGGAGTGTTGAGTCAAAAATGCAAGCCAATTTGCCTATTTGAGTGAGAAACTAAATGATGCAAAAAAAAAATAGTACGGCACTTACGACAGAAAATTGTATGCTATTGTCTAGACATTGAAATAATGGAGGCACCATCTATTGTGTAGAGAATTTATTTTGTTGAGAGATAATCAAGTGCTGAAGTATATAAATGCTCAAGCCAAGTTATCTCATAAGCATCCCAAATGGGTCTCATTTTTGCAAAGTTATACATTTGTAGTGCAACATGTGAGTCGAAAAAGTAATCTTGTGGCTGATGCTTTAAGTAGGAGATGTCAACTACTTGTTACAATGACTAATGAAATTGTAGGGTTTGAAGAAATGAAGACTGAATATGCAGCTGATCCCTATTTCAATAATATTATTGAGGCTCTCAGCAATCTCTGAGATGTACATCAAATGTTTTATGAAGAATATTTATTGATAGATGGATTTTTGTGACTCCAACTTGGTGTTCTCATTGGGTCTAGGAGGGAAAAGCTGATTAGGGAAATGCATTTAAATGGTTTGGGAAGTGTTATCAACTAATTTTGACATCGCAAAATTACAACTTGAATTTTTTTTTAAAAATTATGAAGTGTCTTTTCTTGTGGTTTATATCCCCCCTCATCTTGATCATTTATTGTTTGATTGTTTTGGCCTTCGTTTCACCCATTTAAGGTAAGTACTTCTCCCGCTATGTCACAAACCGCATTTAAATTAATTAATTTCTTACCCTTTTATTTAATAAAATTAATTTTATTAAATTTTGGGGTTTTTTAATTAATAAATATTAATTTAATCTTCATTAAAATTGATCAACAAATTTAGAAGAACTTTTCTCATTTTCCCATTGTCGTGGGAAATTAAAATTCTGCCTCCAATTGCTGGGAATGCCAAGTTGGCTCTCCACTCTCAATTTTCCCTTTCCTGACAAAGTTTCCATTTTCCCCCGCTTGTTGGAAATTATCTTGTTGATTGCCAACCCAACCAGATGTCAAACGGAAAAATATCTCCCATTTTCCCCTGTGGGCAAATGCATGGGAATTGTCAGCACGCTTTTCCATTGTCACGGGTAAATGGTTAAGCTTCTTCCCATATTCCCCTGGCAATTGATGCCCACTACCCAAAGAAAGTGGAAATTGGTTATTCAAAGGGAAGAAAGAAGAAATGGTTATGAGAAAGCTTCTTGGATCCTCATAAATTTCCTTCATGAAAATATGTGGAAAAAGTCGTGTGAAAGTAATATTGATGATGAAGAAACTTTGAATCTCTTTATTTCCAACTTCTTATTATTATTTCCAACTTATTATTTCTCTTGTTAGAATCTTTTTTCGATGAAAGATTTTTATAAGAATTCAAAGAGAAACACCATGTAAAGCATGCATTTTTCAAGAACATGGCGATATTCAAGAAGTAATAGTTCCATGCTCAGGAAGAAGGAACACAAATATCAAATAAAATAGCTCCCAAACAGTCGTTGTAGCTCCCACGCATTCTAAGGAGTCAAATCTAACATGCATTAGCAAAGATAGGAAGTGCATGCATTTTCAAGAATAAAAAGCCACATAGTTGAAGAAAGACCATGCAGCTCAACGCATTTACTAGTCATATGCTCACGTAGGTTTTAAAAAGAAAGGTCACAAAGATCCAAATACCAAAAAGCAACAATTTGAAAGGAACAATAACTAGATCACGCAAGCCAGGAACACAGATGCATCAAACACCACGCTATAAGGGTGAAAGTATATTCCCCCGCACATTTACCGTTAAATCAAACCTGCAAATACAATGAGAGGCAATATCATAAGGCCAGTCACAGTCCAAATCAATGCAATACATTAATAATGGGCCTTGCTTAAATAGCAAGGAAATAAAAATCTAAGAACTATGCATTGGTCATAGAAAGCCATAAAGGAAGAATTCAACGCATCAAAGAATGTCAAAGAAATATGATTTAGGAGAAAACACATCAAGGATCTAGCACAAACCATAGGAGGAGAAGAACTATACCTACGCAACTGGATAATATCTCCTAATATCTAAATAAGATAAATAGCCCACACACATAAAGGGTGACGATATAATACAATAAAGGTAAATAACGTACCTAGGTGAACATGTGCTAAGGTCAATACCTACTCTATCCACAATTTATTAGCCAAAAAAATGCAGCAAGGGAAAGAGGTCCATACGCATTCCAAAGACACGTGAAGAGAACATGTGGGAGGTAGCAAACCATCGCAAAGTACTTGGGAAAGATCCACCACATCTATTGGCCATGCATTGGTCACAGGAACAAAGTCGCAAAACAGGTAGAATTTCCACACATTGGTTCGAGGCCCAAACAGTCAAAGAAAAGATACAGGATATTGTCAAACGAGGCCACAAGAACTTGGGTCATACTCACAAACATTGGTCAAAGGGAGAAGAATTTTCAGTCACTGGTCAAACAAACAATATCAAAGCCATACATTCCACGCAATTGTATATGCAGTTGGCCACTCATTCAACACATCAGTTTCAAATAACAATATGCATTCATCAAGTCAAAATTCTATATAGCCCAACATCATTTGGAATGCAAGAAAAGATTAATTCCATGCCACGCATTCACCTTTGAGTAGTCCGAAGCTAAATGATTCATGCCTTCAGTCCAAAATAACCACGCATTTGTCATAGTTATCAAAGATACAACTATCATGCACGCAGGGTTAAAGCAGGTATACACTCAAAGTTCAGGCAACAAGAGTTCCAAAGTTGGTAAAAATTATCCAATAATGCAAATCGGGAATATATGCACAAAGCCATTACATACCGGGAATATTAAAAAAATGTCCAAATTCATAGTATTTTAGCCCGGTTTGTAACTTGAGCTTAGTCTCATATATATTTTTTGTGTTACCATTTAAATAAAAAATTGTAACCCAAAATCACTCATTATTATTTTTAAAAAATAATAATAAAAAGAGTCATATTTTTTCCTTGCGTAACGGTGGTCTAGAGACTTAGACCCGACACCATTTACACCATTTTGCGTGCCTAATTTTGTTTTTCTTTAAAATTAATAATGGCCTGAAAAATCTAACAAATCTGTGAGGGAAATCTAAGAAGCCAGTAGAAAGGTAAAACAAGTCTGCACTCAACTACAACTTCCAGGGGGTCATTCCTCCCACTTCCCGTCAAGTCTACATACGACAATATCACCGACACTGATCTTGACCACGTTAACATGCAACATTATTGTGATCGGGTGAAAGCTAAAGGAAAAACCATTCTCGGATAGGCTCTATCATATGGTCTCTCAAGTAGTAACTTTTCTTGTTTTAGTGCAATTCCCTAAGCTATACATCTCTTACACGGAGCATTATGATCCCGAAAGGTGAGGAATTTTTATGGATAATCACGATCCTTTCCTCTTGATCACACTAGAGCACATTGAAGAATTGCTCAACATACCTGACTTCCTTAAGAATGTTGACATCACTTGAAATTTAGCATAAGTATTTTGGAATGAATAACCCCTCAAGTGGAGCAAGATGGTCAACAACAATTGGCTAGTGACCAAGAGGCCTCATGTTGACCGGATTCCCAAGGAATTGTACAATGTTGAATTTTTGGAGGAAATCGGTGATATGATCACTCTTTTGAGCTTGATTTTTTCGGTAGTCTACTCCTCTTCCGCCAGTCATACTTTTCCACCCATGGATGTATCAGTTCATCTGCATCATCCTTTCCAAGAGGGAGTTTTTAGATTGGGCCACTATCATTATTGACACTCTTCTTTAAATAATTGATCGAAGTGAATATGACTATGGGCATTTCTACATGACATCATACCTAACCTATGCAGCTGGCCAGAAGGAAGCTATTTTCGAGGGTTAGAAATCGAAAGGCATGATGGGTCCATCAAATAGTGTTTTCCATTATTATCCACAATTGAGTTTCAAGAATAGCTCTCATCACTTCAGGAGAGTTAATGATGCTTTCACCTTCCGCGTGATTAGAAACCTGAATAGGAATCTGGAAGAAAGATTCTCCAAAGATGCCATGGTTGTCATTTCTCAGTGGGGAACATGGTTCATTTAGTTCCCATCCTTTTCTTGCATTCGCATGAGTAGATTTCTAGACATTCCATGGAAATTTCCCAAGTATGTCAGTGATAAGTGGGAATTAATGGAGCTTACATTAAAAAAATTCCAACTTCATTATCTTCTCAGTGACAAACACCGATCAGGCATCCACTTCACTTCCCAATCCAAATTGAGGAATACCAATTCCTAAATCTCTTCAGTGCACAACTCATAAAGAAGGAGTTTGCTCTCATTACCATACATCCATTTGTGAAGAGATCCCAATTTGACATCAATGGATACATGCAAAAGGATCTTGGAAGCTAAAGTACCAACATAATCCCACCATGGAAGACTTTTGGGTTGCCTATTCAGATGAACACAAAGTAATAAGGTGATCATTTTCCCACCTAACCCTTGCTCAAATCAAGGTCTTTCCGCATCAGAGATCCTCCAGATTCATTAGTAGATGATGGTGAAGATGTTATTGATCCCTCATATGATGCCGTTTCCTTCACTCCATTGCCCTCGAATTGATTGGACAAAAAGAGATGAATTTTCTCTTGATAACAAGAATCAACCGATTCTTGAAAGAAGCATAGCCTGGTATGAACAAGAACTTACAAAGTTACCATCAATCCAAGTTCATACCCTAGGTTCACATAAATTTACAACATGAGGAGGTCTCCAGTCAACTAAAGCCTCTTCTCAATCAACCTTCGTGCCATCTACCCATACACATCAAGCTAGAAAAGAATGGTTTCCCAAATCCACTTCTCCAAAGAAAGTTTCGCGACGAGAAACATCCAATGGTCTTGGCTCCAGTGAAAGGAGAGAACGTGTATCATGGATATCCACTTCGAGTAGAGACTCATCTACTCACGTTATTGATAGTTCAAGGAAGCTCATAACAAACACTCCTCAGTCATGTCATGCACAAGAGTCTACTCAAGTGCAAGTGGTCCAAATACAAAATGCTTCTAAACCTCTAGTTCACGAAGAGGTTTCTCAAAGTCTTCCCTTGAGGTTCAAGAGGTTGATATCAAAGTTATTTCCCTGTGATATTGAAGTTGTGGAAAGGGCTCTTGTAGAATCTAATGATATCGAGAACAATGTGAATGTTGCTTCGGCCCTTCAGGCCTTCTGTATGCGGAATTGGTGAAGGGGACCCCCTTTTTAGGTTGAATTGTGAAATTAAGAAAAGAAAGAGGGTTGTCAAGGAAATTGATATCAAATTTCAATGCCCTTTTCAAGCTTTGAAATGATGTTATTCCCAAGAAGCATAAAGTATAATCGATACTAGTGGTGGATGAATAAGGAAATAAATTTGTTGATATTGCCATCGCACGAGTTGAGAAGGAATGTAATTCCATGACACCTATTAACTATGAAGTATCCAAATTTCCATATTGAGAAGTCTACTTTGGAAAGTGACTTGGGAAATGGCCTGAGATTTCATGGATATTATTCTAAGAAGGCTTGAGAAATATAAATCTTAGAATTATCAACTCAAGGCCAAAAAGGATCAGTTGGTGGCTTATGTTCAACATTTGATAAATCCAATAGCTTCCACTTTCCTAGTACCCCGATGTAGTGGTTGTTCTCTGACGGAGAAACAATCAACTTGTTGAAAGAAGTAAACACTTTGGGCCATGTCACTAAATCCTAGCTTTCAGAAATTCTTGTCTTTGGGGGAGAGATAATCAAAGTATTCTTAAGGCTCCATGAAGACATTAATGAATACCTATATGGAATCCTTTATTTTAAGGAATCCTTTGCTTCCAAAATATCAATTCTGTATGAGATATTGCCTAGTCTACAGGAGCTGATATGTATCGAATCTACAAATCTAGCTATTGAAAGGATCCTTGAATTTGAATTCTGAGGGACACACCTTCTTTGGTGATCTACATCTCAAGTCACAGAAGACACTTCTCGAAGATTCTATGATTCATTACGAGAGAATGTGCAATAAAGCTTTTACTTCACTCACCTCAATTTAGGAGTACATAGCTGAAATCTCTTGTGATCTTTTGAATAAAAATAATTAAAGGTATTCATTCAGAACATGTTGAAGAACAATTCTCACAATTGTTCAAATACATGTACATTCCTTACCATCAATTTATCTGTTGTTTCAATGGAACGTTGTATCAAATTGAGAAACTTGTTTGAGAATTCTAAATAAAAAATGGTCAATCTAAATGATATGTCCGATAGGATTTTGGAATTGTAGGTGTTCTGCAAGGTTGTGCTTCAACCAAGTGAACCTCTCGAAGAAAAAAAGATTTTTGTAAACATTGGGAAGATTTAAATATTTTCAACTGGAAAAGGCGGCAGATCCTAATTTCATGGAATAGGATGAGGGGGTAACTTTCTGATATCTAACGAAGTGGGAAATTCCATTTCTCATACGATTTAGATAGGTGGAACCCAATTTAATGGATAAGGAACTGGCTCTTGTTATATGTTCTAAAATGGTATTTTAAAGTGATGTTATTGTTAAACTTACTTTTGGCTAACTTTTAATAACTTTAGTGATTTCTATTTTCAAGTTACTTTTTTAAAGTTGGTTGAAAAATTCAAAGTCGCTTAAAATGCCCTATTTAGTGTTCATGTCAATCCTAACTACTTTACAACCAACTTTTTGGTCTATAAAAGGAAGTTAGGGGCTTACTTGTAAGGGTGACTTTGAGAGAGGAGAAGAAAATACTTTTTTGTGCAAGATTTGTTTCAAGAGAGAAACATTGTGTTCTTTTGTTAAAACATTTTAGAGTTAATGAAATATGAAATTTTGTGTCTCATCCATTATCTCTTGTAGCACTTTGATGATATTATGTTCATTATATGTTATTGCTTAAATCTTGCATGTGAATATTGTCTTAGATATTATTTTCAACACTATTAATTTGTTGTTATTGTTCATAGTGATCAAGCTTTAATATTTACTTTCTCATGTGTGTTCCCTTTTACTTATTATTTTTTAGATGATTCAAAACTCTGCTTTATTTGAGTTAGTTATTCATTATTTTCCTCTATGTAATATTAGGATCTTCTTTTACCTAGACTTTTGAATGTTCCTCCCATTCATTCCTTTCCATTTCATTTCCCTTCATTCCATTCCATCTTCCTCATTCACATTTATTTCCATTTAATGTTACAAAACACACCCCACATACAATTTTGAATTTACAGATGTAAATATTGTTTTGGGTTTTCAATAAAGATATCCTCACCTTCATTGAGGAGGAACTTCGTTCCCTTACTGTTGCATGTCATTTGCATGCATGCAAATCCATATGCTAACAGGAAGTCATACTGGTAGAGACAAGACTTACACCTTAGTGACAAGTTTTTTGGCCTCAGAATGAGGAAGGATATCAATAAATTTATTTCTACATGAATTTGTAAAGTGTCTAAAGATGAACAACAAAACACTGGTTTGTATAAATTTTTACAGATGCCAGAAGCAACGTGGATTAATATTTTAATGGATTTTGTCTTGGGATTGCCTCGTACTCAGAGAGGTAATGATTCTAATTTGGTTGTGGTGGATCAGTTCTCTAAATTGGCCCACTTTATCCCATGTAAAAAGGATGTTGATTCTTGTAAGATTTGTTGATCTCTTCTTTAGAGAGATTATATGCTTACATGGACTACCCAAGACTATCACAAGTGACCAAGACACAGTTTCTTACTCATGTTTGGAGAACTTTGTGGAGAAAGCTTGAAAACAAACTGCAGTATGGTTCAGCTTATCGCTCTCAAATAGATGGGCAGATGGAGGTAGTAAATAGAAGCTTAGGAATTTTGTTGAGGATAGTCCAAAACTATGGAATTCAGTCTTGTCACAAGCAAACTTTGCTTTCAATACCAGTGTCAACTAGTCTACAAGTAAATCTCATTTTCATATCGTTTTTGGAAACAATCCAAAAGGACAAGTGGATTTAATTGATATTCTTGAGGGACAATGAATTAGCCAAGATGTCAAGGACTTTGTGAGCATATACATGATGTGCAACAAGAAGTTAGGAAAGTGCTGCAAATGGCAAATGACATAGATAAAGGTTATGCAGACTTGCATCTGAGAGAAAAGGTGTTCCAAAAGGGCAAGCTTATCATGGTTTACTTGTGTAAAGGAAGATTTCAAGAATGCACTTACAGCAAATTCAGGCCAAAGAAAATTGGTCCTTGCAAGATTCTCAAAAAAATTAATGAAAATGCTTATTTGATAGATTTGCCTGAAGAATTTGACATTGTCCTATATTCAATGTCGCAGATTTATCCCTATCATGCAGGTATGAAGAAGTTCAAAATGAGAATGTGCTTGGAGAATGAACCAAGCATTTGCCAATGAAAAAAAAAAAACAGATTGAGAAAGTGGATGGCAATTGTACTGCTACAAGGTCCAATAACTATAAGATGTAACGCCTTGATTTTTGTAAGTTATCATGGTAATTACCTTTCATGATGTTGTAACTGCAGAAATGAAGATAAATATGTTAAGACACATCTTTTGATCTTAGAGGAATGTGTTGCTGATCTGGACCCTTGTTTGCTGTAACTTGATACTTGGGACAGAAGTTATTATTGCTTGTGTGATTGCTAATGAGACAACAGACTTGTCGTATGCTTGATGAACTCTATTCGCTGATTGACAGCACACCTTGAATCAATTCCATTGATCCAAGGTATGTTGTGGCCTTCTTATGATCGCTTTGTCGATTTACTTTTAAACCAGACTGAAGGTTGATATAAATGTTGCAGCACCTGATTTCAGGTATGAATATCTGGTACGTAGATGCCAATGAAAAAGGTTCGATTCTCGAACCACACACCGTTGTAACGCTAGACAGCGTAAGACGATAAGGGCCTGGATGCAAGTGGCACAGGTATGTGGAACTTAGGACGAAATGTCCTGCTTAATGTTGAATATGACTGTCAGGCGGAAAGACTTGATATGGAAACTAGTTAATTAAATATTAGGGGATTAAACCCTAACCTACCCCTAAGTTTTATCTTATACCCTAACTACTATCCTATATGGATTTTAGATTTCATAAGGGAGAAAATAGATATAAATTCCATTAACCTATGAACTAGGCGAATGACCTAGATATGGACTATTAAAATCCTAAACTAATCCTAACCTAAGGAAGGGGACGCATAGACCCATGTGGATGGAAAGGATAAGGGGGGAAGGTAGGAAATTTAATGGGACAGTAAATGAAGTCCTTACATGTACAGCGCCAAGTTTGGCGGGAACAAAGAAAAGTTGGAGGCGTCCAACTAGCTTAGAAACTAAATGGAATTTATATGCAAATTTGAAATTTGGAAACTCACCAACCCGAGTCGGCGGTGGCGTGAGGAATGAGGAAAGGCAGTGCATTCAATGCATTAATTATCTTGGTCTTAGCGACCAGCTCGCCTTGGAAAGAGGATAGAGGAAAAAGGAAAATTGTTTGTTGCTGTGTGCATTTGGATTTTAGTTGCTCTGCATTTTGTTTCTCCATGGTTCTGTCGAACCAGCTGTGTTTTGATTATTATCTCTGTTCTTTGGAAAAACAAAGGCTATTCTTGAGCCTGTGGAAGTTAGTGACTGGTTGGAAAGCCTGGCCGAGGACGTCGTGGAGAGAAACAACTCCAGTGGGCGCGGTTTTCTTCGAGCCACAAGAAAAATTAACAGGCATGTTAAGCCCTTCTCCTTAAACCGCTTGCTTTTGCTTAATAGTCTCATTAAAACAACCCTGCTCTTATGATGGGGGTTTTGGTTATTTGATTTGGCTGTTACGTTGAGATGATTTCGAGTTGAGTCGTTTTCTTTTGCTGTACGCGGCTTGAGCATTCTTTGCATAATGATTAAGTTGAATACACTGTCCTTGCTGTGTGGTTCGTTTCGGCAGTGTTGGGTATTCGCTTTATTACCATTTTGGGTTGTGCTAATAAATACATTAGCTAAATGAATATCACTTCTGAGTTCTGAGCATTCTTGTGAAAATGAAAAGATGAGATGATTTGTATGTCTGGTTGAACTGTCCTTAAAAGAATGAACACGACTTGGGTATTCTCGGGTGTTTGAAGAAAATGATTGTTCTTCTTATTGAAATCATTAATGAATTATGTTTTCTCTTTGCTGCTTCGAAATCTGAAGGTAATGGGAAAGAGGATTTTATTGTGCATTTTGGATGCGGTTTGATCTTCTAGTCTGAACTGTCATCATGAAAACGAACATGGCTTAGTGTTTCTGTGCAAATGAATGAAACAAATGAGATTTGGCTTGCTGTTGAGATTGTTTTGACTGTACCTTGCTTGCGCATCTATTACCCTATGCGGGTTTGCATTGATAAAGGCATTGTTATGCGAATATTGTATTTCTGAGTTCAGTGTGTGGAAACGTTTGGGAAAAACAAAGCTGTGGTGATATTAATAGACTATTATGCGAGTTATAATTCCTTGATGTTTTTCATTGCATAAAACACGGGTTCCCTGGGACAGTAAGGTTATTGTAGCATCTTACTTTGCTGTACATTCTGCCTGCTGGTTCTTGGTATTCATATAGGACCTGACGAGGGGATGCAAATTATATTGTGTCTTGCTGAACTCAAGGTTAAGGATTGTACCTTTCATCGTTTTCATTAAGAACAGAATATTGAATTATTCTTTGTTGTTGGAAAGTGAAAACTCTCATTATTAGGATGAAAGTGTGACTGGTTGTAGTCGCTGTACACTCTTGCATGTTATAAAGACGTGAATGTCTGTAGAGTGAAATGTTTAAAAGGAAATTACGTTATAGGTTCTTTTGGTACTAATGTTTATAGACCAGTTGCAATGAACTCTGGTCAACTTTTTGGAAAGGTAATAGTATTTTTCAATTACTGAATATACTACTCTGAATGAATTATACTATTGGAGTATGTCTGCTCTAAATAAGAGGTATTTGGATAGACAGTAAGAAGAGGTGATATGATCTTGCTCCCTTATATTCGATTATTGATTTTCGTTTATTTCTCTTTGGACTGTTATCATTGATTGATATCACGTTTGGATTAAAAACTTCTAGTACAGCTATGAGGAAAAGAAAGAGAGTGTGAATGGATAATTTGAATTAATGATCATTTTTCTCTCATACAGTTGGAAATCTATAATTGTTATGGAACGAATTTCGTACTGCTTGGGTTAAGCATTTGTATTTAATTGTTGTTTGCTTGTTCTCTTCAGCGTTTGATTGCTTGAAATCAGATGAGTTGTATGAAAGAAGGGACAATAATTCGGTTTAGATTTTAGTTAAGATCTATCTTTTGAATTCACAACTATTGTAAGAGAATGGAATTGATAGCATTTATGTTAGAACAGCAGTTGCATAGTTGTGTTTTTAGTTCTTACAGATGTTTGTAATCTGGAACTGTTGAAGGAAATTACTTCTTGTAATAATTATTTGGGAAAGAGGGCAGTAATCCTTTGTCTGATTAGGAGGGTTATTGGATGATTGAGTTGATATGTTGTTCATCCTTTTTGGTATTTAATTCTTGAATGATGTTCATATTAACGTTTCATAAAAGCAGGGTTCTTTTATTGAGACAGTTAATTAAAAGCACCTCATTTTAAAGACAAGTGCTTAATATGCTCAGTTCAATGAACTGACCCGTGCAAGTAATTTTGCAGATGAAACTTGAGTATAAATGAAGACATGGTTGTTTTCCGATACTTCTTTGATTAACTGAAGATGGATTGTATTGATAGCTATTACTCCTCCACGAGGAAATGAGAAAGGAAGAAGTTACATTCTTCTATCTTTATGAGTTGTAATGTTGTTTGATATAAACAAAGTCCAGTCGTTTGGACTGGCAAATGTATAGATTGTAAATCTGATGGATGAATACAAGTAAAAGTGTGATATTTTCAATAACTGTATCAGTTTGATATTGTTGAATAAGTTTGAGAATATAACATTATTCCTTGACTTGGAATTATTCAAATGTTAATGGATGAATTTAAAAGGAAATAACATCTATTCTTTACCTGAATGCAACTTTTACGTTGAAATGTGCAATTAGTTCATACTTGGGTTAAGATGAATTTTGAATTGACATTAAAAAGATTTAGATAAACACGAAATCCTAATTGGAAGGTATTCGGGATTAGTTTGAAAGCTAAGGGATATCAAATAACTTAGGGGCAGCCGAACCTTGTATTCGGACTCCGTTAATAGCCTCGAATGTTTAAATTCAGAAAATAAAGATATGGGAAATCATATCTATTGTTAACAGACCTTAACTAAGTAAGGTTAAGGAGGATAAATGAATAAATTCATTTAGAATTAGACCTCGTTTAAATGACGTCTAATAAGATGGAATTCTGAATTTGTTTACAGTTGTGGAAAACTTGGTTAAGTTTAATAGGTTAAACTTATTAAGTTTATCGATAATGGACTGATTAGTCCAAAGATTAAGAAAGGAACCAAGAAGTGAATATGCAACCCTTCGGTATGAAGGAGGAGATGCGTATTAAGCTAGAAGACGGATTAAGTCTCTCTTAGCTACATACAACTGTAACAAGAACAAGGATAAAGGATCAGCATGGCTGCTGAAAGTTGATCTTAAATACTAAGATTATAACCAAATCACAATTGAGCTGGATGTGTACCCTCGATGAGAGGATTCCGTAGGACATTGACATACGCCAGCTACAATATGGTGTCTTCGTGAAGGCGGGGCCTTCATGACGACACAATGTTATAGCTGACATATTACAATGCCCTCCCGAATTAAATCATCAAGTTTACATAAGCTGGATACTAAGTTCTTGGCTGGGGATAGGAATGTGATCACGTATACGGAGTGACTCCGGAGGACTAAAGGTAACTAGACACACGGAGTCGTCTAGGAACGACACCGTATGTCTGCGTATCTTTAGTTACCATGAGTAACTTCCTATACTCGTTCATATTGCTAGTTGGGGTTAGAGTTTGACCTTAAATGGAAGGACTGGTAGAGACCAGGAAAGACCATTCTAGATAACAGACGAAGTGAGGTGAAGGACGTATTCCATTGGTGTGTATCACATCTAGGAATATGATCATGCAAAGCATGTGAAAATCTTTGGCCAAAGTATCGCAAGTGCTGGTTGCGTTGTCCTAATCACCTAGTTTAAGATGCAGGATGTCAGATGAATATCAGTAACAGATATTCAGATAGGCTTCTTAAATGGATCACTTCGATAACCGGAAACGGTAAAAGAACCCTGTATATTCATTATACTATGCATGAATTAACATGAAGGATCGGTAAGTCGCCGAGTCATGAAATGAGAGATCGCTGAAACTCCGAGCCATAAAGTGGGAGGTCGGTAGTTCTTCGAGTCATTTACAGCAGCATATGGTATCTGTTATATGATTGAATGGCACTGAATGTGTGTTCCATATTGCAAATATGTGAACAGAGAACATTAGTTTTAAAAGGAAATTGTGTGATCCAAACTGCATTAATTGGACAGAGAACAATTATTAAAACTTGAACGTGTGTTTGAATTATATAATTCATAACAGGGAACGTTGTATAAAAAAAAAAAAAAAAATTCCCTTGTTCTAGTATCTTTGAATAACAATCCAATTTAGTTAGACTAGGAGATGAAGTTGAATATGACTTGAGTTAGTTTTCTTATAGTAAATGGACTTTTTTTAGAAGCAGTTGACTGTTGTGGAGTTTGTTATATATAGGAGCATGGTTCCATGGAGGGGCTTCAGCTCATTTTTTTTTTGTAGCAAAAGGTTTCATGATTCTTTTTGAAGCCAACTACAGGAAATAACATAATCTAGACCTAGAAAATAGGAGCTCCACTTTTTTTTGTCCCCTGAACTTAACTAGGAGTTTTCCCCCTACAATTTAGGCTGAATTTTGTCCATGTGGAACATAACATGCACTCCCGGCAATAAGTTTTGGTGATTTTAGAGGGAAATATGATCTTTATTTACCTGCAAATTACCATAAAACTGCAATGGGATACTATAATATCTCAGCAGGTATTGCTGAGGAAAGTAATAAAAAACATGGGACCTTAAAACGACTACAATGCTCATAAATTTCCCCAACAACACCCACTGAAATATTTATGGAGGCCCCTTCCATGGGACCATGGCCTAACTAATTTGGTACGTATGAAAGGAGGGATTAGAGGTTAAAAAAAATTAGTCTTCTCTTTGGAGAAAAAAAGAAACTGTGCTGTTGATCACTGCTGTTTTTGTTTTTGGGCTCTGCTGTTTGTTTTCTCCTTTAATTGTTTTTTTTAAGTACAATCTCTTCATGCATGTCTGCTGCCATATTAAATCTGTAACTGCTGATTACAGAGTTGTTGTAAGTGAAATTTGTGTGCAAGTATTTGCTGCATTAAGAATAAACCAAGGACAGATAATTGCAGGGTGAAGGACAGTTCCACTGAGGCTAAATTTGGACAATTTGAATAAGGATATAAAGGGCAGGGTTTAAAGGTGTTCTGCATCAGTGTATTTGCTGATATTGGAGTGAGATTTAACAATACTCAGGACAAGCTTCGTAAAGATTTTGCAGAGTAAGCAGTAAGAACTGAGACAGGGTTTTGGGACTTTATTGGGAGTCTACGGGGAACCTAGAGGATATGTGCATATCAATAAATAGATTATAAGTGGCTAACTGTAAATTAAGTATATAACAGTACCCGAGGGTGCCCACCACATGTGTTGTTTTAGGGTTTTCACTGTGCTCATATAACTGTGCCAGGCCGAAGTCACCTAGACGTCCATTCATCTCCCAGTCCAATAATACATTGCTGGATTTAATGTCCCTGTGCACAACCCGTTTCACCCAGTTCTCATGAAGGTAAAGCAGCCTGGCCGCCACGTCCTTGAGGATTTTGTATCTCTGGTTCCAATTGACGAGGACAGCCTAGGACAGCCTTTTTAAATATCATTTTATCCAAACTCCCATTTGGCATGTAGTCATAGACTATGAAGAATTGCTTCTTGGTTCTGCAAATTGCGAGACAAAGAAGGCTTATAAGACATTATATGCACTAAAAAATAATCAACTTAGAAGTAGGTTTTAGTATACATGACAAAAAGAAGACTTGCAAGACATTATATCCAATAAAAGCTTTGCCAATTCAGAAACAGGGTTAAAAATACACGTCCACAAGTTCGTATGTTAACATCCTCCTTTTCCATTCTGTACTATCGCTTAGCAAAGCTTGGGTGCTTTGTGGATCTCTTTGCTATTATTTCCTCTCTGATTATTATTGTGAAATGTACAGAAGATACATTGGCATATCTATTTGTTCAGGAGTTGTGATGCCATGGTTCATCAAGGAGGCAGTCAATGGAGTTCCAGAATAAAAATAGTTCAAAAGAGGAATTTCGTTACCTTCCAGGCAGTTTCTAACTGCTTTCAAATTTGAAAATCTTCTTTTGCCTTTACGGAAAAGGATTTGAAAACAGGGCAATAGTTTCTCTAGGGTTTTTTAGAGCTGGTTTTGGGAAACTGGAGTATATTTCTTTGAACTTTCTCATAAGGTGGTTTACATTTTGTTTTGCCTTATCTTCTGTTAAAATCTGGAAATACTTCTGAAAGTTTCTATCCAAGTTCTTTGCAGACCATGTATTGAGTTTAAAAGAAGTTAATTAACTTCTTTTGTAGAATTTTTAATCTTGGATTACTGCATTAAGAGGTCCGTGACTGATACAAATTGACTGGGGCAAAAATAATCTTGTACCTCTTAGAATGAATATTTTCAGAGGAAGACATTTGTTAAAGCTCTTCTGAATAATCTGCACACACAATTGTGAACAAAACTTCTGCACGGGTTATCCAGAGGAGCTTTGACAGATCTGTGTTTAAATCAGGTCATTTTCGTTTTATTTTTGTTGACTGATAGTTATTGTTGAGGTACAATACATTTGTGGCCTGTATCAAGCATTATTTGTTTGGTTCTACATGAAAATTTACTTACCTACCTGCACCAGCCACGGAGCTGCACTAGATTCCGGTGCTGCAACCGCCCCATGCTCGTAATCTCTGCAATAAATTCCTTCATTCCTTCATGCACCTCTTTGTTTATGCACTTAACTGCGACTTCCTGCCCAGTGCCTGGAAGAACACCCTGGTACACTCGCCCAGACCCCCCAGAACCCAAGACCTCCCTATCCGCAAAGCCTTTTGTAGCAATTCTCAGTTCTCTGGAAAATGGAAGAAAAAATATGTCAGGTGTGTGAGTTTACCCTACATTGACAAATGCATATAAGAAATTATGCACAAACCTAAAGAAAGCTTTAAGGTACAAATCTCCAAGTTGATGTGTTAACATCCTCCTAATCCAAGTTGATGTATTGTTACTATCCTCTAGAAATCTCCAAGGTAATGTGTTAACATCCTCCTCCTCTCCTATACTAACATTGTGTAGCCATGGTTGTGTGATTTGGGACCCCTCGCCTTGTGATGATAGTCAATGTGAATGTTCTAAAAACTACAAGCTTCAATAAAACACAGTGGCATACCTATAGGAAAATCTGTGAGGCCAGAACTCCAGCTCCCATTCTTCAATAATTTCTCTGTCTCGGTATCTTTTCAATAAAACCAAAGCTCCCACCAAGGGAAGAAAGGAAAGTAATGTGATACCGGCTATGAATCCTCGAGCCTTGTATACAGGTTTTTTCTCCGCATCAAGTTAGGTAGATTGGATATGTCTAGGTCTGGCGCAGTGCCATTTGTGGTGAAGCTCCAGGCAAGAATGTAATGCTCAGCAAAAAAATTTCCAGTTGCCGAAGAAAATCCAACATAAACCCGGTCCTGCAGAATAGCCGAAAGGTTCATGTTTTTGTGAGATATGAGAGGCTTCTCCGGTTTAAACATCCCAGCTAATGTCATGCTTACGTTGATCTGGTCCTGAACATGATCATAATCTATCCAGGCCTGAATTTTCCTTCCACTCTTGAGCGTTACATTGACAAACTTCTGACCATCCCAATAACCTGCATAGGAAATGAGAAATAAGATTTTTTCAAGATGAGAGAAGCACCTCATGACGCTGTGCATCGGTATGTATTTTTCATTGTGTGCATCATCACACTGTTCTTACAGAAATTTAGGACACATTGCTACCCTGTCACAATATTTTGAAGAGAACACTTTGTAAGTAGAGATTAAGTTGAAGCATGGCAGTAGAAAAGTACAAATAAGAACGGGGCTTACACAAAGACAAAATAAAAAATTTAGCTGACTGTGTGTAGGAAATGATCCTTCGGCATGTCTGTGAGGTTTTGAACCCCCATCATTGTCATAATAAGAGCCCCACATTAGTGATAGACAGCACCCTAACCCAAACCTGCCATCCAGAGTTTAAGTAGCCTATAAACTTTTCCCACAAAATAAATTGGCATATCCGGGGTAAAAGTGGATAAATCAAAATGAGTATGGATAGTTCACATATGTGGTGTGTGTAGAGGTAAATTTGATGTAAATGACAGCTAATCTGCTTACAGCAAAGACAGATATTGCTTATAAATAAGCTGCAATTTCTTTTGTTTTAATTTTACTGTAACTTCTTCAGTCATATGGATCTTATAGGCCCTTTTGAGTGGGCAAACACTCTTGCAAGTTACATTAGGTATGGCTATCACACTTTTTTAGTTGCAAGACCTGGATTTGTCCACTCATTAGGATAACCTGCCACCAGCCACCAGAACTTCTCCCCAGCTGAAGTCAAATATGGACATGGGTCAGCATTTGAGCCCTGGTCCCTAAGTCTCACCAGCTCAAAATTAAATGTCTTAGAACATAAATAAAAGGTTTGTATCCCATGCTAATAACCTACTGTAACTTAGTCACATAGATCATACTAACCCACTCTCTCACATAGATCATAATAACTCACTCTCTCACATAGATCATACTAACCCACTCTGTCACGTAGATCATAGACCTAACAGAGAATTTCTATTATATTCTAAGAATCTGCATCATGATGCTTGAACCACATAGAAAGACTAGAACTTAACAGATCTCTTGCCAGGCCAGGAAACAAAAGGTTCCTGGACTTGGGATTCGCTCTCTGGTTTTGCACCACCATTTAATAGAGAAAATGTCATAGAATTGGGAGAAGGCACAGGCATTTCAGGCCTCACTGCTTCCCTCTTGGGTGCCAGTATTCATAATAGGTATTCGGATTCCTACATCTGAGGCTTGGGCCATAATGAAAATGGTAGAAAGTGACAGATCCCCTAGCAGGCCAGGAAACAGCAGGTTCATGGACTTGGGATTTACTCCCTGGGTCTAGCCTACCCTTCAATGGAAAAACTGTCATAGAATTGGGAGCACACAGGCATATCAGGCATCACTGCTTCTCTCTTCAGAGCCAAAGTGATACTAAAAGGCATTCCTACCCTCTTGCCAGGCCTTAAGAAAAATGTAGAGCAAAATCAACTTAGATATAAGTTCAAAGGACTGAAGCCATTGATATGCAGAAACGATTCTTTATGTTTAATTTCTTTCCCTCTCCCTACCAATGAATTCTGTTCACGTCTGACTTGGTGCACTATGTCAACTGACACAATTCCATGCCTGCTGTTTGCAAAACTCCAAGGTAGGTCAGCGGTAAGCATATGCAGATTTTTCTGCCATTCAAGCTTCTTTGTAGGACTGCTGGGTGCCATAAGATTCTTTTGATTTTTCGCTGGTGAGGTTGAGGTTTCCAAAACTCACCCATGCTTATTAGGACACCCAAGTTCGCACTACAGAGAGAAGTTCTCCGACAGGGGACATAAACAGGTTGGTAGAGGTTGGATATTCAGGTGTCCAGGCCTGCAAATGGTAAAAGCCCAATGATCTCACCTCTTCTTATCTAGCAAGAGACTTTAAAACTCTCTTGGAGGTGAGTTTTAGGAGGGCTATGTTTCTTTCGGAGGATCTTTATCCCCAATGGCAGAGAGAAGAAATTGTTACTTTTCAGCTTGGAGACAAGATTGAACTATGTTAAGTTGAAGGATTTCACGAGTAATTTTTTGTCAAAAGGTCATTTGGATGATTACTAAAATAAACATGAGTATAAAATACCACAAATACTAATATCTAAAATTTGAACTAGTTTCTTGATTTTAATAATAGGCCATGCTGACCTGTTGGTTTCCTCATGTTTCTACGTGGACATGTCAAATTCTGGGATAATTATTACAATTGATTGATAAGAGGTAGCCATCCCAAATGGGTATCCTTGACTTTGAAATGTAAGGCCAAGGCAATCTTTTGGTTTTCCCATGTTCCTCTGTACATATGTGAAACTATGGATTGATTTAGCTAAACGAGTGATTGGCATCAATGACTGAGGGAGAATGACCAGGTGCTCCAGATGAGTATGTGTGTCTTGAATGTTTGAAATGTAAAGCCGTGTCAATCTTTTGGTTTTCTCATGTTTCTTCTTGCAATTCTCTAGTTAAATGAATGCTTGACTTAATATCTCGCATTGGTATCCTTGACACTGGAATCTGATGCCATGGTGAGTTTTTGGTTTACTTGCTTTCAGTACAGTGACTAATGTTATAGGGGTAAGTGGGAGCAATTACTCTAATGATGATCTAGGATCTGTGATGATTCATCTCCCTTCCAAACATATGCTCCCCTGTTAAATTTGCTTACTGCTAGTTGGAAACTTTGATTGAATAAAAACAATGCTGGCGCTCTATCCCTGCCTTGTTCATCTCATAAATTTAGGCAGATTCAAAAAGAAAACATTCACAATCCTGGAATTTTGAATAGTCCTACAAAAGGTTGCTAGAGGTTGGTTATTCAGGTGTCCAGGCCTGCAAATGGTAAAAGTCCAATAATCTCACCTCTTCTTATCCAGCAAGAGGCTTTAAAACTCTCTGGGAGGTGGGTTTTAGGAGGGCTATGTTTCCTTCGGAGGATCTTTATCCCCAATGGCAGAGAGAAGAAATTGTTACTTTTCAGCTTGAAAACTAGATTGAACTATGTTAAGTTGAAGGATTTCACAAGTAATTTTTCATCAAAAGGTCATTTGGATGATTACTAAAATAAACACGAGTATAAAAATACCACAAAAACTAATATCTAAAGTTTGAACTAGTTTCTTGATTTTAATGTTAGGCCATGCTGACCTGTTGGTTTCCTCATGTTTCTACGTGGACATGTCAAATTCGTGGATAATTATTACAATTGATTGATAAGGGGTAGCCATCCCAAATGGGTATCCTTGACTTTGAAATGTAAGGCCAAGGCAATCTTTTGGTTTTCTCATGGTCCTCTGTACATATGTGAAACTATGGATTGATTTAGCTAAACGAGTGATTGGCATCAATGACTGAGGGAGAATGACCAGGTGCTCCAGATGAGTATGTGTGTCTTGAATGTTTAAAATGTAAAGCCATGTCAATCTTTTGGTTTTCTAATGTTTCTTCCTGCAATTCTCTACTTAAATGAATTCTTGACTTGGTGTCTCGCATTGGTATCCTTGACACTGGAATCTGATGCCATGGTGAGTTTATGGTTTACTTGCTTTTAGTACAGTGACTAATGTTATAGGGGTAAGCGGGAGCAATTATTCTAATGATGATCTAGGATCTGTGATGATTCAGTTCCCTTCCAAACATATGCTTCCCTGTTAAAGTTGCTTACTGCTAGGTGCAAACTTTGATTGAATAAAAACGATGCAGGCGCCCTATCCCTGCCTCGTTCATCTCATAAATTTAGGCAGACTCTAAAAGAAAACATTCACAATCCTGGAATTTTGAATTGTGCTACAACTTTGCAGGGGTTAATTCTGTAGCAAATTCTAGAAAACAACTCTTCATAGAAGGAAAACATTTCACTCACATACAGCAGCAAAATAAACCCAAACACATATACACAGTTACAGCAGGGAGCTTAAAGGAAAGGAAAACCATAGAACTTTTATGTTATAATCCACAACCCTCTTCTCTTAAATTATCTTTCTTCCATTGTTTTATACAAGAGGTTGAATCTTCTCCGTGTAAAAAAAACTAACCTTTTTTTTTAGTGGTGGTATGCATCATAGCATACCCCTTATTTAGTTGGAGGTAGCTTGAGTGTAACAATTTACTTATGAAAAATGTTGAAAACAAGAACTTCAAAAAACCTGCATCATGAGTGTATGAAGACTCGAGGCTGTTGAGATCGACGCCGACATGGTTGGCACTTGGGTCTTGGAACCCAACAGTTTGGCTCGTGTCGAACTCCACTGCAAAGATATGGTTGTAGTCTTGTCCATTGCTGGTGTCATTGAAGAGTCCCAGGTAATCGGCAGAATAAGCCTCCATGAGAGATGCGGTGGGGGTCATTATAAACGCAATTCCATGGCCTGTTCCCTCTGCCCGGATAGGTGGCACCATGGCCATAACAAAAGTTGTGCTAAAAGAAGAAAGGGTGTTATTTTTTTTTATTTCCAAAGGACTGGAATAAAGAAGACGACCAATCACCCACTTTGAATCATTGGTTAGCCTGACTACTTCTGACTGGATTGAAGCACTCTGGAACAAAATCAGACTAGAAGTGACATTGAATTTGTTGTAGACAAAAGTGGTATGTGTTTGGTTGCTGGGAGATCCTTGTCCTGCTGCTGCAATTGATACTAATGCAAAGAGCAACGTGAAACACAAGCTTGGAGTTGTGCTAAACATTTTGGCCTGAAATACTATCTGGAAGGAAGGAAAAACATTATATCAATGTTCACCACTGAGTCCTGACCAAAATAGCCCATTGGGACTCACATACGCAATCACAGAGAGGGGCAAAGTTAGATATCTGAGATTACTTCAAGTTTGAAAATGTTCTTATTTTCCAAATGTATCTAGAATCAGCTGTGTTTTGTATCTGGTAAAACCCAAATAAATAATTTTAGATTAAAACCAAAGTACCACAAGCAACTACCCAAACATTCATATACATAAATAGCCAGGCAGAGAGGCAATCATAAAAATCCCGGCTAAACAACTGGTACATGACCTGGAGAACACCATCTTCGACTGGCACTAAAAACCCACTACAAAATCTGGAAACTTCATAGGTATATCAATTCTAATCTGCCACAGAAAGTTTCCTCCAAACTGAATACCGGAAAATTCATGGAAGTAGCCTTACAGAGTACAAACGATGCCCGTCATTCGTTAGGAGTATCTAATCAACCAATCCCAACATTCCCATTAATGATAAACAACATCAATGTTACTTAACGAAGAATTGATTTGAATTTTTACATTAATGTTGTTTAGTATTAACTTCCGTACAAGTAACGGATCTCACTTCCTAAATTATTAGTACCCAACTTTAGGGAAAGGTTTTATGCCAGTCAATCCCAAATTTCAATGTCACTTTTAGGAGACGAGTCTTCCTGTTGTTGAGTAATAGTAGTACCTGCCTTCAGAGTATATTGTCTTCCCTGCAGCATATTACCTACTTTCCTTTTGCTCTTCTTCAAGCACAATAAAAAGTAATTTAGTAATGTTTTGTACACAATAATAAATAATTTTTAATTACGCCTAAGGCGTTTCTACAATGGGGTCAAACCCTCTTGCCTCTGACATATGACAGTAACGTTGGCGGTTCTGATTTATTCTCGTACATTGAACGTTGATCAAATAAATCTCCACCATTGCAGTCATTATGCCGATACAGTAGGGTCAAGGCTGAGGGGATCTGACACATGACTGACAGAGGTCAGAAACATCGACGGAGGAGGGCGCGAGGCAGAGGACGTTGAGTCCGGCGCGTTGGTAGCCATTGGATGGAGGGGGATGTGGAAGCTGTAGCAGGAGGGAATCGTGGCAGAGAAGGAAACCTAGAGTTCTGTAGAGACAGGGAGGACATAGTTGCAGAGAAGAATTAAACAACTCTCGCAAGCAAGGTCGTACAGATAGATTGAAATGTTTAACTCCGGTATGGCAGCCGTAGGATGGGGGTTCATGATTTTTTTAGTCATTCCTTGATACGGTCTGCAATACTTAAAATCTATTGTATTTTACATGTGTGACAGGAAACCCTAGAGACATACAGATTAGTGGAGGAGAGAGTTTGCCGAGGATAGAACAGTGCTGAGGAAGAACGGTACCCATGCCCGAAGTGCTATTCATGGAAAAACGAGGTTGGAAAACCGATAGATCGCGTGAGGGAGTAGTTTAGGGTTCCTGACTGGTGCGAATCGTGGCAAAGCGAGGTTGGGAAATGAAGATATCGGTTCTGAAAGGAGCTTAGGGTTTATGGATATGCCCGGTTTCTGTAAAGTTTTGTGCCTTTTCAAGCTGGAGGTATTACCTGTTTTTCTGCAGCGGTTGCTTCTGTTGTGTCCAGCTGGCTTCCTCCATGCAGGAGCTTGTTGTAGAAGGCGGTGTTCAGAACATACAAGAGTTTTCCCTCCTGCTTTGAGTGTGATTGTATTGCAACCGCTATTCATTGCACTAATCAAGCATTTTATCAAACAGTTCACGTGCCTTGTCTATGCTTCCACATTTTGCATACATGTCTACCAGGCAGTTGCACATACATCAGTGAAAATTCGTGTATCCATTATGCTTTGCTGCACGTCCATAGCGTGTGCATGTATCTAAGTAATTATAACGCATTTTCAACAAATCCATTTTGGGCATATCCTGCAATAATTACTTTCCACGATCCCACATTTTTTTGAGGCATTCTGTCGAACAGTTCACGTGCCTTGTCTACGATTCCACATTTTTCATACATGTCTATGCTTTGATGGATGCCCATACCTTGTTCCAAAGTTCCGATTTTGACACAGGCTGAGAGTATGTTGGCAAATGTAAACTCGTCGTGTTGAAGCCCTGTTTCTTGCATAGAGTGAAATAGGGTTACTGCCCTGTAAGGATAACCATGTCTTTTGTATGCTGCAATAATTGTATTCCATGAGAAACTATCTCGTTCTTTCACTTGCTGAAACTCTTTACCGGCATCTATCACAACTTTGCACTTGACATACATTTAAACACGGTTTTTATGAAAAAACAGTGTGTAGCAAATGCCATTTAATCACCTGTGATCAATGAAAGAGTCGACTGTTTTTCCTTGTGAAACCATGCACGTGAAAATACAGGCCTGCAATAATTGAAAATATGTAATCTTCAGAACATCTATATGAACTCTTTGAAAGAATGCATGGAAAAAAATGTGCTATCAGGGATTGCCTAATGGTTTGTTAGATGTACTTGCAAGCGTTGTAGTAGACATCTATACAAAATGTCGAAGCATACCTAATGCAGATGAACTGTTTGAAAGAATGCTTGGAAAAGATGTGGTATCAGCCATTGCCATGATTGCAATATATGTACTAGATGGAATTTGCATTTGACGTGGGAATTGGAAACCTACCATAATACCCTGCCTTTCCTCTGTAAAAGATCCAGAAAAAGGGAGATCCATAATACTATAAACCGAATGTCAAGGAAAGAAATTTCGAACTAAAAAATATCTCAAATGCCTATAACACACGGCGTAAGAAAAACTGACATCTAACTCGATTGTTTTAAAATATATATACTTTTCTATTCATGGTGTACATATTACGCGTAATTGCTAATGCACCAATAGGTTAATGTTATTTTCTTATTTACTGTGTCATATTCAGGTACAATCATCAAAACGTTTGCGGTTGCTGTTACATTCACATTGGCAATCAGATCATAAGGATCGCCTCATCTTAAAGGTTAGTAGTTTCGCATTTTGCTACACACCTGTATATGCTTTTCCACAACAATTTGTAGTAAGAACAATTATCAATCTGATACTTCCTCCATTATTTAATAAAGCTATTACGCCGGCCAATCGTTCTTTACCCAACATACAAATCTGTTAAAAGTTGAGGCGAAATTTATACTAGAATCTACTTTTATAGGCATTGAAAATTAATAAGCATTGTCTATGTCTCCTAAGTTTTTCAGCGCATCACGAAGCTCGTAAAAGAGGGTAAAAGTCCAAACAGTGGCTGGGGTTTTCGGTTAGTCCCTGTCGAAGAAAATACTAACTTTAAGAAGCAAGTATTGGAGCATGTTCCTAAATAGATTTACCCTCCATAGTGGAAGTCACTGTCCTATAGACCGTTTGATTTGTATGAGATACCAAAAAGTGGTTAGTTGGCTTACAAACATTACTAAATAGAAAGTGCTCTACAATCCAGAATGGATTCCAACTTTCAATACATTTATGCGCATCTTGTAATAGCAATAGATTAACAGAGCTACAAATATCCTGAACAGAATTTTTTTGTATCTCATTTGCTTCTTTTATTTCCTACCTCAAGCTTTTCTAAGTAAAACTTTCAACTTATTATCATGGCATCTTATAATGTATAAAACCATACAACCATGTATGGATTATCGCAACAAATGTTTTGTCGGAAGTGTGATTATAATGCTTGGTAAAGACATGCATTAGGCTCTGTCAGAGATGTTTGTAACTTTAATTCTTATATTGGCTCCTCCTTCTAGGGCATCTTAAGAAAATTTCCTTTCTTATATTTGACGTAATTGTTTTCATTTTGTCATCATAATAATTGTTTAGAGGATAGGCAAAAGGTTTTTAGACTTTGAAACTGTGTCTGTATATCTTCCTGAATTTACATGAACTAAACACCATTTAGTCTCCAACAAAGCCATCAATTTGCAAGAGAACTAGAGTTGACGAAAGTCTCAAATCAAAGTTAATGAGAAGTATAAAAAATTTAAAATCATAATAATCAAATGAAAGTGATCAAATCAATAGCAAATTTATAAACGAGGACTAGTAAATCATACTCACCTCTTCCAAATGCATTGACAAACAATAAAATTGAACGCAAACTAACCAAGATTATAGTTGGCTTTTAGGCTTTCTAATGAACTTCCAAGGCAGCTGGTTGCATTGGACACTATAATTGCGCAATTTAGAGGGTCCTTATAAATAGAGTGGGGCTTAGGTTGTGCAGTACAGATCCAGTTGTTAGATTCTGTAGAAGAGAAATGGAAGTAACAAGTGCCTCATTTCTCAGTATGTACAAAGGAATAAAAATCCAAAGATCACCATTGTCTACTGATAAGAATCCACCAACAAAATTCCCCTTCACACCGGCATCAAAAGACTGTAATAACAATAAAACATGCCATGTGGAACAATTTGGCTTTGTGGGTTTGTTAGATGTTTAATTCATGTTATATAGTAGTTGTTAACTTCAAATGTGATGCAAGGGCATCAGTAATAAAGCTTCTTTCATGTCAAATTTCACCATGAGCCTTTTCGACCTTCTTTAAGAAAAAATTACAAGGCCTTGATCTGCGTGTATGACATATTCCTTTAATTGGCTCTTTGTTATTCCTTGAAAAAATGATCCCGGAAAGCAATTTTTGTGGTTAACCTTTCCTTTTGCTCTTCTTCAAGCACAATAAAAAGTAATTTAGTAATGTTTTGTACACAATAATAAATAATTTTTAATTTAATGATATTTAAGGGAAATGTACTAATCATTGAGTATCCTATGTTTAAGAGTGTTTCAATAAAAAAATTCAAGTATGAGGGAGTAATTTTTTTTTCTAGCACATCAAAAAAAAAAAGTTGTGATTTTAAAAAAGTGTCGATACCACTTTAGCTCCACATCAATCGTCATGTCGCAGGGTCACTACACAAAACTGATTAAATTTGCATATAAACTGAAAAATAATTTTCCCATTTGAAAAGTTACATTTGACCACGCGGAAAGCAAACAATTTTACTTATAATCCAATAAAAATGCATTCAATTCACTTCACGTCATCCCCTACCACTATGTTAGCCTCCACCATCATTGCATACTGTGTGCCATAATGCATTCAATGCAAGCATTCACTACATGTCGTTGCATTTGGCAGTGCCCATTTAGGTATGTGAAGATGAACATTTCTAACCCTTTCAACCATGCAACAGAGTCGAAGACAAGTGCATATCATTAGTTGTCAGACCCTTTCCACCCTGCAACAAAGTCGAAGACCTATCTAAACCAACTTCCAATCGCCATGTGAGTCACGAGGTGTACCTGTTTCCATAGTTTGGATCTTTTCTCTCCAGATTTCATGCAGTGAGCGCATTGGCGAGCAATACCAATTTTACAAATGTATATTCATTCTATATTGAATCGTTTCTATGCTTATTCTTTTTTAAATAAGCAATACTAGTTTTACAAACGTATATTCATTATATATTGAGTTGTTTCTATGCATGTTTTTTTTTACTCAAACAATACCAATTTTACAAACGTATATTCATTCTATATTGAGTTGTTTCTTTGCATGTTCTTGTTTAATCTTCTGTTCTAACTAAACTCTCATGGTTCATCATATTTAGTCCATTTGTAGACATTTCTACAGAGGGTTATTTATTTATTTCCCCCAAAAATGTTGTTAATACAATTTAGTAAATGTCCAAAAAAGAGTTTTCACTCATGTGTCTTACAGTTTCAAAATACAATGTTGTTATTAACTATACGTAGTTGTTATTGAGTAATGAGTTCTGTTCAAAACTATTATTTTTCAAGCATGCACATTGAACTATTGTTTTTCAGTATATATTCTTTTATTTCGGTGCATTTTGTTTATGCCTTCGTTCACCACGAACTCTGCTAATACGATGTAGTAAATGTCTAAAAAAGAGGTTCTTTTCACCCACATGTCTTACAATTTCAAAATGCAGTGTTATTGACTATACATTGTTGTTACTAATTAACGGGTTCTGTTCAAACCTATTGTTTTATCAATGTATATTCATTTATTTAAGTACATTTGGTTTATTCCTCCATTCACCATGAACTATGCTAATACAGTGCAGTAAATGTCCAAATAACAGATTTTTTTGCCCATGTGTCTTATAGTTTCAAAATGTAGTGTTGTTATTGACTATACACTATTGTTATAGACTAATGGGTTATGTTCTAAGCTTATGTTTTTTCAAGCATGAACGTTGAACTATTGTTTTTTCAATGTAAATTCATTTATTTCAATGCATTTTGTTTATTCCTTCGTTCTCCACGAACTTTGTTAATACAGTGTTGTAAGTGCCCAAATAACATTGTTTTTCACCCATGTGTCTTACAGGTTCAAAATACAATGTTGTTATTAACTATCCATTGTTGTTATTGAATATACAGTGGTGTTATTGAATATAAATGTTGTCTTTGTTTGTGTAGTTAATATTTGAATATCCACAATTAACTTTATATTGACGAATATTTATTGGAATTATTAAACATATATTGAATATATAGTTGTAATTTTGTCATTTTCTACTACACATTCAAACTATTAATGTATACTGAAATTATTGAATATAGATTTAATATGTTGGAGTTAGTTCATTACATGTTCTTATTACACTACTATTATTGAATAAATACTTATATTGTCAAGGAACCCACATATTCAAGAGGTAAATGACAATTACCTTTTTAATATTCAAAGTATTCGAAGAATGTCTAAATATGTGAAAAATGTCATGAAATAGACTGAATGTTAAATACGTGAAGAATGTCTACATATGCAATGAATATGTGAATCACTTACCTTAACATCTGAGGAATATCTGAATATAAATAAGTGTTGTATTTTTTTGTGCATGTAACTTAATACAACATCGTTTCTCGTGCTTACCAACTATTGCCTCTCACATAAGCACGTGAAAGACTTAATATACATTGAGTATATGGTTGTAATATATGGAACTTGTAATTTAATATATGGGAGAGGGTGAGAGAAAATGGAGGATGGAGGGAGAGGGAGGAGAGAGTGGGGGAGAGGAAGAGGTGGGGGAAAGTGGGAGAGGGGAAGAGGGGAAGTAGTGAGAAAGAGAGGTGGCTCAGGAGACGGGGGCCCTGTATGTGTGCTCTCTCCCTTTTCTCTTTCTTTCTCTTTCTCTTCTCTGTCTTGTGCCGCCACGGCCCGCTCTTGCGTCGGGCCCGCGGTGGCCCTCTCCAGCGGTCCTCCCGCTCTCGCCGCAGCGTGTGCTCTTTCCTTCTCCTTTCGGGTTCTTCTTGTTCTTCCTGCCCTCGTCTTCTCTTTCGCTTTGCTCTTGGCGCTCTCCCTTTGGCTCCTTTCGGCTCTTCAAATGGTTTCAAGAGATCATTAACTAAATTATTCTCATTTAGTGTACCAGTAATTTAAGTTTATGCACTTCCACATTGATTTCCTATTAAAATTTTGAAGTGAGCTCATCGTATGAGTCCAATTCCTTGAGAGAATGATTAGGACATATGGTATCGAGCAACAAGAGTCCTCAACCAAATTGGAGATAGGTCTTTAGATGTTGAGGTGAAAAAATTTCTACCTACCAATCCAGAAGAGTTGATTTTTCTCATTTTAGTCACTAGTGGAAATACCTGATCCCAATGCTTCTTCTCTTTTTTAATCTCATCCCTTGTCATGTTTACCTTTATTGAAGTGGTGATTATGAATCCAAATAATGAGAGAATTTCTTAGAAGCAAGGTCCTACTTTTCTCAAAAATTTTTCTCACATATTTTTCATTAGCCCAGTGTTGCATTGTGAAGCCTTGCATCCTCCTGACAAGGATTTAGATAAATTCTACTAATTGGAATTAATCCTTCATCTTAAATATATGGGGAAACATTTGGATCCCTGAAGGTTTGAACATACAAAGAGATATTTCTTATAATATAGTCTAGTTGTTTAATCTTCTTTTGTATACTCCTTGTTTCTCATGCAAGAAGGCAAGTGAAATACTATTTAAAAAGGTGGACATCTCCCTCATGCATTTTTGGCCACATAGGAATGGTGATTCATTTAAATGTCAGTATGGGGTAATCTCACCAATAGGATTGACTACCTTCATCTAAGGTACTTCCACGTATTGATTTCTTGAAGCATCAGTGAAGAAGTTGGAAGAAACTTGAGCCTTCTTACCTTACTTCATTTTTACTATCATAGATATTGCCTGAAAATCCAAAACTAATACTTTGTTGAACCATGCAAGTCTCTCTTATGATCATTATCTTGTACACATGTCAATATTTTAGTTGTTTCAAACTCAACACTTGGCATGATTGTAGCTTCCCGATCCCAATGAGAGGGTACATATTATACATTGGTTGAGTTGGAAAAACTACAAAGAAGGATATACTTAGAGACCAATGAGGGATAAAAGGATGAGGTGGATCAATCTCCACTTATTCCATTTATTTTATAGGTTCATAAATGAATTTTTCCTTCTTGCGTAACCTCTGTAGTTGGGAAATTTAGTTTCCATTGATTTAATTTTTATGGCCTCTCCAAAGTGAGTAGAGCTTGTAGTCCTTTCACTTTCCTTAGAAGTTGAGTGATGAGATGGATTCCTCACAAGAGTCTTAAGACCACCTGAATCAATGATTTCATCCCTATTTTTCTTGAAGCATTCCCTATATCTTTAGATTACCAATTTATTTTGTTCATTTATGTCCCCTAAGTAACGAATTCTCCATGATATCTTTTGGAAGAGGTGAGACCTTCACCGATTGATATTTAGGATTGTAAAATTCAGTCCTTTCGATCTTCTACTCCATCCTCGAACCAAGTTAAATATGAAATTTCTCATCTACTTAACAGTCATTTTCATGTGATCACACTCCCTAACCTCAAAATAATATGATTAATTTAGACACTAATTCTTCAATTTGTAGAACATGGTGTAAATTAAGAGTATGGAAGGTTGTAGGGTTACTCTGAATGTTGAAATACACCCTTGGAGTGTATGAGTAGAGGTTCTAAGAGACTGAATGAAACTTGGAGATTTTAAGCATCAATAATATTCTTATATAAGAAAATTAGAGAGATATAGGAAATGAAAAACCATTCTTTTTACGTTTATTGAGTTTTCTACTAACCAAGGAAATTTGTACGCAAATATCAAACATCACATTCTTATTTCACTGATGTATCTTAGAAGCCTATGAGGAGAGATATATAAAAATTGAGAATATAATATAAGAGAAGTTAGAAAATGGGTAAAATAGGATTCATAACTATTGATCAATCCTACAGCCTGAGGGGACAATCTCAACTTTGGATTTCCTTCCAGAAGCCATATGATAAGACATGGTAAATGCATCATTCACCCTTGAAAAATTGATGATTGTTTTCTTTAAAATTAATCTTTGCAAGATACCTTTAAAAATTGATAGACCTTTAAGAAACATTTTGTTAGAGTCATAAATTTGAATGATCTTGTACTCATGACAGCATATACCAGGTAGGATGTCACTATAAATTTTATAGTGACCATTATCTGAAGAAATTGATAGTGGAGATTATCACTTATGATTGTTCCTCATTCAATAATTTGATTCTCTTCAAGGAAAATCAAGACGAACTAATCCATCCAGTATTTACAATCTTACATGGCCTCTTCACCTATTACCCTATTAAGGAGAATGATGGCATATTAATATCGCTTCATGAAATTCATGCCTAGATAAAGTTTTTGGTACAAAAGAATGATTCCATACTTGTTTCAACCACAATCCCAGTGCAATTCCTTGGAGATAGGAATTATTTTTTTACCATTTCCCCAATACAAACTCCTTCTTAAGGATGACCATGTAGTTTGTTGTCAATATTTTCATACACTCTAAAATTTCCTTCGAAGTGAGTACTGCAAGTATTGAGTTATCGTCTAAATCTTATGATTCTTTATTCTAGCTCGTAATGCTAGTAACATACCAGTAAAAATTATGTACTCTAGAATACACACGTGATGACCCTATGTAACATAGTCTATAATTCACTCATGAAAATCTTTTCTTCCACTAGTTCCCTTGGGCCTCTAGTATTCAATTCTTCAGATCTTCTAAGTCCATGTGAGCAACATCTTTATCACCCACATCTAGATATTCTGATATCGGAGTCAAAACATGATCTAGACCAAAAAACTTGAACTTTATGCTTGTAAAAATAAAAAAGATGAGAGAAAATGAAGACAATGGAAACTTTTTGCACCTGAATCCAAAACTTTCTATTTTTAGCAAATAGGGTTCAAGAGCTGCTTTTTAAGGAAAATGTGCTTTTTTGCTCAAATTCAGTTTTTTGAAACCCCTAGCATGTTAAAAATACTTTCATTGATGTTGCTTTGTTGGTTTTTTAAATTTTCTATTTTTGGAAAGTTACTTTTTTGCTTTTTCGGGAAAAAATGCTTGGTTTTTTATCTTCACTGTTCTCTAAGTATTCTGAATGATGAGTTCTTGCAATTTTTGGATGGTTATTATTCATAGTAATTGGAAGCACCATATACTTGCTATTTTTATAAATGGAACTTTCCCCCATTCGTTTGTGATGAAAATGCTATCATCATATTCAGATTGTCTCCAGGATCTCGAGTTCCAATTTTCGCAGTGATCTATCCACTAGAACTCTCCCAAACTGGAAAAGCGACTTCTAGGGAACAATCTTAGGTTTTTGTAAAATTGTTAGGGCATAATCCACCTTACAATAACAATCTTTTTTAAGGTGCATGATATGGAGATCTTCCCTAAGAATTTCACTGGAATCAGACTACAAGTTTGAGAGTTATGATTTTTTCTTCATTTTCACATTCGTGGCTGCCATAAATTTTTTTGCATCATGTATGATATTTTTTGGCAGGTATTTGGAGCTTTATGACATAAAAAATGGTTGTCTGGGTCAAATTGGTGAAGGAATGGGGTGAAAACAAGATTCTTTGAGTTTTAAAGAAAACTAATGGTCTATATTTAAGTTCATGGTGAGAAAAAGAGTTAGCTTTAAAACTAGAGTTTATGATGACTTGGTGGAGGGGCACATTTTCTTGTCCCCTCTATCCTCTATGTCCTAGGATGAGAGGGACAAGAAATTTTTCCCTCCTCTAGATTATGATAAGAGTCACAACATGGTGAGAGGAGAAGCAGATGTGAAAAATTAGCTCAGTACCTATAGGGAAAAAAACTTGGTCATATGGAGAACTTGGGAAGGGGCTAAGATGGGGTGCATTTTCTTTTCCCATTTATCTCCTCTATCCCAAGGATAAGAGGGATGATAAAATGTTCCCTGTGTAGGATGATGCCACTTGGCACCTTCTCATGCAATTTGGGAAAATGGACTTGGCACTTCACCAAGAAGAAAAAGGTCACATGAGGAACCATGGGGAAGAGATAAGGGGTGGGCTACATTTTATTTTCCCCTATATCCCATTTGTCTTAGATATAAGAGGGACAAGAGGTATAAGAGGGACACACAGGTCAAGAAAACCTGCCACTAAACTAGCTTGAAAAATGACTAAGTATGGAAACTTGAGAACACATTTCCCGGAGCTCAAGGTGGTCTTTTCTTAATTTTTTAATATTATTTTGACTCTCAAGACCATTTAAAGAAAAATTGGATGGGTTTCAAGACTTTATTCTACCTCATTCTCTAACAAATGACATTTTACCTTTGAGACAACAAGGCATGTCTGTGAAAATCAAACTACCTTGAAAAGTAGTCAGGCGTTGTGAAAGATTTAATAATTTCGTCATGTAGATGATTCTTCTAGATTTATGATGCCTACTTGTTTTCTTTCCAATTCATTATGGAACTCCCAAAATCATCTAGTGAAGATCATGTATCAATTTTAACTACATGTTCCTTACTCCTGAAAAACCGGCTTTCATTGCAACTATTCCCAAACCTCCACAACTTCCCTAAAATTTCTTAAATCGGTTCCAAAATGTTTATAGCTCTTCAATACCACCTCAGGATGATTTTGATATTTCAAATCAATCACAGAGGATGCACACTTGTCTTGAAAATCCTAAAACTAGCCTTTCTAGGCTTACTGAAGAATTCACCTTTGGAAGTACTTCATTGTAGGAGAATGAATGAGCCTGAAATAATGTTTCAAACACTAGGGAAGATTTGCACAACACATTGATAAAACCTTCAAGGTTAGGATAGGCATGACATAAAGGAAAAAATGATTTGGATAGGGGTTTAGGAGGGTTTTCAAGAAAGTTTTTGACACTTGGGCTTGGTTTTTATGGTTCAAGATTGAATTTTTGACCTTGAAAAAATGCATGAAAATAATTCACAAACAAAAATGATGTATATAATCATATTTGGAACATCTTATATCCCACTTGAAACATCAAACTCCGTATTTTTCCTTGTTATAAAGCTTAAGGTCCTTTGGGGTGTGATATGTTTTTTACTAGTATATGAAGTATCATATTTATAATTTAGTGCCTATGACTTCTCAAGCTAATACCTAATACTAATAGTAGGGCTATATATCCTTAAGTGAGATCTTGAGAAAGGACATAAGATATGTATTTACTATCATAGTTAACTTGGGGACATATCCATATACTTCACTAGTTGGCCTTATCTGATCTCCTCTACTCAAATTCATTCTCACCTAGATGATGAAAACTTTTAGTCATATCCTTTCAAATAGAAATTTATATCTTCTCTAAGGTTCTTGTATCTCCCTCATATTCTGTTACTTCTTCCCCTTTTTGTGTTCAATCAATTTACTCTTCTTGATGTATATTTGTAGACACACAAATTTGGAAATGCATCATTTGATGATGTTGATGTTGACATTGCACACGTGCATGTACAAATGCACTCTCCTCACTCTTTATTAACACACCCCAATATCTATTCGACTACTTGTTTATCTTTTCACACCTCTATGTCATCATTTTTTTGAATTTTAATAACATAAAACACATCTAGAAACATCCATCCACTGACCCATAAAGTCAAAACATGATTTTTCCCTCCCCGTCAAAACCACCATTTTATGTCGATTTGTACAATTCTACAAGTCAACCCTATTGTATGGTTATGGACCAACATACTTTGGAATGATTCTTCCAATTCTATCACATTCTTATGATAAAATATATCCCATTGTTGGCCTTTCATGACATAACAACCTTTAGACGCATATATAAGAAAGTAAATCATACCTCATTTAGGAACCTGATACTTTAAGAACTCATATAAAAACAAGCACAAAAGGAACTCCAAGATTCCTAAACTATGAAATAACTCATGCACATCCATTAGGGTAGTACCCTTTACTAGTATGAAGTCTCCTTCCAGGTCTAGGATCTCCATCTTCATTCTACAAACAAATGAAGTGGCCCTTTCCAATGCTAAAACATGATTGTCAAGTGTGATTACACTATAATAGATATCACATGTTGGGAGAACATTGTGTGGTTTGATCCCTATTTGAATTACTAGAGGTGTTGGCAGTACATAGGGGTTCCCACAACCCACCTAGCATTTTTTTACAGAAACTCCTTCTTGTACTACAAGGGTTCTAGAGTTTGAACATAGTTTATCGAGCCATTATGAAGGTGAGTGAAGAAGACTAACACACAATGACATTACTTTTAAAACAGGAAAAACACTTAGGAATTTGCAGACCCAAATTACAAGTAGGTCTAAGACCATACAAAAGGGTTAGTACTTTACGAATGATCTTGACCTAGTTGTATGGTTTTGACTAGGTTCATTTTTAGGTGCCAGTTTTTGTAACTAAGCATTTTCACTCATAGATAAGCCTGGTCAATACTCATATCACCTAGACTCTCCCAAATCCACATAGAATCATCTAAGTTCAATTTTCACTTATGTTTTTGATAGTTTCTAAATCAATAGTCACTATGAAAAGTGTTGTTATGATTTATGTAGTTAATGTTGAAAGTTAATTAAATTATAATATCCACTTATTGCATTATTTCATCCTTTTTATGTATGTTAGTTAAACAAACTAAAACCTTAAAAAACAATGAAGTAAGATTCATAAAAAAGTGAAATCATTTAGTGAACCTGACATTTTCTATTTGAACATCATATCCCTAACCAATGTGGCCTTAGGGTTTCATTTGACATTCAGATCTAATTCATTATTGTCACTGTATTATCATGTTATTCCTTTTACATATGCATCCCCTAAGAACTCTAACCCTAGCTCTATCCATGAATTATATGATGATTTAAATTATTTTTCTATGGTTTCTCAATTTGGTTACATATCTATATTGTGAATTTTCTATCTTTTGGACTAACAAAACTAATGCATGTGTCTTGTGTAGCACTTATAATTATTGATATCTATTTTATATCATATACTATGTGTTTTTCATTACACTTTTCTACACTTACTTTTCATACATGCTTTCTAGTTGTGTATGTGTGTATGCTTGTTTTATACTTTAATTATGGCTTAAGGGCCCTGATTGTTTGGTGACACCATGGGTCTCCCATATTTTCAACATCATGCCTTGTGTGTGGTTTTACATATCTTGTTTGCATGATCAAGGTCCTTGATTTCCTTGTAACACCATGGGTGTCCCATGTTTGCAAGATTATTTGTCTTTTGTGTGACATTTCTTGCCATTTTTACACTTTTTAAAAAATTGTATGCACTATTTTTCTATTGACACATAATTTTCTACTACTTTTATTGTTGTTTTGTTTTATTGACATTATTTTTTTTTACCATGTTTCTTGTTCTTGTTGCTCTTGTTTTGCACCATGGTTTCTACCATCTACATCCCCCTTGTAGGAACAATTTCTTCATGGTTGCCACCACATCAAATTTTTAGAGGTTATCTAAATATTATCAACATCTTAGGCATGGGTATACATATTTTATTTTGATTTGCACGCTCAAATTATTCATAGCTCATGCCTCAAAAGAGGGTGCAAACATCTGGGTTTTATCCTACATTTCTAGTAGACACAAATTTTTTGGGCACAAACATATGCACGGGTAGAAAAAAAAATGCCTAAAATTTGTACTCAAGAACATGAATTTAGCAACATATTCATGTGGTAAAAAACATACAAGCTGGTCAAGACGGTACGAATGCTTATGACCCTATGATATAATTTTTCCCAAGGGAATTTTCTCTAAATATGTCAACATTATCAAGTTTTTCATCACTGTTACAACACTTTTATATGGTTTTATGCTTAGATTAAATCAATTTGGAATAAATTCATGGGGGGAAAAGTATTTCATCCTCTCTTTCTCCATGGTACTAAGTTTCACCTTCATCTTTGGGCACGTTGGGTGCATGGGTCTCCTTTCTCTACTTAGATTTTAACATGCAATCCATTCTACTCAATTGTTCAACACATGGGAAGAGTATGATGACACTTATTTCTCTTTGATATTGTGTTTCCTAATTTACATTTAATTAGTATTATATCTGTCTGTGCACAACATTTTGGTCTATGGAGTCGTGGAAGGTATTAAAGTGACTAAGTTCTTCATCGACAAACTTTTATATCAACTTGCACTCAAGGGGAAGATATCGAAGTTGTTGAATGAATTTGATATATGGTATTCTTCCTTAGCGAGGTGCTTCGGCTCCTCTTTTGGTTCTTATGTTCAACATTCGTGTGTTGGTTTGGTACACCTAATACATCGACCTCTCCTTAGCAGAAATTGGGGAGTGATCACCCTCAATTCTTTATTAGAGTTCAACAAATCCAGAATCTCCAAGGCACAAGAATGGGATAAAATTCCCTGTGCAAAATGAATATGTGTATTCCTTCCATGTTTTGCATCTCTTTTGGAATTTCTTGCTACACATTTTTTTACACTACTTTCATTGGATTTTAAGTTAAATTTTAGTTTCATATATTGGGCATTGACTACACTTCGTGTTGTAGGTTTCATTTTGGAGTGTGTAAACCCCAACACAATGGGACATTGCAAAACAAAATTATTGTGAGCAAAGATAAATTTTATCTACACACTTAGGTATATTTTCCTGTAAGCATGTAATTTCATTTCATACTTAAAGGGGGGAAATGTAGACACTCAAATGTGACAATCTGTCCTTTAACACTGTTTATCTTGACTAATGAGTTGTATAAATTACTTTCATATAACTCATCTCTTGTATTTTGATAAGATTTTGTAACCATGACTTTGTATTTTCCAAGGAACACTGCTAAACATTATTATTACAACCATGAACTTGTGGCATAATGACTAATCAATATAGTTATATATAGTTGTATTTATTTTGTGATATTATGTGTGTATTTATTCTTGTTATCTCAATAAATTATTTGGAAGATTTTATATATGTTTATGCCACTCTTAGTTGTAAGTAATTTTCCATATGTAGCGAAGGAATCATCCGTAGCCAAAGGAAATTATTCACAACAAGTTGCAACACATTTATGAAGATATTTTGAAACGTGAAGTAATGACACTCAAGGCTGTACACACCATTGGAGAAACAATTACAACAATAATGTGCAAAACTGGGAAAAAAATCAATCTTTGATTTGGTTATTGATACAAACTAGTGGAGAACTGATTGATTACGTTGAACACTTGTCATGAAGAACTGTTTGATTAGTTGCACATTTGTTATGTGTTTATTAGTTCAACACATGTAATGAGTTTCATAACATGTGTTGAATCTCTCACTATTCTTATGAAGATATCTCACTTTTTTTTGTTGGAAACTCCTTTTTGTACTATTTTTCTTCTCACATCATGATGTAAATGAAGGTATAAAGGAAGGGTTGTGCCTGGTAACAGGGAAGTCATACTCGAGAGTTATCTAGTGAAGAATTTGTTCCTAAATTTCTAAAATTCAATAAAGATATGAGTTTTTTCATTTAGTTCTTAGCTACAGAGTTAGGAGGGGATTAATACCTAAGTCAGGGCCCACTTGAGTTCTGCTACATCCCATCCCCCTTTTTATTTATTTATTTCATGCATGTTTACTTAAGAGCAATTTTATTTCTGAATTTACAACTTTGTTTTAGTAAAAGCAATTTGCACTAGTTTATTTTCTAGTTTTAGTTTTATTATACTTTCAACATTGTTTCGTGATAGTATTTCCTTTCCAACCTCTTAGATCACTATAATTGTGCATACAACACTGATAATATTTCAATTCTACGCTCCTTAGTTTGATGATTAAATGAATGTGATTAAATGTACAACATATTAATTATTACAAGTTGATTTGTACCACCATTTTTGGCACCGTTGCCAAGGATATTGCCAAGTTATAGGATTTTGTGAGGTTTTACATTTTTGAATTTCTTATAACAAACTAGGTTGTAGAAATTCCACATTCAAACCCCCCATTAATGAATGTTGATTCAGTTGATTCAGTTGATGTCTGCACCATCATAGAGATGCCTGTTTTTACAGACTCACAGCACCCCTGGATGCAGATCAGGCTTCTAGGTTGATGTTCAGGCATCCAGTGTGATTGCACAACATGGAATCCTTTCTCCAAGACCTTTGAAATCTGAAGTTGAAGTCAGTCAGCTGCTCGTTGGGGGCTCTCTTGATAGTTGTCAGCTGCTCCAAAAGAGACAAGTTGTCTCCCTTCTCTCCAAATTGCTCGTGAAGTGCAATGCACAGCTGATTCCAGTTTGTAATAGAACCAGCCCCAAGGCTCCTAAACCATTGTAATGCTTTCCCCTTGAATGAAGATGCTAGTAATTTGACAGCTACTTGCATTTCATCGATTTCATGGATTGCACAGAGGTTAGCAATATCTTTAACATGAGCACCTGGAGTAGTTTGATTTTCTCCAGTGAAGTAGGGAATGTTCTTCAAGGCTGCAATAGGAACTGGATGTTGTGCATTGAGAGCAAGTGGGCTGCTGCCTGTGAAGTTGATGTAAGGGTTGTTCTGAGCCATTCTGACTGGTCTTAAAACCCTTGTATATTGAAAGAAAGGCCTGTCAGGTGGAGGAGTTGAGAGAGTTATGTTTGGTGGAGATGGAGACCTTTGAATCCTTCTTCCTCTTTGCCTTCTTCTCGGAGATAACTGCAGGTATTCAAACAACACTTCTTCTTCTCCAGCTCTTGACCTTGTGGTGATTCTTCTCATGAGTTTTCAGGCCTGCACTACTGAAACCAGTTGATTCTTCCCCTTGGAGTCACCAGATATGCAAATAATAGCTCTTATAAGCAAGAAAACTACAACAGATGCATATCAATCTTGCTGCAATAAAAATGAGACCTCTGGTCCCACCGGGCGTGCCAAAACTGTTGTTGCAGACTCACAGCACCCCTGGATGCAGATCAGGCTTCTAGGTTGATGTTCAAGCATCCAGTGTGATTGCACAACATGGAATCCTTTCTCTAAGTGTGGGACTTGTAAAGATGAGAAAGGATTCTCCAAAGAAGGCTGGTTCCTATTCCTCTATTCAGATGCACACAAAAATGCAGAGGGTTTACTAAAACCTAATCTAACTTGTCAAGGAGACAGGGTGAGAAAATGCATAGAATAAAACCTAAACTACAGAGGTGATGCACCAAGGAATGTTAGACACTCGTTTTGAAAATCTAACACAGACCACATAGATGCAATACAAACACTATGCACAGGTAACCAAACTGCAATAAGAGATCAAAATAACAGCAATGAATACATGAGAGGGTTGAGAATCAATCACAAACATATATATATTGCTCAAGAGTCAGTACAGTACATTGCAGTGGACAAGAGGAAAAAACTGGCATTACAATCCATATGGGAGGTTTGAAAAGCTCCACAAATTCTCTTGCAAGCAGGGAAGAAGGGAGGATGCAAAACAAGAATGTCCGACCTCTAAAAAGGGCTCCTCTTTACAATATATATGAAGAAATGAGGGGAAAGAGAGAGGAAATCCAGAATCTGCCCCAACCACTTCTTGGTAGCATTTAAAATCATCTCATTATGATCTAAGCGGCAGATCTTGGAAAAACGGCGGGTTGTCTAATAGGAGCGGCGAGCTGTCTGCTGCATTAAAGTTGGTTGTTGAAGCATTACACGTGTCAGAGACGTTTCCTTAATTTTCTCCCTCTAAACAGCACCAAAATGCAAGATTGATCCCAGAATCATGTAGAGAATTTCAACAACTTTCCGTTGATATCAAGAACGTGCAAATCCGAGCTCTGGATCGAAAGATATGATGATCTGAAGATTTAGGGCACAAAACAGGCAAAAACGGATTTTTAAATTTCTTTTCCCGCGCTCTGCCATCTGGACGACACGTGGCAGGTTCTGATTTGCTGGGCAATTCCCTCTCTCCACCTTTTCACAGGTTTTTCTTATGGGCCCCTTAAACTTGGACACGTGGCACTATTTCATTGGTTTGGATCAGTGCTCGAAAACTCACCCCTTTGACTTTTTGGACCTTTTCCTTGTGACACGTGTCATCTCCTGGTTGGTCCGCGGGTCTGCCAGCTCTTTCACGTCCACCATGTCTTTTTGTCCCGGATGTCCCACTTTTCCTTGTGCTGAAGTTTCTTGTTTCGGCCGAACCGGCCGGTTCGCGTCCATTTGTCCCTAATGTCCCAGTGCTTCGCGGGGCAAATTCTTCCAGTTCGCCCGATCCGGCCGATCCGCGCCTTTACGGCCCAAATGTCCCGAATTTTTGGTGCAAAAGTTATCCTTTTCGGCCGATCCGGGTGGTTCACGTACTCACGGCCCGAATGTCCCAAACTGTTAGTCGATTTTCTTCTCTTTCGGCTAAACCGGCTTTCCGCGTCCCACGCGTCCTTCTGGTCCGACTGTCCTGGTGCTACAATTCCCCGTTCCGGCCGATCCGGCCGGTTCGCGTCCTTCGCGCACTCTTGTCCCACTTGTCCCTTTGCTGTTTGGGCTGCCTGTAGGCTTTTCGGCTGATCCGCACCTTGGCGTTTCAAATGTCCCGACTGTTCTAGAACAAGGACTTAGCCGATTTTCACAATTTTTTCTGGCCCAGGCTTATTTTCTGCAACTTCTCGCATTCTCTCAGAGCTCATTCTTTTTCAGCCTGGGACTTGGGAATCCTGATGTATGTTATCAATTCAACCCTGGGGGGTGAAATTGGATAACAATGCCCATGGTAGATTCCTACCCAATCCTCAAATAGTAGAAATTACTTTTGATTATGAAGAATAAACATCCCTTCTATACAATTTTTACTAATCGAACATCCCCTCCCAAATGAAAGTTCTGAATATTTTCTTTAATAGTTGAATATGGAAAAGGAGGTTGATCAAAACATGGAAGCAGGGGAGCTAAGAAAATTTTATTTTTCTATCTCCAATAACAATCAACCTATTTTTATGAAGAATATCTCTCCATCAGCTCTTCCTAATTTTCAAGGATCTATGACTGAATACCCAAACACTTTCTTGTTTGAGTTTAAGGTATTATCTAGGAGTTATGACTACACACCTGATGCACACAAGTTAAAGTTGCTCCCTGCTACACTCAAGGATGTAGCCTTGAGATAGTTTATGGGCTTAGGAAGAGATGTTGTTACTACCTGGCAGTAGATGAAGGAAAAGCTTCTGAAAAAGTTCCAAGACCGCTACAGGAAAAGTAGCAAAGGAGGAGATGAACTCTTCAAGGTGGCACATAAGGAAGATGAGCCACTAGAAAATTACCTAGAGATATTCCTATTTTGCATTCAGAAGTCAAAACACACAAGGTTACCTCTTGATTCTTTTAGGTTACTCTTCTTAAAAGGACTCAATGAGGAAGATATAGATTTTTTGGAGTTAATAGGAGTTGGAGACATCTCTAAGGCCACTTTTGATGAGATTTGTGAAGCTTGCATGAATTATTCTAAAGAAACCATGAAAATAATAACTGTTAGATCAAAGGGTGGAGCAACTGCCAAAAGAATTGGGGAAATATCTAAATCAGAGATTGTAAACATGTTTAAGAACATGAAACAAGAAATAGTTAATGACATGGCCACCCAACTTGATGCTCTTCATACAAAGAAGCAGAGAGAGGATGCATAGGAAACACTTACAGAGCTCTGCCATTTTTTCATAATAAACAAATTTGATTGCACATGCTGGGGACTAGTTAGCATTACAGAAGGAAAGGAGGATACACCAGAGTTTAAAATGATAGAAATGGAGGATGGACAATTTTTCTACGTTGCCCAAAGGAAGCCATGGATGCCAAGACAAGGAGGTATGTCACAAGATCCTATGCCATCTTTTCAAAATTGGGCTAGTAGTTCATATAACAATATGCAACCCCCACCTTGGGCTAATACTCAGTAAGGTTGGGCTCCTTAGCCCATCCAATACCAATAATCATGAAAACCGTAGTTCTTAGGCCAACAATGACATCAATCCCCTTATTCATGATAGTAACCTTAGAGAGGAGGGTATCTTTGGGGAAACCAACCTCCTAACTACCAACAACCCTACTAGTAACCTCACTACCCACAACAACAAGAATTGATGCCAAATCCCTAATCTAGCTCTCAACCAAAAGCTACTCAATTTCTAGCTCAACCAACAATCAACCCTAATAATAAATATGCTCAGCCAACCTATAACATTGAATCAACATAATACTCTTCTTATTTAATTGATGTCAACAATATCCATCTCTGCTTAGGAAGAGAACTTATTCCACCAAGTAAACTTATAATCATAAAGATAACATATGAACCACAATTGTTGCAAGCTAATTTGCATCAAGGCCAGAAGACAATGTAAGTGATCTGCAACAACGTGAACATAATTATAGCAAAGGTAAAATGTAAGTCAATGGATCCCCATTTCCAGAAGGATTGTGAGAGAGAGAGAGAGAGAGAGAGAGAGAGAGAGAGAGAGAGAGAGAGAGAGAGAGAGAGGAGAGAGAGAGAGAGAGAGAGAGAGAGAGAGAGAGAGAGAGAGAGAGAGAGAGAGAGTTTAACCCTAAATCATATTTTGATTTTGATTTTGTCAATCAATTGAAGGAAATTTGTGTAAAGATTCCACACATTCAAGCCATCAAGGATGTGCCTATTTACAAAAAGTTGATCAAAGACATATGTATAAAGAATCTAGATAGAAAAAGGAAAGATCCATCCATGGTACAAGTTATTGGACAATTGGTTGACATCATGTTTGGAAACTTTGTGTTACCTAAGTACATAGATCTAGGAAGTCCCTTGGTGAATGTTATTATCAATGGAACTACAATTAAAAATAATTTGATTGATTTAGGGAAAAAAATCAATGTCATGACCAAGCAAGTCATGGATGATCTGAATTTGGATGGACTAAGGCCAAAAGCTACAATATTGCAACTAACAGATAGATCAACAATAAAGCCTGAAGGAGTCCTTGAGGACATTGTTGTGGTTATAGATTCTTGGGAATACCCTTCTGAGTTCATTATCCTACAACCAAAGGAAATTCTAAGATGTTACCCTCTTATACTAGGAAGGACATGGATGGACATTGTTGATGCATTTATAGGTTGCAAGTCTGACAACATGATCATATCGAATGGAAATGACGCCAATAAAAGTATACTCTATCATGCTACCCAATCGTTGAATGATCATGGTCAAATAGTTTGGATGTAAGAACCATAATTTAATCAATGCTCTGTCCAAAAAATTATGATGATGGAAAATTATTGCACTATTGAAGATCAGGAGGAAGATGTTTTTCTCTCTAGTTTTATTCATAACAATTATAGAAGGAATGAAGAAGTTGATGAAAAATTAAGGTGTTTGAGCTATCCCTTGAACCAAGTTCTATCACACCCAAGAAACATGAATATTCTAGGTAAGAATTGTATTTTTCACCAACTTCTTCCTCATGACTGCATATTAAATTCTATTAGTAGCAACCTATGTTCAATGGTTGACCTCTCCAAGCAAGTAGAAATAACACTTGGGAGGCCACTAAATGTGAACAAGATGATGAGTGTACAACAAGAGCAATTATTGATTGCTATTCCACAAAAAACATAAAACAACATTTTCTTGGGATTATGGTGATATGTGTGGGATTCATCCTAGTCTTTGTACTCATAGAATCTACATTAAAGAAGATTGTAAACCAACCAGGAAGCCACAGAGATACATGAACCCAGAATTAAGATAATTTGTGAAGGTTGAATTACAAAAGTTGTTAGACGTTGGATTCATATACCCCATATCATACAACCAATGGGTATCACTTTTAGTAATTATATCAAATAAGAATGAAAAATGGATATATTTTTTGGAATATAGAGAGCTGAACTCAGCCACAAAGAATGACCACTTCCCATTTACCTTCATTGTTTGGGTGCTTAATACCCTAGCTGGTAAAACTTATTTCTCTTTTCTTGATGTATTCAGTAGCTACAATAAAATCCATATTTCACATGAGGACTAAGACAAAACTACATTCACATGTCCATGGGGGACATTTTCCTATTCATTTCACCCATTTGGCCTGTGTAATACACCTACCACATTCTAGAGGGTAGTCTTGAGTATCTTCTTTGATTTGAAAAATGACTGCATGAAAGTCTACATGGATGAATTCATTGTTTATGGCAGTAATTTTGAGGATTCTATGCAAGATGTGGATAACGTCTTGATAAGATGCAAGGATACTATTTGTCCTTGAGTAATGATAAGTGATATATGATGATGTTAGAGGGTATAGTGTTGGGGAACTACCTTTCCTCAGAAGGAATTCAAGTAGATCCAACAAAAGTGTATGTCATAGTTAACCTTCCCACACCAAGGAAACAAAAAGATGCTAGAATATTTTTAGGCCATCCTGGATATTACAGAAGGTTCATGCAAGACTTTAATAAAATTGCAATGCCACTTTTTTTATTATTAGGAATGGATGTTGATTTTTTCTGGGCTGAAAGATGTGAAAGTGATTGTCAAAATTTAAAGAAGATGTTAACTATTGCTCCTATATTGAGAGGACCTAACTAGAACCTTCCTTTTCACATCAACACAGATGCATTAGATCATGCTATTGAAGTTGTCTTAGGACAAAATACGGAAGTATGAACTATGCAATATAATATGTTAGCAAAAAATTGTAACATGTAGAATTGAATTATACAGTTACTGAAAAATAATTATTGGTAGTTGTATATTCTATAAACAAATTCAAACATTACATCATAGGATATCTAGTTTTTATTCACATTGATCATGCTTCCATCAAGTATCTAGTAAAAAAACTAGTAGTAAGCGACATAATCATAAGATGATTGTTCATCTTGCAAGAATTTGATGTCACCATAGTGGACACGCTTGAAAAATATAATGTGGTAGAAGATTTACTCTCAAGGATGTATATCAATAATGAAGAACAAGTAGTTGATGATTCATTTCTAGATGAGTACCTCTTTTATATTTATAAAATAACATCCTGGTATGTAGATATAGCCAACTAATTGGTCTCAAGTAAAATACCTCCACATTTTTCATCCTATGAGAAAAGGTATTTAGTTGAAAAGAATTTAAATTTTTTCTAGATATCTGTATTTCTCTTTCATACATGTCAAGATCAAGTAATGACAAGGTGTATAGATGATGAGGAGATATTTGATGTCTTCAGAGCCTACCACAATGAACCTTGTGAAAGGAATTTTGCTATAAAAAGAAAAGTGCAGAAGGTGTTGACTATTGGTTAATATTAACAAACATTACATAAGGATGTAGCAATATACACTAAGTGATGTGACAAATTCCAGAGAATGGGAAATCCCACTAAGTCTAATGATATGTCGTTGCAGCCTCAATTGGTTTTACAGCCTTTTGATAAGTGGGGCTTAGATTTTGTTGGCCCTATAGATCCTCCATCTCAGTAAAAATAATATATCCTGGTCTTCACAGATTACCTAACCAAGTGGACCAAGGTAAAATCATTGCCAAACCAAAAAAGTGAGAAAGTATCCAAATTCCTATATGAGAACATATTCACTAGATGTGGAGTCTTGAGGCAGATTGTTACAAAATAAGGTACACATTTTATTGCTGATGAAAATTTTGATTTGGCTAAATAATATGAAATCAGGAATAAGAAGTCTACACCATACCATCCCCAGTGTAATGGCCAAGTAGAGGTCACAAACAAAGAGATAGAAGTCATATTGATAAAGACTATAACACTCTATAGGAAATACTAGAAAGATAGGCTTCTAGAAGTAGTATGGGTATTCAACACAACATCGAAGACCACAACTAGCTTCACACCATTTGAACTTATATATGACAAGACTGTTGTGTTACCAATAGAATTTGAGCATAAAACGTTGAGAACTATACTCGTGATGGGAATAAATTTATCATAAGGCAAGAGACAAATAATTCTCCAACTCAATGAGTTGGATGAATTGAGGAAGCAAACTGTTCATAACACAAAGGTAGTGAAAAAATAACAAATCAAATGGCATGGCTAGTATATCAAGACAAGATAGTTCCAAAAAGGTGACAAGGCACTTTTGTTTGATTCAAAATACAAGGATCATATAGGAAATATTAGAATAATGTGGTTAGGCCCCTATGAAATTGAGAAGATATTCCCTAATGGATCTGTGAAGTTTACCACCATTGATCTTATGAGATTCAAGTTAGTGAATGGCCACGAGTTAAGATTGTAAAAAAATCTAATTTACAAAGGCTCATTCATAGAATTTTTCAAAGGGTACAAGAAAGGAATGGAGAAAGAAACATCAGACATAACCTCAGAGGTTGACCTTGATAGCTCACCTTATGATATTGCAGAGGATTAAGGGGATTTTAGTAACCTTGGAGCATTTATCTTGTTGAATATTTAAAGGCCAAATAAAATTTTGTTATCTATCTTTCTGGGTGATCATAATCACTTTGCTAACCCTTTTATTTTATGTAAGGAGAATGCAACGACCAAAACTTCCATTTGTAGTCACAAGAAATAAGCCCCTATTTTTTTGTAGTGTCTAACAAAACTCATGAACATAAAGGAAGAATGCACAATGTGGTTGATATCTAGGGAATGATTGACACCCCAACCAATTGGAATTCCCTCTCCAGAAATCTTCCATTTGTAGTAAGGAGCATCCAACATACGTTAATTCCACATCCACAACATCATAACACACTTGCATGCAGCCAAGACTCCAATTAATAAAACATGCACATACATCATTATGAGAAAATAACGAGATAAGGGCATCCATCTATTACTTTAATAAAGTATGATTAGATTAATTATATTTAATTAGGAGTTATACCAAGTCATCATGCATGTGCCACATTAAAATATCGGTGCCTTTCAAGCCATGATGTATTGAATTCACCACTCCACATAAGCCCATGTTGTCACATCACTTTAGTTCATATACTCAATGTTGTCACATCCATTAATGATTAGTAACCCCTACATGAATTATTTGTTCCCTCGGCCATCAAGTTTAAGTGATGAAAATCCATCAACATAAGTCATTTGTGCAAAATTATTTCAAATGAAAATCATGTTGTTGTGTACTAAGCCTTGGAGAAGTTGTGTATCCACCATGGGAGGTTATTTGATCATATATGAGCTTTATGTGCATTTACAACTCTAGAATCATCCTGATATTGTCTGATATTTTGAGAATCATGGCTAGATGTAGTATATCAATAAGTTTCAAGGTTTTGATGAGGAAATTGTAACATAATTTACAAACACCCTAAATTATGATGAGGTAAGAGTAAAAGGGTTAACCATAAGAGTAAGTGATGAAGTTTTGGTAGAGGTTACTGGTCTACCATCTCAATGAGAGCCATTTCCAGATAAATCCAACCTAGAGGTAGCAAGAAAGGAGTTTTTATATGCTAATGATGACTTTAACTCAATTTGACAAGGTACATTTAGAACATCCCTCAAACCATTATGGGAACAAGATGCCAACTTTGTTATTCAATACTTTACTTGTGAAGGGGGTATTCATGTTTAAACACAGTCCATTTCAAACTGTTGAATCATTTGAAGAATAATAATTAAGTAAATGTCTTGAATTTCTCGCATGAAATGCTCAAGAAAATGAGCAAAGAAGTTCAAAGGGGTAGGGTAGCACTATCTCACCACTATCTCATAACCCTAATGGTCCAATACAATCTATAGAGGGAGTGCCCTCAAATACCATGGGATGAATTTGTAAGGGTAAGCAATATTGAAACTTTGTTGGGAAATAAAGGTTAAAGAATAAAGAGCATTGAAAGTTCTTCTGCACATATTCCAAAGGTTGTACCATCCTCTTCCCAACCTCTAGAACCCATAGAATCTAAAATTCTACTTGCCACTGAAGAAACACATGTGCCTATTTCACTAGAAAGGATTTTTTTATTGAAAACTTGTTGGAATTCTCCTCCCCTGTGTAATGCCCCATTCTCCAACGACCATGTCGCTAAGCTTTTAACGTTGTGGTGCTCATGTTGACCTCTCGTTGGCTTCGCCCTTGTCACAGAAAATGACTGGAATTCTCCCACTCTGTCTTGTCTTCTCGTGTCGTGTCGATGTTTACTGTGGGTGGCCCCGCCTCATCCATTTCGTTTTCCTCCTATTAAAGGAAAACTGTGCGCTCGATTTATCGAGCTCGCAAGTTGGCTCTTGTTATTACGATTAATAAGTATTAATAAGTGGTAATAATAATAATAATAATAATAATAATAATAATATTTTTATTTATCGATCGACGTTAACCTCGCTTTCTGATCGTCGATTTGTTACCAACCATGTTGTTAATTTTTGATAAGCGATTTTATTGTTTTAGTTTGGTCGCCTCACGGATCGAGCCTCGATTCGCGCAAGGGAAGTCGATTCTTGGGTGGTGTCATCGTCAAGGACGTAATGTTCTTGTTTAAGGTTCAAGTTTTTATCCTTGGTCGTCTAGGCACCCTGGTATGCTTTGTAAATGTTTGGGTAAATGCCTTCAACCACTTTTTCTTCTTTTCCCCTTGTGATAAAATTGGTCCATATATGCCAAGTCAGATAATTATCAAGTTAGTGGTGAATCTGACCACTAGTCTAACACGCTGCTCCCGCCATAACCCAGCTCACCACTTTTCTCTTCGCTTCACGTTTCGGTTTCTCAAAAGATACCGTGTTCAACATGATTATAAAATGGATGTCTTTTAAAATGGATATTGTGGATCCATTATTTATTCCTTGTTTCTATCGCGTTAAGTGTCATTAGAGATGTTAATATCGAATTAGGTTAGGGCTTCTTTCAATCTAGCCTAAAACTATACATGTATATTTACGCTTAAGGCGTTATATAATACTATTCGTATGCTTTTATTTATTTCAGATCAGATCTAACTATCAGACTTCTTGAAACAAAGTGATTACATAAAATAAGGCAGAGAAATGAGGAAAAAAATTTATTCTACTCGACATTTAAGGTGAACTAATTAAATATGGTTTAGGTTTGTGAAATCTTAAAAGGCGTGCTCGAATGGGAAGGAATATTGGATCTGTGTATCACATAGATCTCTCTCCAAAATAGACGTCTTTTTTTTGTAAACCGTGTTGATTATTATTGTCCAACTTGGCGTATGTTTTGGAAGGATTTCACTTTAGTTTTGAAAATGGCCGCATGAGGAAGTAACTACCTGCCATTTCTGTGCCTTCCTGTAAGGGGAAAAATGTGTTGGATCTTCCCTGGGATCTGGGGAAGCGTGATTGAAATTTTATTGGGTTTTTGCCTGCGTTTTGACTTCGTGAGTTGTAATGGCTTGCTAGCCACGCCTTTTTTTTTTGGGATCTGCATGCTCAGCGGTTTTGGGGGGTCGCGCGCCCAGGGGGAAGCTCACATTTGTGAGTTTATGGCAACTTTTCTTTGTTGTATGGTTGTTTGCTGGTGCGCAGAACCTGGACGCCTTCTTTTTTCCTTCCCTGGCCACGTGGGGGAGTGTGGAAGGATTTTTTCATATTGCATGCACTGTAGTATGCGCGGAATCTTCCAAAAATGCGCTGTGCAGGTTAGAACCCCCTCCATTGCTACTGCTCCTGACCTGTTCCAGCGTGGAGGAGAGTGAAGGATGGGTGCCTTGAAAATGGAGAAAAAGGGGGCGTGGGGAAGGTCACTTGTTGGGAACTCGTGGCTCTTCCTGGGGATTTTCTACGCTGTAGGCATGATAAGCTCTTAACCCTCCCTTAATGGTTTATTCCCTGTAGTATTTGTGTAAATCAAATCTTTGCAATTCTTGTTGTTCTATTCTTTTTCTTGGGGTGAAAACCTTTGGCTTATGAGGATATTCAGATATATATTTGCCTGGTATTTTCTTTTTATATAATACCAAAAAAACCAGAAAGATATGGGCATCATGGGAAAACTTGTAGACGCCTCCATCAAATCTATTGATTCGAGCTATGGAAACCTGTATTCTTCATTCGTGAAAGCTACCTCTGTTATCATTTGACTAGATAAGGTGAACTCCCTGATATTATGGGTACTCTGCGTGTCTTAATAGTCGTCATTCCCTTCCTTGGAGGAGGTTTTCGAACCAGTTGTTATCTGTTGTCTATATGGAGCTGTAGGTGATTTTGTGAGACCTTGTTGTTCGACCTTGAAACCCTGTTCAATGTAAAATATTCACAAATATAGTTTCATTGTCTGTCGATTGGGTTTTATAAACTATAATGGTACCTTGTATCGTTTATTTGTGTTGAATGTTGTTTAAGAGAGTGAGTTGTTGGTGGAACATGCTTCGACTTGTTTTGGTGAGGTAAACATTACTCTAGGATTTTTGAGCTTTTAAGAGCCTGCTTGGAATAATGGGTTGATTATTAGTGACATGCAGTGACACATGTGAGTCTCTGCATCACATCTTTCGTGCTCTCTTTTGACTGAATCTCGAGGCATTAATGTTTTCTGTTATGCGTCTTTTACTTATCAGATAATTGTAATGGGCCTTGAGGGTAATCTCTGATAAGTCTGTTATATTGTCTTTGGATCGATAATTTCTGTGGGTTTGTTACTTTTGTAAGTTTTAAGCGAAATAAGGTTTACCTCGTCTTTAAAAAAAAAACACACATTATTCATCCTCTGCTTAGAGCCATGGACATACTATTAATGGCAGACCACGAAGTGATGGTCAGGTCTTTCGTATGGCCTCCTTGGAGTACATGGAATCATGGTGCAAATTTCATTTGACTGTAACCCCTTTCTGTGATAGGAGACTGCGTATGAATATTATTGAGTAATCGGATCCAATTCATGTCATGGACAACTTAAGGATCCATATAAGTGGTTTACTTATTTGGTATTTCGGGGAAATCGTTGTTGTTATAAACAATAGTATTTACTTGAGTGATTATATACAAATTAATACTTGCATCTCATTAGGAGTGGAGATAATGTTGATACTGGTATTTATAGTGGCTTGGACCATGCTTACATATCTTAGCTAGCCAAATGTACCTTTGACATATTAGCAAAATATGATAGTATTGTTGATCGTAATTCATTCCTATGAGCTGGACTCTTATGCTAATAGAGATATATAAAGACATGATAATAAGCAACCAAAAGATATCTAACTAATATATGAACTTGCTGATTGGTGGAACCCTTGTTTACATAAGTATATTCTTAAAATTGTGAGATAAATATCAAAATTATACTTACATATCTTTGATTTTCTATAAAGGTTTGATACTTGGGTAATATCAATGAATATTACAAGATTGACACTTGTTTTTATTATAGAAGCTTAATGTCGTTGGTGCTTATGTTTAATTAAAAGATAATATTATTGGATACTTATATAGGAGAAGTAGACAGAAGGTATTAAGTGAGTGATATTATTATTACTGTAATTTAAGCATAATTAATTGCAAACTTAAGGTTGTACATCTAGCCACTTGGAATTTTGTTCATATGTAAGCAGATCTTAGGGAAGTGAACAAATAATGGGTATGAAATGTATTATCATGTGATGTGCAATTAAATTTTAGAATGCATGTAGGAATTATATGATATGGAGTATTGCAAACTTTCATTTATGTAAATGCTAGATGGCATAAATTTTTAGGTGAGGATTATATCTTATCATGCTCAGTTCTAGCGAATTGACTCTAGTAAATATTTGTGCAGATGGATTTTTGCGAGTAGATGAGGGATAGACTTGTAAAATTTTGCATCAACCTCAGTTGAGAAGTTCTTTTTCTCGAAACCTTTTTACGTTGTTCAACTAATGATAATGTCCAGTGGAAAATTTAGAATGAGGATCAATGTCTTAGTATAATGTATTGTGGACTTTGTCATCTAAACTTTGGAAACCTTGTATTGTTTGACTATCATTGAAATTATAAGAAAATTTGGTTACTGTTGTTGAGTGACTTTGTTGGAGTATCAATATTTTAAGAGTTGATGTAATCTTGTTTTGATCTTGCAAATGAGTGTTGTTACAACTTTGCCCTTGAGAATAAATGTTGAGTTAAACCTTGCTATGACTTAGTAATAATGCGACATAAGTAAAATAACGTGGGTTGTTTAATACTTATAAAAGTTGAACTAAAAGTTATATTCAAATAAATTAACGTAGAGGTTACCAGCTTGAGAGCAAGGAATTCTTTAAGAAATCATAGGCGAGACTATCATTGTGAGTAAAAATTATATAACATGATATCCCTAGCTCCACTAGTGAACAGTATCCCTTCTATGGTGAAAATTTGTAAAACGTTCCTAAGGTGAAATGAGTTGTTAGTTGTTAGAAGATAATAAGATTTAATAAGCCAGAGGAAACAATTTGGAAGCCACGCAACTCTACCTCTCTGCCATTTGGAAGGTAAATTGTTCTCTTTGGTAATTCTCATTCAGTGAAGCCCTTGTAAAATATTTGATAATTCTGGATAAATTCTCAAGCCTCAAATTAAAGCCTGGTATTAACTAATGAGGTCCTAAAGATGTTTTCAACTCGACCTTCTCCCTCTAACTTTTTTCCAAGGCACCTTGTATTGCTTCTCTTAAGTGTGTTGAACGTAAAACCATGTTGTCTTGAGGGCAAGAGCGAGTCATAGTAGCGTTAGTGGTGAATAGATGGCCTTGTGGAATTAAATTACTCCTTTTTCTGGATAAACGAATTAAGCAAATAAAGGCCATAATAGAGAAGACTCAAAGCAATTTCTCTTCAGAGTAAAAGTAAGAACTTAGCATTGTAAGAGGTATTGTTCGAATCCTATGTAGAGTCTTAGAAAATTGAAGTTAAGGATCGAAAGAGGTTTCATAAAAATAAATAACCTTCAATAATTTTCTCATTGTGGCTTGCCCTATCTGTAGGTGTGTTATGTGGTGGTTTCTTATGTTGTCTTGTCAAATAGAAAAGTGAACAATCCTTGGTGGGTGTGAACTTTTCTGTTCTGCCCTTGTGGTCATCCTCGTATCAAGTGGTTCTCAGAGTTAGTTGTAACCTTGATGATGACATGTTATGTCTTGTGTTGTGTCAATAAAAATAAAAATAAAAATTATTCTGTATTTTACTGTGTTGTTTATGTGTGAATTTTTTTGGGTCGTTACACCCTGAAACCTCCACTTCCAAAACTAAAATAAAATCTACTCATTCTACTCCCAGACAAACTAGAAGTTTCCATAGGCTCAGGAAAAATAGGATAAAAACCTCTAGTCCAAGATAGTCCCAACCCATCTCACTGGATAGTGATCTAGAAGCTAAGCCTGAACCATTGCACGAAGAAGCTAGAGATATTGTTCCCAAAGTAACTGAAGTGCTATAGTAACATGAACAATTAATGACAAGGAAAGTAGAGCGAGGTCAACATGAGGGGAAAATTTGTGAAGTAGGGAGTCAAGAAGAAAGGCAGGTAGCAGGGACAATGGAAGGAGGAAATGACAAAGAAAAAATAACTATAGAGGATATCAGTGGACCAGTCATTGAGGAGGTAGCTCAACAAGAAAAAACTAATAGTCTCTTAAAAGGAAATGTAGAACAAATGCATCCCCAAGTTGTTATTCATGAAATCATCAGGGAACATGAAAAACCATCTTGCACTGAGTTGGGCACATAGACTATGGGGCCAAATATAGACAATTTTATGCTGCAATTGGAAGCCTATATTGACATGCTTAAGAGGAAATGGGACAAGGAGCAAAAAGACCTCATATCTCAACATAAGAATGAAATGGAGAACAAAGAAAAAGAGATTAAGAGGCTGAAAGAAAAACAAGAACAAACAGTTCAAGTGGCATTGGAAATGTTGAAATGTAGGCATCCATCAAGTGTTTATGTAATATATTTAAAAGAAAGGATGTTGCACCATAAGTATATTTGCATCAATTCTAATATGGTATATGACATTAGGTCAACAAGAAAATTATTTAATTTGTATCAGAACAATACACATGAACTCCAAAATTTGATGTGTGAACTTTATTTGTGTAACTATCCACTCCCATATGACAGAGATTGGATCCTAATTATGTATATTGGAGATGTATAGGTCAAGGTGTTATGTTCTTATTTCTCAAATGAATTGGAAAGAGCTAGGCACATGGAGGAATATAGACATTTAGAGAATGTTACACCAGTTTACATCCGAGATGAGGAAAAAATAATTAAAGAAATTGCTGAGCAATATGAAAATTATATGGAAGTGGTTGAACTCAAAAATAAAGTATTGAAAATGAGATTCGAATCCCATGCATAAGTAAGGAACATGATTAGGGAACATGGAATTCAGGTTATACAGGCATGTTGAATCAGATGGAATGAGTTATCCCCTACACTATAGAGGAAAAAGATGCATTCCTTTCCAAACAAACTTCCAAATTTCCATGGGGTGAATAAGTACATTGAGATAGCTACTGAGTGTGAGGACGAGTGGTTTCCTATAGGTTATCATCCACCGATCTTTCACTTCCCAATTCCACCATAGATAGGAAACTTATTGATTAATTAAAGGATCCAAGACAAAGTTTGAGACAGATTCATGAGGAATGGTGGGTATTTCTTATCAGAAGAAGAGGGCATAGACACACCCATTGAATTTAGGAAAGAGTGCAATTTCTAGCGAAGAAGATATGACATTCAAGAGTATAATCCTAGGAGTGTGATGAGTTATATAAATTGCTTTCATAATAATTCATCTCTTGTATTTTGATAATATTTTGTAACCATGAATGTGTATTATACAAAGAACACTGTTGAAATTTATTATTACAACCATGAACTTGTGGCATAATGACTAGTTGATATAGTTATATCTAGTTGTCTTTATTTGGTGATATTATGTGTGCATTTATTATTATTATCCCAATAAATTGTTTGGATGATTTTATGTGTGTTGATGCCATTCTTAGTTGTAAGTAATTTTACATATGTAACAAAGGAACCATCCGCAGCCAAAGGAAATCATTCACAACAAGTTGCAATGCATTTATGAAGATATTTTGAAACATGAAGCAATGTCACTCAATTATGTACACTCCATTGGAGAAATAGTTACAATAAGAACGTGGAGAAATGGGAAACAAATCAATCTTTGATTTGGTTATTGATATAAACTAGTGGAGAACTGATTGATTACGTTGAACACTTATTATGAAGAACTGATTGATTAGCTACACATTTGTTATGTGATTATTAGTTGAACACCTATAATGAGTTCTGAAATTTATGTTGAATATCTCACTCTTCTATTGAATATCTCTCACTTGTTTTGTTGGAAACTCCTTGTACTCTTTTTCTTCTCACTTTGTGTTGTAAATGAAGGTCTAAAGGAAGGGTTGTTCCTGATAACAAGGCAATCCTAGTCCAGATTTAGCTAGTAAATAATTTGTTCCTAAATGTTATGCTTTCTAAAAATCAATAAAGATTTGAGTTCTTTCATTTAGTTCTTAGCTACAGATTTAGGATGGGATTAACATCCAAGTCAGGGCCCACTTGAGGTCGGTTACATCCCATCCCTTGTTTTGTTTTATTTCATGCATGTTTACTTAGGAGAAATTTACTTTCTAAATTTACAACTTTGTTTTAGCAAAAGTAATTACCACTAGTTTATTTTCCAGTTTGAGTTTTGTTCTACTTTCAACATTGTTTCGTGACAGTATTTCATTTCCAACCTCTTAGATCACTGTAACTGTGCATACAACACAAGAAATATTTCTATTCTACTCTCCCTGGTTTGATGATTAACTAAATGTGATTCAATGTACAACATATTAATTGTCATAAGTTGATTTGCACCACCATTGACATTACATACTTGTATGTACAAATGCATTCTCCTCACTCTTTCTTAGCACACCCTGATAGCTCTTTGATTACTTTGTTATCTTTTCACACCTATATATCATCAATTTATGAAGTTTAAAAACATACAACACATCTAGAAACATCCATCTTCTAACCCATAAAATCAAAACATGCTTTTTCCCTCCATGTCAAAACTATCATTTTCAGTTAGTTGTATAATTCTCCATACCGACCCTACTGTATGGTTTTAGCCTGACATATTTTAGGATAATTATTTTGAGTGTATCACATTATTATGATAAAATACATCCCCTTGGTCAACCTATCATGAAATAACAACCTTCGGAAGCATATATTATCAAGTAAATCATACCTCATTTAGGAACATGACACTTTAATAAATCCTCATGGAAAAAAAGCAAAAAAGGCACTAAAAGCTCCTTAAACTGTGAAATAAATCTTGCATATCCATTAGGGAAGCACCTTCTACATGTTTTAAGTCTCATTCCAGGTATAGGAGTCTCCATCTTCCTTCTACAATAAATAAAAGTGATCCTTCCCAAGTATTTGAGCAAGTGTGAAACTTAAGTAAAGCATTGTCAAAGCACGATTGTTAAGTATGATTGTACTATAGTAGATATCACATATAGGAGAATGACATGCGGTTTGAGCTCTCTTCATAGTAGTGGAAACATCAGTGGTGCACAAGGGTGCCCATAACCCTCCTAAATTTGTTTTGTATGAACTCCTTAAACTATAATGGCTCTAGGTTTTAAGAAGAGTTTACAGAGCCATTTTGAAGGTGAGCAAAGAATATCAATACACAACATTAATTTTTAGGTAGGTGAAGCACTCAGGATGTTGCATACCCAAATTATAAGTAGGTCAAAGACCATACAAAAGGTTCATGACTGTATAGATGCTCTTCACCTAGCTGTATGGTTTTAACCAGATTCATTTTTAGGTTCCAATTTCTGTAATGAAGCATTTTCAGTCGCAGATCAACCTAGTCTTGTACGCAAATCACTCACACTATCCTAGATCAACACAGAATCAACTAAGTACGATTCTCCCTTGTGTTTTTGATAATTTCTAGATCAATAGTCACTTTGAAAAGTGTTATTCTAATTTGTGCAATTAATGTTGGAATTTAATCAAATCAGAATATCCACCAGTTGCATTATTTCATCCTTTTTATGTATGTTAATTAGAAAATGCTAAAATATTAAAAATTAATGAAATAGGATGTGAAATTTGGTTAGATTTTTACTAAATAATATTTACACAATAATAAAAACACTGAATATTAGAATAGTTCAATTCGAGTTCATTCAGGAAAATAATACAATTATAGAGATTACATTTTATAGAGTTTGTACTCCTACATTCATGGAGTCAAACTTCATCTTCAATCCCTAGCTAATCTTAAACATCCACTTATCTCTCCCTATAATCTCTCACACCAAACTTATCTATGTGATTTGTTCTCACAAATCATTCATATAATATTAAATAAGTAATCTTTCCTATTTATTAGGTGAGTTGTTTATGATAACTCACATATTACAAATATTATAATTTACTCATAATTTTTTTAACCCATACAAATACCATGGAGTGCTAACACATATAGTTTCATAACATTTTTCTGTTAGTGTAAACATGGGAGAAGAGAAAAACATCTAGCAAATGTTGCTCCCTGAAGACACTGCTTAGACCAGGTAACAAATCCATCAAGTTGTCTCATCTATCCTTGTAAAGGCATAACTCCTAATCTAATTTCTATGAGATCAATCCTGGACCCTTGTTCCCGAACTCCTGAATTTTGAATCATCCATATTCCTAGAGCTCCTGAACTAGCTAGAGAACCATTCATATTGAGTTTACTCCACATTTTTTTCCTACCCCCAAGAGTATGAATCTTAAGTACATGTTTCTGTCCCAAAATTCATTGTAGAGGTTTTATTAAACATGTTGAAAATTGAAATACAATTGAAAAGAAACACACTTAGCTAAAAAATTGAAAGTACATAAAATTTTACTCTAGCATAAGTAACCCATCACTACTGACTAATGAGAGGTCATTGTTCGACCTACTACCTCAATTGCCTCTTGATTTAATTTAATTTGAATTAAATCTAAACATTTAAGAGCCACTACTGAACCAAATAATGTATAAATTCTGAAAATTAGAAATGAAACAAGAAAGCTAAGATTGCAATATTTAAAACCCTAATAAAAGAAGAGTGAAAGAGAAATAGCTGATTTTCACTTGATTCGGTACTGATATGAACTTGGAAAAGTGATGAACAAGCTCATAAGAGTGTTGCAAGTGATGCCTGCAAATTTCAAACTACAAGAATAAGGTTGGACACAAGCGCCCATGACAAGACATAGGTACTTGGGCACTGGAGACCTCTTATGGGTGCTTATGACTGCACAAATGCTCACAAATTGATTTTTGTAGTGTCGCAATATCTTCATTTTTTTCCCTATTGATCGATTTATAGTCGCACAATGAATGATGAAGATACTTGTAACCTGCGAAATAGAAGTTCACCTGTAAAAACCCACAAACCGCATCAAACCTAAAAATAAAGATGCAATATGGGGAGTCAGACTGACCCTAGTGGTCAACCCAAGAGTGAACTTATGACTAACCATTGCAGTACATCTCATAATCCATGTAGTTCTTGTGAATATGTGTGAGAATGATGCCTTTGGATACCCTTGTGCGACTACACTTGATAACGAACTGTAGCTATAATGTAGCAATGTAGTAAAATGTGTGGATGAAATAGAATTAAATTTGACTTCCTATGTTATGTATATAGCGTATGAAGTCCCTTATCCCTTGAATGGATGTTTTAGGTGCCTTTTTGATGCAATCTTAGGTGGTAGTAATAATGCTTAGTGTTTGGTCCTTGATCCTGGTCACATAACTATGTATTTATATGATTCCCTTGTTTGAATTTTGTAAATTGACAACTAGAAGGCCAACCCATAAGTAAAAAATATTCCCAAAATATAAAAGAGACCCAAAAGGGGCGAGTAAGGTGAAAAAGGGTCAGGGCACCTAGAGGGGACAAGGGTGCCTGAGCGCTCCTGTCCTAGCTAGGAACTGGTGTCTGGAGCCATAAAAGATAAATAAGTAAAATAACGATTGGGTTGTAGGGTGTGCAAGACTAAATAGAAAACAAGAAACAAAGAAAAGAGGTCAAATATACTCGTCAATTACTAGTTTTCTTGCTTAGGAATCATATAAATGCTAGTATGCTTTTAGGCCATAGAAATGTACCTAAGTACGTGATTTTATGTCTACATTTTCCCCCACTTTATGTTGTTGAGTGAATACTCGATAACATAAATTAGATAATATATGTGTACTTGATAACCATGTAGAGGATGTGGAGAAGAACGTGCTGAGTGGACAAGTGAAGCGTGGAATGATGCAAAAAATGAAGCATGGAAACTAGGAAAGGAAAGTGACCCTAAGGGTGAAGCGTATGCATTGTGTTGTACATGTTATTGTTGTAGATTGTGAATTTTTCTTTTTGTATAGATAAACATGCAAAAAGAAGAGAAAGAGAGTAATCAAAGTCGTGTATATGAAAAAAATTTACATAAGAATGTAAACTTGTGTAAAAAGGAAAGTGTGCACTTGATTTAGAAGGTGTAAATGATAGAAAATGTTTCTTGAAAATGTTGTGAAGAGTGAGTTTTTTGGGTGATCTTATGTCAAGTGTGAGTTTTTTGGGGGGACTCACTCAAAGAGAAAGTTTTTTGGGTGATCTCACACCAAGTGCAAGTTTTCTAGGTCATCTCATGCCAAAGTGCAAGTGTTGGGGAGAAAGGTCTAATGTTACTCTTCTTCCATGACTTTGTTGGATAAACACCACTGTAGATGGTGTGTTCTCATTTTTTTCATAAAATACCTAATTTGTTTCGAATGTACTAATTAAACTGAATATAAGAGATAAACTATATTATGTTACTGGAGTATTGTTCTTATACTACAAAAAATGCTCTGTAAATTGTGCTAATATGAGAAATCGATTGTGTCTTCCCCCATGACATTAGCGCCTAGGGTAGGCTAGGAGAACCCAGGCACTAGTGTATGAGCCTGGGCGTTGGCATATTTTCTCTGCTAAGGACCCAAGTCACATTCTAGGTCGTCCTGTAACTGTGTTCCTATTATGATTCTGTGTTGTACCATATAATGCTTTAACTCTGAGCTATTGTATGGGGTGATTTGTTCACCCAATGTATGCCCCCCTCATTTTGGGTGCATGTGACGTCGATAGCAGTGTGCAGCCTAAAAGAGAGGACCTAATGTTGTTTTGAATTGTACCCTACATGGGAGGGAACGTGCATGGTAAAAACCAAGACACATGTAAACAACATGGCTAGATACATGTGTTAGTAGGAAAAGTAGCAAACATGTCATAGTAAAATAATGTGATAAATAAACATGCCTATAAGATAGAACATGAAAAGTGGGTGTTAAACATGGGACATCACTCACAATGTCATAAGATAGTCAAGGTTGAAGCGACCATAAACAAACAAACAATGATCAAGCAATACATATGGCATAGCTTGAAAACAACGACATACAATGTCAAACAATAGAAAAAAATGTAACATATAACCATGGTGGCATATAATCCCTTAAGGAAAATGTTGCACATGAAGCACCCGTTAGCATGTTAAAAAGATAAAGATTATGTCAAAGCATGTATGTAGAAATGGAAAATAGTGTGTTAGAAAGTGGAAGTGGTAAATAATGAAACAGTAACACCTGTAATTTGTGAGAAAGTTGATTCCCCCAAGAGCCTTGGTGGGACTAGTAAGAGCTATAGTACCAAGCATCTATACATCGTGTAAATACATGTAAGAGATCTACATTCAATCCAAAATACCAAGTGAACACACGTGTATATGATAAAGATAATGACATAATAAGTATCAATCTAGCATGGGAAACAAATTGTACATGTAAGTGTGAGAAATTATGAGTAAATGTAACCAAGATATGCAATATGTCGTGTATGAAAGTAGTAGAATGGTATGTAATGTGAATGTGATAGGAGTAGTGTGCCTCCAGTGGATGTATATGAGTATGAGATGAGGTTCATTTATAAAATACCCCTCAACAATCAAGAGTGAACCATAGAACAAGAGTTCATCATTGGGAAATGGCCTGGAAACATTCTCTAGAAAGATAGATCATGAAGCATAGAGAGTGAAGAATGAATACAGTGAGTTTCACTTTATATTTAGACCCTCAGTAGTCGAGTATAAATCATTGAACTAGAGTGTGTCATAGGGTGAGGAGTGCATTCATACATAATAGTGTTTGAGATGCATCACATTGATTGGGTTATTAAGTGGCTTTCCAAGGAGAGTGGAAAGGCAATAGACGACACCCTAAGTTTGTCAGTGATGACATAGGGTTTGAGCCAATTAGGTTTGATTTTTACTTTTAGGTCATCCTTGATTATATTTTATGATTCTCCTTTAATACAAGGTCACCAATATTGAATTCATGTGGGAAGATTTTGTTATTATAATCTTGTGAAATGCGATCTTGATATAATCAGAGGTGTTATAGAGCTTGCATGTGCGACAAACAAGCATCTTAAGCTCATGGAGCCGGTTTTCTTGATATTCATTGTATTTGAGAATTCCTTTAAGTGATACCCGTAAGGAGGATATTCTGAGGTCTTATGGGATTATTTATTCAGTTCTGTAAATGAGTTAAAAAGGGTGTAGCTTTTGTGGGGTCGCACACACTAGTGTGGTAAGCCAAAAGAGCATATAAAATTTGATTATGCCAATTGTTTCCACTAGTATCAACGGTCTCGTGCAATATTTTGAATATTGTCTTATTAGTGGCCTTTTATTGGCCATTTCCCTGTGGATAACAAGGAGTGGAAAATGTTTTCTTGATTTTGAATTTGGTATAAATCCTTTTAACATCCTCATTTTTGAAAGAGGAGCTATTATCGGTGATAATGGTGGAGGGTAGGCCAAAGTGTGTAATAATGTGATTGGTAATAAAATGAAAGATATCGAGAGCCGTGGTGGTTTGTAAAGGTGTGGATTTGACCCATTTAATAAAGTATTCTATAGCAGTAATGATGAATTGTGCCCATTAACCTACTTAGAATTAATTTTTCCAACAAGATTAAAACCTCGTAAAGAAAAGGGCCATGATGGAGCAATGAGATGAAGGTCATATGCAGGTGCATGATGGATATTATTATGTTTTTGACATTTATCACAATGTTTGACATATTCTAAGAAATATTGTTCCATTATGGGCCAATAGTAGCCTTGGCATAGAAGCTTGTGAGACATAGCTTTTCTTGAAAAAAGGAAATCACATAGAATATCATGAACTTGAGAAACAACCATGGGTATGTCGCTGAGTCCTAAACATCACAAAAAATGACCATCAAATGATATTTTAAATAATAAAGAACCAATGCTAACATATTGTGTGGCCTCTCATCGTAGATGATGATATTCATGAGGTTGAAAGCCATCGGGAATGGTTTGTTGATATTTTTTTTATAGATCTGGGTGAACCATTCAAGATGATCATCACTACGTCTGACAACACATGTTTTAAAATGTGGATTACCATTATAAGGTTGTCACAAGTTTTGAATGATGAAGGTGGCTTGCTCATCAGTGATATCTTGAGGAATGAGTGATGCCACATTAGCCATAACATCTACCTGATGATTATCTTTTCAATGGATAACAGTGAGATAGTAGGACTCAAATGTAGCTAATATTGATTTGAAGAGGTTATTATATGGGATGAAATGATCCTCTTTGGTTTGATATATGTCATTAACTTAGTTAAAAATGAGTTGTGAATCACCATGTATTTGGATATTTTGAATAAGAAGTTTACGAGTGATAGTGAGGCCAAGAATGACAGCTTCATACTCAACGATGTTATTAGTACATGAGAATCCTAATCAATGTGCAAAAAGGGAGATGATCACCATGCAGATTAATAAACATGATCCCAATCATGATGCCTAAAAGGAAATGAGACCCATCTAATTACATATTCCAAGTATCAGTGTCAATGGTTTCAGTGGTAAATTCATCTTAGAAATTATCACAAATGGGTGATGTATAAGAAAGAGGGGCATTAACTAGTTGATTGACAATAACTTGTTCCTTGATGGATTTTTGTGGGATGATGTTGAAATCAAACTCTTTGAATAATATGACCCATCATGCAAGGCAACCTAAGAGATGAGTGAGAGCTAAGAGATAACATAAAGGATCTACTTTGTTAATTCTGTGAACCTCATTATTGAGAAGATAGCGTCACAACTTATCTACAAAAAAGATGAGGCTGAGACATAATGTTTTAATGTAGCTATAATTTCATTCGTAGGATGGAAAAGTGTGATTAACGTAATAAAAAACCCATTCACATTGAGAGTCATCATGTTGAGAAATAAGGGCCCCTAATACATGGAATGTAGTTGAAATGTACAAGAAGAAGGGTTGATCAGCCTGGAGAGGAACTAAAATAGGAGGATTTAATAGGTATGCTTTAATAGTCTCAAATGCATGTTGGCATTGGTCATCCCAAATGAACTTAGTGTCCTTTTTCATTAGACACATGAATGGTTGAGTTTTTTCAGCAAGCTATGTAATAAAATGCTAGATTGTGTGGATTTTACCCTGTAGTGAGCGTAATTTATGTAAATTACGAGGGGAAGGCATGTCAACAATAGCATGGATATTTTTAGGATTTATTTCAATGTCATGTTGGGAGATGATATAACCAAGGAGATTTCCGCTTACGACACCAAAGACCCACTTATTTGGATTGAGGTAAACTTTGTATTGTCGTAAGAATTCGAAGAGTGTTTGGATATCTTGAGCATTATTGGAACGATGCCGTGATTTTATGAGTATTTCATCAACATAATATTCAAGAATTTTGTGAATGTAGTAGTGAAAAATATGTGTCATTGTACACTAGTAAGTGGCCCATATGTTTTTAAGGCCGAAGGGCATAACAGTGTAAAAAAAGGTACCCCATGGGGTAGTAAATGAAGTCTTTTCTTGATTTGCATGGTTAATTTTTATCTAATTATAACCAACAAAGCCATCCACAAAGGAAATAATATCATAGCTAGTAGTGGAATTGACAATTACATCAATGTGTGGCAATGGGAAACTGTCTTTAGGGAAAACATTATTGAGATCACAAAAATCAGTGCAACAATAGACTTTTCCATCCAGTTTCATGATGGATATGATATTAGACACCCATTCTAAATAATCCACAGCACGTATAAAGCCAACATCTAAAAGTCATCGTATTTCTTCTTTGACTAATAGTGCAACTTTTGGATACAGTTTGCAGATTTTTTGTTGGACTAGTTTAACACCAAGGTTGAGGACTATATTGTGCATGGCTATGAAAGGATCTATACCAGGAATATCACTATAATATCATGAAAATATGTCAGATAATTTATGAAGCACTTTTTTAATCTCATCAGGTTCGATCGACGTAAGGGAAGAATCCAATAAAACCATTCGAGAGTTGTCAATAGTGTCAATATTGTATTCAATAGTTTATTCATTTAAAAGAATGGAATGGTCATCTATGTATGTATATGTAAGAATCGTATCATAAGTATCTATATTTATATTAGGTGATTTATATTCACCAAAGTAGGTGGTTGATTAAGTTAATAATTACAGTGGAGCAACTTCTAGGCACCATAACTTCTGCATTGTAGCTCCAATTGATCCCGTTCAAAGTGAAACAAAAAGCTTGGAATGTATAGAATGTGATGAAAGGGTGCAAACTTTGTTTAAAAAAATTTTACCCTTGAAATCCATGCCTAAATGTCCAAAATTGTAATTTTTGTAGTACTATCTAAAAATAGTAATTTCTAAAAATATTATGTTTTGCGAAATTATCACACTTGTAATTCTTGGAAGATGAAACAGCTCATCTCCCTCGAGACTGATGACCTTCCAAATTCCTCTGCCTTTTCATATTTATAAAAAATGGTATAAAATCATATGTTACCTGGAAAGTAGGACGAACATCTCCTTCCAGAGATAAATGATATAATCTAAGTCTTTTTGAGCAATATACATCTCTTTCCAGAGATAGTTCTTTAAATTACATCTGGCACAATTGTTATTCTATTCATTAAATATGAGACCCTCGGTTTTGGATCAACTGTTGTAGAAAGAAAAAATGGGAAGAATGTTTTTTTATGAAAATAAGGGAGATGATTGTAGGTACCCATATATTCTAAGAGAGAATCATCAGTAGTAAAACTGTCTAAATCAGGCCAAGTAAAGGAAGTAGGATAACAAATGAGTTTCGGGTGTAAGGTAGGAAGTTTAGAAGTATGTGAAATAACATAAAAATAAAGAGATGATGTGAGTGGAAGATGACAATTAATGCCAAGTTTAGTAGATTGAGTGGGAATAAATAATGGTTCTATGACACCTTGACAATGTCGGCCTAAACCAAAACCAGAAAACCCATAGCGAAGTAAATATTGATAACCAAGACCATATTGAGAGAAATGAGTATTATATGTAGAGGACATGGGAGCATTGGGTGAATTCTCAATAGTATTACGAAATGCAAATAGAGAGGGATCTACAAGGGCCTCATAGACAACACCTTGATATTGAAATTTTAGTCGTGCATGAAGAGTGGAAGGAACCACATGCATGGAATGGATCCAAGGCCACCCAAGAATAATGTTATAATTAAGATTATTGGGCATCATATGACATGGAATAGGTAGAGTACATGGCCCAACAGTGATGGGAAGTGTAATAGTACCCAAAACATGTTTCAGAATGTTATCAAAGCCATATATAAAAAAAGAGGAAGGAACTAAGGAGTCTTCAGAAAGACTGATTTGATGAAGAAATGATATATTGCAAATATTAAGACCATATCCATTATCTAATAAAGCACGTTTAACCCCAACATTATTGATATAGACTTGAATAGAAAGGGGGGGTCTCTATCTAAAATAGTTTGAGAAGGAAGATTAGAAGTTGTAAAAATAATATGCTCTTCATTGAAAGATAAAGCAGTGGTAAACTTATGGTATAAATATTCAAGAGAAGTATACAAGTGAATAAAAATATTATATAAAAATGATATGATTTTATGTGCACAATCAAGATTAGCCTGCAAGAAGGATGGAATGGAGATACTCATGGTGAGATAATCCCAGGGTATAATAACTAGACAAAAAGGAAAGGTACAAGAGTGTTTGAGTGCGGGTTCACCAAATGATTTAATTTAATTTGAATTAAATTTAAATATTTTAGAGTCACTACTGAACTAAATAATGTATAAAATATGAAATATTGAAATGACACAAGCAAGCTAAGATGTAATACTTAAAACCTTAAAAAATGAAGAGGGAAAGAGGACTTAGTTGATTTTCAGTTGGTTCGGGACTAATTTGAATTGGGAAAAATGATGAACAAGTTGGGTAAAGTGTCACAAATGTTGTCTGTAAATTATGAACTGCAAGAATAAGGCCATACATGGGCACCCATAATAGGACAGGGGTGCCTAGGCACCGAAGACCTCTTTTTGGAACCTATGACTACACAGATGCTCAGAAACTAATTTATGTAGTGTTGAAAAATCTTCATTGTTGCTTCATGTTGATCACTTGATAGTCATACAATGAATGGTGAAGATACCTGTAACTTGTAAAATAGAATTTCACCTTAAAAACCTACAAACTACATCAAACCAAAAAAGAAAGATGCAATATGGGGAGTCAGACTGACCCCGATGGTCACCTTAAGAGTGAACTTACGACTGAGCACTACACTACATCTTAGAATCCATGTAGTTTTTGTGAATGTGTGTGAGAATAATGCCCTATGATGCCCTTGTGTGAGTGTACTTGATAGAGAGATGTAGCTATAATGTAATAATGTAGTAAAATGTGTGGATGAAATAGAGAAAACTTCCACTTCCTATGATGTGTATGCAGAGAATTTAATCTATTGTCCCTTGAATGGATGCTAGATGGATGCTTTTGAGTGCTTTAGGTGTCTTTAGATGCAAGCTTAGGTGGTAGTAATAATGCTTAGTGTTTTTTCTTTGATTATGGTCACATAACTATGTATTTATATGATTCCCTTGTGTGAATTTTGTAATTGAAAATTGGAAGGACGAACCATAAGTGAAAAAGATGCCCAAAAGATAAAAGAGACCCCAAAGGAGTGAGTAAGGTGAAAAGGGTTAGGGGCACCCAGAGGAGACATGGGAACTTGAGCACTCCTGTCTTGGCATAGAACTGGTGTCTGGAGCCATAAAAGATAAATAAATAAAATAACAACTGTGCTATAGGGTGTGCAAGACCAAATAGAAAACAAGAAACGAAGAAAATATGCCAAAGATATTTTTCAATTGCTAGTTTTCTTGCTTAGGAATCATATGAATGCTAGTATGATTTTATGACCTAGAAATGTACCCAAGTGTGTGATTTTGTGTCTACACCTCCATCCTCCACCCTAAAGGTGCTTAGTTACTCAAAAAAATTAAATTTTTAGCTCAAATACATACCTTAGGCATATGTCGGATTCCACCAAAAATGCATCCATAACGCAATTTTTTTTTATTTTTACAACTTTTACAATGACCATTTTTTACAATAATTACAAATACAATAAATTTTTGGACTTTAACAATTGACTCACAATAACTAATGACTGTTAACACTTATTTGAAACAATACTAAACCAAACTATAACCACAAAATTTGACTCTAATGTTATATACTAAAAAGTATGAAAAGTCTCCACTTATAAAATTAAAAGACACAAGACTGAACATAAAACTTCACTTGTTATTGTTTGTTCTAGCTACAAATGCTTTAGGCTATCTCATTGCTCATCATGCTGCTCAAGGTCACATTCATGGAGTTTTACTTCCTGATCATGCGATGCAACTTAGTAATGGTCATTTTGCAGATGATTCCTTTCTTACCATTGCTGAATTTGAACAAAATGTGGCAATGGTTTTTGGAGGCCTTGATATGTTCTGCCTTACTTCTGGATCAGGCATTCATATGAATAATACCTTGGGCTATCAAAAAATTTGTTTACATATCCCAAACTAGTTAAAAGCATACCCATGGAAGTGGAATGGTAGAGGTGATCAATTTAAATTCTTAAGAATTCCTTTTTATTTTGATAGTGACTCCGCCACGCTATGGCAGTATGCTTTTAACAGAATTGAGCACGAGGTTTCTCGGTGGTCTTCTAAATCACTCTCTCTGCTAGTAAATTCTAAGTGTGTACTAAGATTCTTATTACCACCCATGTTTATTATTCTATGTCTTGGTGTCATTCCCGTGATTCATTTTCCATACTTGTGAAGCTATTGTGGGACTATATTTGGTGTAAAATATTTGGTTTAGTTGGCTTTCATAGGGTGGGTTGGGAGGTCTGTTGTCTCCCTCACGATCAATCTGGTATGGGAATCATTGATGTTTATCAAAAAAGTGTGGCCTTAAGTTCTAAATGGGTTTTGTGATGTCTGTTGGGTGCACAAGCCTAGAAAATTCTGCTATAGCACTGCATTGCTTCTGGTTCCCCATATGGAAAGAAATGTTGGAACAATATTGGATTGCACAAAATTATTATCACTAGGGATCTAGTCAGAATTACTAGTACCTTTGTTGCCAAAAGCATCTTGTAATCCTTTGAGTTAATGAACCTATTGTTGCGGTGGATTGGAAAAGACTTTCGTACTGGGATCTCTTTCAATTCTCAGAATATGTGGTGGAATCCCCTCATCAATGATGATAATCTTCCAGTTAGGGAAACTTCGATCATCAAATCTATCCAATTTTTCATAAAGGAATTCATACAATTTAGGATTTGGTCACCCGCAAAGACTGGGTTCCCTGGTTTAAGCTCAAGATGAAATTTAATCTTGTTAATTTGAATCTCTTGTCTATCTACAAAATTTAGGAATCAATGTTAGATGATATGCTCCAAAATCTGGGGCTTAAACCCCCAGATTCTTGGTGGCATGATTGGTGGTGGAATCATGAAATTTCCTTCCTCTGCTACAACACTAAAACAACTTATCATCTTTTGAGCCTAGTCTCTTCTGCCATTGCCAAAATCAATGCACATCAGGGTCTGTATTCTGCACCTTCCACCTGGATTCGTCAGCTTTCTCATGCTTGGAATTCTCTTCTTGATCCCAAATTTAATCATTTCCTATGGTGCCTTATTTATTAGGGTCTTCCTATTAGAGAACATCTAAGTCACATTGGCATCCCTAATCCTAAATGCCCCTTCTATTCTTGACCTGAATCTTTTAAACATTTATTTTGTTCTTGTCCCCATGCTCAAACTATCTGGACTTGGATACATTATTTTTTCCAACCTTACCATCCAAAATTATTTCACTGGCGTCCGGATTTTTTTGGATATTTCAGTCCATGTCCACATTATATTGATACTCCATGGAAATTTTTTAGAGCTTGCATTATTTTTCTTATTTGGAAATATCAAAATTATTTGATATTTCATAATGATCAATTTGTTGCTATCTTTTCCACTAATTAAAAAGTGGTTTTTTTTTTACTATGCGCATACAGATTCAATCTTAAGATGAAAAGGTTTTCCTAGAGTTTTCTCATTTACAGGAGTTTCTTGTACACTGGGGTAGTGTACCTTACATGATGAGTCAAGTCCTCCCGGATCCGTTGCCACTGCCACCTTAGCCATCTCTACCATGGTGGCTGCTACTTGCAGTATTGCATCATAGAATCTGCTCTCGCATCCATCACTCCACCTCTCCTTAGGATCACCCTTTAACTCCATCCTCCGATGGGCCTGGCTGGAGCCCTCATATGAGGGGGAAATACATAGATAGTTCTCTATTGTGGGGATCTCTATTTCCTGACATGAAGACTATGGATGGTTCTCCACCCCTGGTTGGGGAATTATTATTTCTTTGTAGATGCAGATGCTTGACCATGATGGTTGGCAGGTGGATCCTCACTCGGCCAAGCCAAATAGTGGAGTGTTTATCCCTCCCTGGGATGACCCTCCTCCTCCTCCTAGAGTGGTGGCTTGTGCCTAGTGTTTTATGATTTTTATCTCTTGTGCTCTCTGGTTTCCCTACAGGCATTTTTTTGTTGCCTACATGGCATTTTATGGGACCGTGAGTTTTTTGATCGCCCCCGCTAATGTAACTCTATTTTATTAACATTAATATAAGGGCAGTTCAAATAGTAAAACTTCACTTTATAACACAAATTAACAAACTAAACAAAACATGAATAAAAATATATATTCTCACAACCACTTATGACAACACTAACTGCTGAAACATCAATATCACAAAAATAACGTATTAAAAACTATAACTAAATATGAGTCAAAAGATGATAAATTCAACAATTATCCTAATTCCTTTAGAGGAGCATACTTATTTATGCAAATATCAATCCTTATAAGGGGTATTCAAATAAATGCAATGCACTAATGATTCAGGTGCAAGATATGACATGTTATAATGGAAAAAGGATGGTGTTGTGTTCCTCGAGCTATCCTCACCAATAATTCTAAATGTAATGCAAAATACTCCAACTATCAATATGATATTTCTAAACTCGATACAACTCTGTTTTTAATGTCAAATATCAAAGCCTTAAATGTTGTTAGAAAACATTCAGGCCAAGAAAATGCAGAACTGGATTTCAAAAGGGACAAACACCAAGTTTTCAAATTAAGGAAATTTAATCCAATGCAAGGTGTTATGAAGGGTTGTCTCTAAAGAAAAATGGACGAGTACATCAATGATTATTGATATTAGTTAATAGTTAGATGGAATTTTGTGCTCAATGCTCATGCAAATGCATCCAACTTTATCAACATCCTCACTGATGTAGAGTATGCAACCTTCATTGAATATCACATGTGCCTTCTTTTTGTGGTGGGGATGTAGTTGAATTGGAAAAAAAATAGATTGCAACTTGAATATGACTATTGAATCAATTTCATAGCATTGATTTGAACTTGAAACATTCCTTCACACTGAGAAACTTAAAAATTAAACTAACTATGAATGCCATATTAATGAAGTAAAATCATAACTTTGAGGCAACTAGAAATTCTATGGTGTTTCACCATTATATTTTTTTACTCCATCAATAAAAAATTACACAAAAAAAAGAATATATTACATGCTCTGATACCAAATGTGAAATTTGATCAGAGTTTTGCTAAAAAAAATCACACAGTAATAAAAACAATAAATGTTAGAATAGCTCAATTTCAATTCATTTGGGATGATAATACGATGATAGAGATTACAATTTATAGAGTTTGCAGTCCTACATTCATGGAGTTGAAATTCATCTTCAATCCCTAGCTAATATCAACCATCCACTTATCTCTCCCTGCAATTTGTCACACCAAACTTAACTATGTTATTTGTTCTCACAAATCACTTATATAATACTAACTGAATAATCTATCCTAAATTTAAGTGAGTTGTTTATGACAACTCACATATTCCAAATATTATAATTGACTCACATAATTTTTTTTACCCATACAAATACCATAAAGCACTAACACATAATTTCTTAACATAGGATTAACACACAACTTTGATTTATAAATTTTTTTATATTTTAATTATATGTCTATTTTATTTTTGCCTCTGTATTTTCATATGTCATTGTAAACATATAAATGAACATATTGGTAAAATATAAGTAAATTTACAACCACCAAACAATATCATAAGACATGTATGCAATAGGCCATATATATATATATATATCCAATATTTCAAAAATGGGTATATCATACAATTCTATACAATCCTTTGTTTTGCATACTCCTCCTTCACCCCTCAAAGGAGAATTTTCTAAGGTACAATAAAATGAAGTTTGAATACCTTCCTAAGTATGATAATCCAAGAAGGCCACCTTATATTTGGTACATGAGGCCTTGTCCGCCACCTAGGCAACCCTAATATCTAATCTACCTATAGTATTTACAACAATGTGAGCATATGATAATCACGTAGCTCAACATATATAGCTAGGGATGTTTGGGTCTGTTGGAAGTACACTAGACTGGGGGTGAATCAATCTTACAAAAATTTAATTTTTTTTACCATGATAAGTATTCAACATTCATTTAATCATTCATCATTCATAACCACATGAGAGCTTATTAGATGTGTATTAACCATTCACAAGAGCATGCAATAAGAGAGAGAACACATAGACACCAGATATAAGTGGGAAATCCTCATTAGGAAGAAAATGCACTTAAAACCATTTATTATATTACTCAAAGTAAGGATTTCCAAGAATATTACAGATCCTACAAGATTTGTTTAGTGAGACACCAAACCCACAAGGAACGCCAACCCCTAAAACCTTGTTGATATTAATCACAACAAAGGAATCCTATGAATAGGAATCATCATAAGAGATTTTAAAAAATAATGACCACATAAAATATGTCAATCTCACAGCTGATTTTGATCCAAGTGAAGCTCATAAACACATCGGACCCTCATCCAAATAAGCTCTCTCCAAACTCACTCTATTCTTCTCCTTAATGGGTTGAATGTATCAAATTTCATTGCACATATGATCCTCACACTCCTTTATGTATTCATAGGTCTTCTAATATTTTTTTACAAACCCTCAACACTCTTCTTCACTCCTCTATAGCTTGCACTTTTCTCCTCTTACACTCAACTAGTTCAAAAATGAACCAAAACATGCACTTTATGATACTAAACTTAAAATTATAACATAGGATAGTAAAAACCCAAGAGATAAACCATACCAACATTAAAACATAACACCACACTTATAAAAATTTATAATAATGACCCATGTTGGTCGGTCATGTACCAAGTCTCAAGACAAGCCCCAAAAAGGCTTAAAACCCCATCACCAAGCTCATCAAAGACCTCCAAACACATCACCATAATTATTCAATCCTCAAAAAGCCTTAAAAATGTAAAATACATCATAAAAACATCATCCGTGCTTGTATAAAGCTTTGCACCAATCATTTTCTTCATAACACCACTTAGTAGGATTATTTCCTACTCAAAACAAGCATTTCGAGGAACCATTATTTACCTATTAAGCTCAAGATCACCCAAGAACACATACAATATTCCATGTAACCATGCATTGGAAATAAAATGACATGTATAAAACATACATGCTTTCTAGACCTCATAAAATATTCAAAAAAGTAAACCACACCTCTTTTCCTCTTCAACAAACTGAACTATCGAGAAATCAGTTTTGGAAACTCAACTAGTTTCCCCCCTTGATGTCGCTTTCAAGAAATTTAAATGCCTTAAATAAGAATAAAATTCATTCCTATTCAATCTCCAATGGATAATAAACATCAGTTGATCCAAATTATGGGTCTTCTACATCAATCTTCTAGCCAAAACAATCATGTCCTGAACTAAACTAACTAGGTCAACTTGCGACCTCAACCATGCCACCTCAAAAAAAATTCAAAACTTCACCAAAACATGAAACATATCAAATTGAGTGTGTAAAAAACCCCCAAGGCCATTATACTCCTTCACCATGCCCAAAATTTCTCAAACACTTTCATTTTCCAACATTGCTAAAAAACCCTTTTAGGCCCAAAAAATAGTCTTCAAAGATAGGGCACAATTTTCCCTATAGGACTTCAACCATGACATTAAACCACTATAAAAATATAGTACAAATGCAAAGATATCATAAATTTTTATTTAGTGCATATGTTCAATGGCAATTTTTTTCCAAAAATTGGAAATATTCACAAACATGCCTTTTTGAATGGGGCCTACATATTGTCACAAGATCTATCATACCTCTTTGGAAATATGGATGAGTAATCTATAACCTAAAATCATCAATTTTTTTTGAAAAAATCCAATTTTATCACCTACCATGAATATCTTCTCCATCACTCTCAACTTAGGTTTTCAAACTCATAAAAAGTTGTTTATCTTTTCAAAATTCATTCATAACATTCTGGTAATTAAACCACTCTTGATTAACTAAAATAAGAAATTTGTGTTTCTATTATAGTGTAATCTAATGCTATACGAAGCAGTAAATAAATGAGATAATGCAATACAGAAATTTCCCAAGTAAACTAAGCAATGTAATGTAAAAACTGTAAATACAAAGAAAGGATAGAAAGACTTAGCTATGTCACAATGATGTTGAGGGTATTTTGAGCTAAAAACTTAGTAAAATGGAAGTATAGACTATCGTAACCATGCTTAGAAAATTGTGTGATTATCAGATAAGCCTGGACTAGGGCATTTATGAGGATATGAGCGCCCATTCTCTCCCATCCTTCTAGGCACTAGTGTCCCGACAGGTTTTCAGGCTCTGAATTTTTCTAGGTCACTAGGGTTTCAAACTTTTTCATCTTTGGTCACATGTATGTCGCAATATAGTCACCGAATGTCATTGTGAATAAAAAATGAAGATGATACCTACAAAACCCCAAGACAAACATCAAACCCTAAAAAAGAAAGATACGAATGAAGGGTTCGGACTGACCTCAGCTACCACAATGGTTGGATTACTAAATAAGTGTTGCACTACATTTTAAGCCCAAATGTAGTTCTTGTGAGTGTGTGCATCATGTGCCCTAGGTGCTCTTGTGCCAGTCACACTTTGTGAAGTAGTGAGCAATAACTATATGTAGAAAATGTAATAGAATGTGTGTATGGAATAGAATAGAATCCCCTCCCCATATGCTTGTGTGATGTAGATGAATCCGCCTTGTCCTTATGATGGAGCTAATAGATGCAAGTGATCTCCAAATGAATGCAATTCTAGGTGGATGATAGTAGTGACTAGTGCATGGTCCATCATTATGGTCTCATAACATTATATTTATAGGGTTATCTTGATCTAATTTCATAATTAACCTCAAAATAGTTGACCACCAAAAAGATAAAGATCTCAAATGGCTAGAAAGATCCCAAAAAGTGTCAGGAAAGTGGGAAAAAGACCAGGGTGCCCCTGGTAGGACCAAGATGCTCCAATACTGGCCTGGGCACCCCAATCTAGGTTAAAATAATGTGGAGTGACGAAAGCTGATTGGGCACGTGGGTGTAAGAGGTCAAGAATGAAATGACAATAGGATGGCCAAAAGATGGGGATTAATTAGTAATTTCTTCACTCAAAAACCTTATAAATAGTAGTATGAGACCTAGACTAAATAGTGTCTAAATCACATGATTTTATGTCTACATTTACCCCCACTTTATGTTGCTGAGAGGAAATCTCAGTAACATAAAGTAGATAGAGATGCGTACCTGATAATCCACGTAGAGTGATGTAGAAATGCATTGAAGGAATATATAAAGCATGGAATGATAGAAATATGATGGAGCATGGAAACTAAAGATGAAAATGAGAAAAAAAAAGTGATGAGAGTGAACCTAGGGTGGAAACACTTGTGTAACTATTGATGTGTGTGATGTACTCACATGGTTAGTATGACGTGTGGTGTCATGAAGTGTTATTGTTGACATTGTTGTTGTTACCCCCATTTGACTACTTATTTCTCATACAAACAGACCTGCAAGGAGAAAAAATGATCAAGTAGTAAAATCACATTTGGAAAGAACTTGTTTGACTTGTCTTCATTGAAATCAGACACTTCAGTTTTAGTGCTTAAAAAGAACATTTTCTTTTTCATTTCTACTTTATGTGCTACACCTAGTTCTCTAAATAGGTTGGAAAATTGATCAAAATCGGAAGTGACACTATTTGATTTTTATTTTTCACCCTTGCACACAAAGCCAAAATCACTAGGTATAAAGCATTTAAACAAAAACTCCTTCCCTAGCCTCACCTACTTGGAAGTGACATCCAAGAGGAAGAGCCTACACAGTACTCGGGCCGCGCTATAAATTCACGAAAGTTCTGGTATATATTGGCAAAGCACCTGACTCCCTTATCGTAGCGATGTGTGAAGTGCGGGGGTAGGCCCCTATATCAAGCCACATACCGGTCTTTTACTGAAGTGCCTTCGAGACTCCTCACCAAAACATTCCCCAAACCATCCTTAGTTTGGCCAATTGAGTAGTCCCCATTCTAAAAAGCCTTCCCAAACATTTTCTTTCTTAAAAGGCATGAAAATTTAAAAGAGATAATCACCCACGCTGCTTGAATTATCTGTGCATTAGTTAGATTAATCTCTTTCTGTGTTTTTGCTTGTTTATGACGGTCATCACCCGATCACAATCTAGAAAAATGGCTCAACTGGCCTCTTCTTCATCCGAGACCATCGCTAATGTGGATGTTTCAGCACCACTCGGGTCCTCTTTGGGACCACTATTAGTTGGTTCCCCATCTTGGTCATATAATCCTTTCTATCATCCTAAAGTGATCCCATCATGACCAGCTTCCCCCAATCCTTCAGAGGTGTCATCTGCCTCTGATATAGAGTATGTTCCTTGTGGAGATCCTGAATTTCAAGCACTCCTCGACCACAACCCGGTAGCCCTTATGGACTACCTAGTGCATAAATCTACTCACATATCTGATCAGGGACCACCGATCCAGCAAGTTTATGATTATTCTCATGAGCCATCCCAGGCTTTTATAGAGCAGTTAGCATACTTTTTCTCACCTCGAACCACGAAAGAAGGTGGCACATCTATGCCTCCTTTTTCTCTTCCACCGACCATGTTGACTGGTTCTCAAATGACCCTACCTATCCCTAGTGCCGCGGCTACCTCAGCTACCCCACAACATACTTTCGAGAGACCCTCTTCTTCAACTATGATGAGTGCATTCACGCTCCCACAAATTGTTGTTAATTCTTTTATGCCATCTATTGTATCTTAGGGTCAGTATCTCTCTGTGAACCAACCCCCTTCTATGAGTCAGTCGGCTCCTTCTCATCCTCCAGCTGGTCTTTCTTCTAATGCTCCAGTGACAATGACCTTTACCCATCCTTTGGCATCAACACCCCTAATAACCAATCCGACAGTCAAAATCCTCATTCAGAGTTTGTTTCCCGCCATATCAAATCAAATCAACACCCACATTCCTCAATCGATTCCAATTTAGTCAGCAAGTGTAGGAACACACCAATCATAGGCCCCATCTTTCAATCAACCACCTTTCTCTCAACCACTTGTCATCTCATATCCTATTTATACTCAGACTCCTTCACAACAAATACCTCATCAGGCGTCACCCAGAATGCCTGGTTATTCCTCTTATCATCCTGTTAATCAGTAGATGAATCCCCCATTAACACCTCAGTAGAACATACCATTTGATTCTTATACGGGACATACCAACATTCCCCCTCCTTAATTTGACGTCATCCAACTTCTTTTCATGAAAATCGCAGACCTATAAGCCTCCACCAAAGGGGCTCGCCCTTCATACTCTTTTGAAGAAGTATGTAATGAACCGATTCATCCATCAGTGGCTTTTAAGCCTTATCCTCCCAAATGGGAACTTCCTAAGTTCTCAAAATTTCATAGTTGGGAGGATCCTCAATAACAGCTATGAGCATTTAAACATGCTTGCTACCTTATAGTCCAGGACCAGAAGCTTATGCTCCGTACCTTTCCTATGTCTTTAACAGGGCCCGCTTTAGACTGGTACAATAACATACCCCAGCACTCTTTGTTTTCTTTTTCTCAATTAGCCCAGATGTTTGTTGAAAAATTCTCAATAAACATCACACATAAGATCTCGATCACAGATCTTTATAACATTCGTCAATTTGATGATGAGTCTATTGCAGACTTTGTCACCCGTTGGAGAGGAATAATAAATCAATTGTCCTTCTCCCTCCCTCAATCTCAACAAATCAAGTTGTTTACTCGATCTTGGGCCAATCATATTTCTTCCACTTTAAGGATTCACACCTTTCATACATTTGAGGAAGCTTTTACAATGGCACGCAAACTTGAGTCTCATGCCATTGAACAAGGAAAGTTAAAACTTCGTTCTAATTCTAAACCAGATTTTTCTTGGTTTACAAAATCAAACCCTTCCGCTTCTAACAAAGACAAGAATCAAGGATCCACCAATGCTATCGTATTAAAAACATCATGAGATGATAACACTTCTAATCAAACACCTCGGAGAGACTCTTCATCTTCTCATAAAGGACCTCCATCATCTCAGTCTTTTACTTCGTTGGGGGAATCATATGCTTCTATCTTAGAAAAAATGTTGGAAGTTCACATGATCGAACTTCCCCCTATTAGAAATATTTATGAAAGCCAAGAAAAACCATTTTGGTATCATGAAAATGACTTCTGTCATTATCATAGAAGTAAAGGCCATGATATTGAACGATGTCAGACCTTAAAAAATCTTGTCTAAAAGTTCATTGATAAAGGTGAGCTCATTCTAGATAACCCAAATGCTCCCCAAATGAAGCACTTGATGTTTTTAAACAACCTTTTCCAAATCATTCCCCGAACAATGATGCTTCAGGGTCTCAAAAACCAAACACTCATACTATCATCTTCATTTCTAATAATGATTCTTCTTCTAACTCGGAATCATCCACAAACATGTCAACTAAATCAGAACTCTCCTCCGCTCCTTGAAATTATGAGATTCCACCACCCTCAGATGGTCCATCTTTGAGTCTTCCTTTATTAGAAATAGAGTTGTCTCCCTTTGCCTCACCATTTGATCTTCCACCTATACTTGAGACAGTGTCATCTTCATCTATCTCGTCATCAGATATTCTTTCGGTGCTTGAGTTATTTACATCCCTTCAAATTCCCACTACGGATACTTCTACTTGTGTCGCTCCCATTTTTTTCGTGACCATGCCATTGGTTAATGTACCCATAGTTGTACCAACTTCTATGCCTTCAGAAGCATCCTCGATCTTGAATCTTCCTGTCTCTTTTCCTAAAGTAATTACACCCACAATTACTACATCTGAAGTACCCTCCTCACAAAAGGCTGCTTCTTCATTACCTACCTCTTCCACCATCAGTGCTTCCTTGCCTATTATGGAAACATCTAAAGAGATAACATCGACACCTATACTTCCAACTCTTGGACTCAGACATAAATAGTTGGAGTTTAAGCCTAGGGTTACATTGTCATCATTATCATCTCCTTTACTTCCTCCGAAACAGTTACAATCACCGTATGTGGTCGAAGTTGTCACTATTCCTGAAAAGGGAAAACCAATATTTTGGACCATCAAAAATCTTGGTGATTTCCCTCAAAAATCCCTCTTTGCGCCTCATAAAAGATTGGATTTATCCACTGGAAAGGCGTCTTCTTGTACAACACCATCTTCACCAGTGCCTCATAAAGTGGATTTACCTACTGGAAAGGCATCAACTCTTTTTTTAGAACCATCATCTTCATCACCAAAAACCAAGGCACCCTTTGTGCCTCCTATCAAATCTATTTTGGGAGCTCCTCCCCCTTATAAATCAGTCTTATCTAAATCATCGTCTATTTCAGCCAATCAGCCTTCTTCATCTCCAAAGACTAAAACACTTGTCATGTCTTCGTCATCTTCAAAATCTATCTTAGGAGCTCCTCCTCTGCTAAAATCAATCTTACCTCACTTGCTTCCATCTCAAGCACCTAAGGTCGCTTCTCCCAATGTCCAGAAGAGTAAAATAGTCCCTAAAAATACTGTCAAACCAGATATGCAAGTTATTTTACCCCGGCAGTCTACTAAGACTAAAGAGGTGCCTCCATCACCTCTGTCCTCATCTTCATCTACCAAATTCTATACTAAAATACTTCACTAAATTATCCAATCTTCATCTATATCTCTTCCTCTAATCAAGCCCTATAATCCCAAAGGAGTAAAACCTTCATGGTTCAACTCTGATTTGATTTGTGCTTACCATCACACTCCAGGTCATGACACTGAGGGATGTAAAGCCATTCAATTTGTCATTAACAACCTCTTGGAAGAAAGTGATCTTCTGTTGAAAGAGGAGGAGGAACAAGTGTCTCCTGTCACCCCAACTACATCTAAGCTTGAATAGTCTACTCATACCCCTAATTCTATTGATACTACTCCGGATGATCTTCCACCTTCTCACATCGACACAATTCGTATCGCCACTAGAACACAACGGTATGATAATCCATCACCTTCTACAGCCTCTCGACCATGAGTCATTATTTCTACTGCCCCCAAAGGAGTTCCTCTTTCCTCATCGGCCCCAAGACCTCGGGTCTCTTTTCGTGATTCACCTCGGGCTCAGATTCCCATGTCAGTTGAGGAGAGTGTTATGAAAAAACTCAGCCATGCTCTGGTCAAAATGTCTCCTTTTGACCTCATTTAGTCATCTCCCTAGCATCGCTAGGCTCTGATTGATAATCTACATCGTATCACGGTGAATTTAGATGAGCCCTAGCCTTTTTGAGATGGTTTTTGGATTGAATAGACTGTCAACCACCATCTCCTTTGAGGATTCTGAAATTCCCTCCTTTCTTATGAGGATTTAGAGGCTCCTCTCTTTATCACAGTTCAAATCAACAACACTACGTTAAAACACACTATGATCGACAATGGTGCTGCACTCAATGTCATTTCCTCCCACACATTTGAGCAACTTAAGTTACTAAAGAACGTAGTGTCACCACCACCTTTCGCCCTTCAATCATTTAACGATTTGCTGGTGGTTACTTTAGGAACTGTGGTCCTACCCATTCGGGTAGGAAAGAAACTACTTCATGAGCTTTTTTACATTGTTGAAGGAAAATTCCACTACAATATGATCCTCAGACGCTCTTGGATCTATACAGTGCACTGCGTTCCATCAACCCTCCATCAATGCATAAAATATCAGTATGAGGGAAAAATCTATACTCATCCAAGAGATCCTTTCCCGTCCGCACAATGTGACATGACTACAGGGTCTACCCCTCCAAAGGAGAACACTTTTTGTCCTGACTAGGCTTCATCCTCTTCCATACCTATAAAAAAACTACCATACAAAATTTGGAAGAAACATTGCAGCATTTTTCGCTAGGAGAGCTTCCTCTTCTCTCTTTTGATGCCCATCTCAAACCTAATGAGTATGGTAGGCTAGATAAACAACCTGAATATCAACCAGATCTTGGCCACATTATCATGATTGGTCTTCCCAATCAACAGACTAACTTCATCTATGATGGTATTGATACATCTCACTATCGTCCGGATTCTCCTCCTAGAGCCAAACGCTATTCGGAAGGGTTTTATTGTCTACAAAATCCCATGTTTGCAAAAACTTATTTATATTGATGCCCGTGGAAAGGATTTTGCCTGGGAAAGTATGAACAGGGTGTGCATGACCTCGCATCCATTCCAACTCTTAAACCACATCAAAAATTTGGTTTAGGGTTCAAACCTCTCTCGAAATCCACTGTCACCATTCTCGATGAGCCTCTTTCCATTGAGGAACCATCTTCTCCCATCAGGTCAGAAGCATCACTTGATGTGGATGACACCATCTCCATCCTGCCTAACTTTCTTCTAGTTAATACCATTTCCTTAGGTCCATTGACCTATAAGACTAATGGAAAATCTACTTCCATACCATTAGTCTTCCCCGAAATAGTCAGAGACGATTCTCCCACTATCAATACTATCCACTGTGTGGATGATGATTATGTCCTTACCTATCTAGGGGTAGAGGATTCTTATCTTCCTAAAACCATTCCTTCTGACACGTCTATGCTTCTCAATGAAGCCACTTTCGACCTTAATATAGGGACTTCTGAAGACCCTTGCATCATTAAGGTCGGCCAATCTCTTAACCCACAGGAGTTAGGAGACTTCACTGCATTTCTTTCTCACCATCGTCAAGCATTCGCTTGGTCATATGAAGATATGCCAGGCCTTGATCCTAAAATTGTGGTCCACAATATCGTTACTCTTCCAAACATCAAAACAATTAAACAAAAACTGCGTAAGATGTATCCTCGTGTTGCTCTACTTGTTAAAGAAGAGTTGCAGCGCTTGCTTTCCGCCAACTTCATCCAACCCATTGACTATCCACAATGGGTTTCAAATGTAGTACCAGTAACCAAAGCTACTAAGAAAATTTGAATTTACACTAAATTCTAGGATCTTAATCTCACTTGCCCGAAAGATGATTTCCCTCTACCTAATATCGATCAACTCATGGATTTAATTGCAGGTCACGAGATGCTATCTCTAATGGATGGTTTCTCTGGGTATAATCAAATTCTCATCACACTAGAGGACCAACATAAGACTTCCTTCATAACTCCTTGGGTGAATTTTTGTTATTGTGTCATGCTCTTCGGTCTTAAGAATGCAGGAGCAACTTATCAATGTGTAATGACCTACATCTTCCATGACCTCTTACACAAAAGTGTAGAAGATTACGTCGATGACATCCTTGGTAAGTCCAAACACCGTCAGGATCATCTTCTCATTCTTGCACCTCTCTTTGAGAGACTCATTCATTTTTGTCTTTGCTTAAATCCTTCTAAATGCGTGTTTGGCGTTCTCCCTGGTAAACTCTTAGGCTTTATCATTTCTATTAGGGGCATTGAAGTTGATCCCACAAAAATAAAGGCTATCCTCGAGATGCCTCCCCCTTCCAAATTAAAGAAACTCCATGGTCTTCAAGGACGCCTTTAATTAGTGCGTTGTTTTATCTCACAGCTTTTGGACCGTTGTCAACCTTTTCATCATCTCCTTCGTAAAAATGTTCATTTTGAATGGGATGAACATTGCCAAAAAGCCTTTGATGATCTCAAAGATTATCTTCTTTCTCCACCTGTGCTTATACCTCCACACGAAGGGGAGCCATTCTATCTTTATATTTCTATGACTGACTATGCTCTGGGAGCCATGATCTCACATCGGGATGCTAATGGTAAAGAACATGCCATCTATTATATTAATCGCACTCTTCATGAGTATGAAATGCGCTATTCCGAAGCTGAAAAACTATGTTGTGCTCTCTTCTTCGCAACTTCTAAACTTCGTCATTACCTCCTTAATCATAAAACCTACATTGTTAAAAATGTCAATCCACTCAAAACAATGCATGCAAAACCTTATCACAATGATTGTATCACTTGTTGGCTCATGCTCATGATAGAGTTTGACCTCGAGTTCATCTCGTAGAAATCTATCAAGGGTCAGGTCATTATGGATCAATTAGCTGATGCTCCTCTTCCGGAAACTCAAGTCCGGCTCACTCAATTCCCATACGAGTACATCTAACAAATCAATTTCAGTCTATCTCCATTTAAAGTAAAACTCTTCTTTGATGGGTCCAAGTGTCAGCAAGGGGGAGGCACAGGTTTCGTCATGATTCCTCCTTGGGGTGCACCTATCCTTGTCACACATAAGCTTAACTTTGAATGTACCAATAATATGGCCAAATATGAAGCTCTCATTTTAGGTCTTCAAAATGCCATTAATCTCGGTGCTCGCCATATTGACATCTTCGGTGACTCTGAGCTCATCGTTAACCAAGTCAATGGTGTCTATCAGTGTAAAAATGATATCCTTCAAAAATATCGTGATATCGTTCTCTTTCAACTTCAATATTTCGATAAATTTACTATCCAAGATATTCCTTGCACTGCAAACTAATTTGCAGATATGATGGCTTCTTTAGCCTCGCTTATTCCTCCATTCACTGAAGACTCACAACTTTATGTGCTTGTTCAACATTTAGACCAACCATCTCATCTCAGGCAGTTGACTTCAATCAACACTATCAAAACTGACACTCAAGATGGATGGTATCAGTACATTTTTTATTATCTATCATGTTTAGTGCTTCCTCCAGATCTGACTTCCAATGGTAGAAGATCTTTTATCCAATGTGTAAAACGCTATACTATTTTGGGTGGAATCCTTTACAAATGTGGATTTGATGGTATTTTACTTCGGTGCCTCAAAACCCCTGAATCATCTAAAGCCATTCAGGAGGTCCATGACGGTATCTGTGGTGGACACTTTGGTGGTTTGGCCATGGCTAAGTGCATCCTACATTTAGGCTATTATTGGCCGTCTCTTAATCACGATTGCTGTGACTATGTCAAGAAATGTGTCAAGTGTCAACAACACGCTAATCTCACACATATCCCTAGTCAGGCCTTATAACCTGTAGTGGATTTGTGGCCTTTTTCACAATGGGGTCTTGATCTCATTGGCCTCATCAATCCATGCTCTTCGTAGCGACATCACTCTATCATTACTGCCACAGAATACTTCACTAAATGGGTGGAGGCTATTCCTCTTTCATCAATCAAAGGTAAACCTATTGTTGATTTTTTCTATCAACACATCATCTGTCGCTTTGTTGTTCCTCACAAACTTATTACAGATAATGGCAAGTCCTTCAAAAACAAAGATTTACACAAACTTTGCGACACTTTCAATATTAAACTCATCTTTTCTTCTCCATACTATCCACAATCTAATGGCCAAGCTGAGGCTTCTAATAAAACTTTACGTACTATCCTCGCAAAGGTAACTAGTCGAGCTGGTAGGGATTGGCACTTACACATCCCTTTTGCTCTTTAGGCTTATCAGACTAGCATTCGTACCCCTACTAGTGCTACTCCCTTCTCTCTTGTCTATGGATCTGAGGCTGTCCTTCCTTTGGAAGTCTAGATTCCCTCTCTTCGCGTCTCTTTCAGAGAGTTTGTCTCTGATGAAGACTATCATATAAACCATCTAGCATAGCTTGAATTGTTAGATGAATGTCATCTTAACGCTCTTGAACATCATCAAGTCTATCTTGAGCACGTCAAGTGTGCTTATAAAAAGCATTTCCAGCAGCGTGACTTCTAAGTTGGTGATCTCATTCTTAAAGAAAACCAAAATGTCACTACTCTAGAATGGAGTCAACGTGGTAAGTTTGCTCCTAACTGGATGGGACCATATGTTGTCACTCATAAGTATGGGTCCGGGGCTTATCGCCTATCTTCCATGGATGGTATACCTAAAATGGAACCTCTTAATGCTTTGCATCTAAGGCCCTTCTACTGTTAAAATCTATCTTACATGATCTTAGTCACAAAATAGATCTTTCATCCATATGCAACCAATGATTCATTTCGTAGTGATTCAGAACTATGTGGTTCTCCGCATTATTTCTTTTATACCTTAAATATGAGTACCATGGCTCTACTCATGGCATTTTCCTTACGGATTTGTTCCTTCTCATGGTAGGAATACCTTAATCACTACTTCATCTGCCCTAGGTATTCATCTTGATCAAATCCACTTGGGGGCATGCGTACGTGCTTATACATGTTTTCTTCCCCTCTATTTGATCTATCTGGTCTAAACTCAGTTTCTTCCAAAGCTTTAAAAAAAAAGAGGAAAAAAAGATATGATATCCTAGTCCCAAAAGATACACTGATCCCTCGAAGGATAACTATCCTTGCCTTATCAAATAAAATAAAAAATGTAGACCATTCCTCGAAGGATGGCTACCATCGAAATCAAAAAAATAGACCGCTCCCTTGAAGGACGACTGTTTGTTTTATGGTTTTTTCAGCCTTTGCAGTAACAAACTTCCTTTATTGGCCATTTTTTTCACTTTTTAGCATCTCTGAAAGACTTCTCATATTGATTAGTCTTTCTATATCTAGCAGACTTCCCATATTGATCAGTCTTTCTATATCTAGCAAACTTCTTGCATAGACCAGTTTGCTTTTCTATCAAAGAAAAATAAAAAAAATTATAAAATCATGAAGGTGTGATATGAGACCTTTTCGATCATATGGAGATCATGTTTTCCCCATATGGGCACGCATTTAATCCTTCATGTGTTATGATGAGATGTATACTTATCTCTTGTCCTTGTCTACCTCCTAGATCTGGTTTGCGACTAACTAGTGTCAGGTTCATTTTATCTGTGTCTACGGCCTTGTGTTCATTGTCTTTCGACTTACCACCAAGGTCTCTATTTATGGTCGATTAGGGGACTAACTTATCATTCTTTTTCCTATGTAGGTGTAGTGATTTTTATTTTTTATTTTTAAAGGATAAGAACATACATCACTTTCTTTTCATTTAATCAAATGGACATTACCCATGTTCATTCGTTATTTATCTAGTTAAATTGACATTTGACATGTTAATTTAATCAATCAAATCTATCATCTATCTATGCTCATCTTATCTACTTCATCTAAAAACATCAAAGAAAAATATATCATGTGGATCCATCTATCTATAACATGCTAATCAATTATACATCCATGACAAATTAAAATTCAAACACATCTATCAATCTATCATCTATAACATTCATCTATATCCATCAAAATTACATAATATCTATCCATAACATCTATCCCTATCTATCAAAATTAAATGCATGAGTCTAATCACATAACAAAAAATGATAAATAAATATACATATATCTGTTTGTACAAAAGAAGGTATGGCTTCCAATCAAGCCGTATACATCGTATCTAAAAAATGCCTTCAAATCGAGGCTACATCATCATATCTCTATAAATCATATCTCTACATCAGTATATCTCTACAAAATATCACATCTATATAGTAAAATCAGATAGGTGGAAAACACTATCTCCTCCACCCTCCTCTGGTCTGGGCTATCTCTCCTAACTATCTCCTACAAAGCTGGAGATGCCCACTGCCATGGCCCTACCACCTCCTTGATCTCCTCTGGTGCTCGCACCCTCCGAATCACCACCAGCAGTAGTTGTCACTTTCCTCCTTCTCGCTTCATACCAAGATACATCCGGGCCATGCTGTGTCAGGGCACCCTCATAATATCTCAGCTCGGCAAGGAGAGCCTGATAGGTACTCAGAATCACCATACTGGGTGCTGTTAATGGCGCTGCTACTGGTGGTGGTCCTCCTACTACCGTACCTTGTCCCCTTGACTTTGAGTTGGTGCCTGTATCACCATATTTATCCCTGAGGGCCAACCTGTGCCTGTGATATCGATATCTCTACTGGATCACTGTATCCCACTCATGACGAGTGGTGTCTCTCTCTTGTATCAAGGTGTCCCTCTCCTCTGTCAGGGTCTTAATCTCCTCGAGGGCAGTCTGGTGTGTCTGTATTAAGGCAGCATGCTCTCCCTCAAGTCTCTCTAGCACTGCTGCTAGATCCTCCTCACTTGCCTCTGTAGATGTGAGGAGATGCCGTGGTAGCTCCACATGGTACCACGCCTCGTAGCCCTCATCTACTCCTTCATCATCATCATCATCTGTAGGAGGTGGGGCCTCCCTGAGTGGATCTGCTGGAATCAGTATAGGTAGGTTTGTCTCCCTGCTATCCCGTCTATATGGCATATATATAGTTGGGATGATATGAATCAAACCAAACTTCCTCAACACACGTATAAACAAGACTCACTCTAAGAACTCTGGCCTGTGACCCCTGACCACCCTACTGCGTCTCAACTCCACCAGGTGGGCATCCTATCTGGCCCATATTGGATAGACCCTGTATGGTCTCCATATCACCTGTGCTGGTGTCAGATTCCTGAATCTCTCTAAATGCCACTATGAGGATCTCCCTGTATCTCCTAGGGCCATGTCTTCCTGCCATCGTTGAAATCCATACTCAAGGGCTCCCTCTGCTCTTGACATCCATGGAAGCCTAGATGGCTTGATCATTGATAAATGGTCATATGCCTAGCAATGGAGCACAAAAATGACGTCTATCCTAGTCCACCTACCTATGGTATACTTCCACAACTCATAATATATCTGTGCCAGTAATGCGTCAGTAAATGCAAAAACCTGCATGAACTCTAAGATATCGCAGACACAGTCAAACAGTAGTGGGAACCGTCCACCTCTAGAATCTGGTAATTCATAGTATGAGATAGCCATCTGGATCAGGGCTATCAGTCTACTCCTAGGGTCATCCTACCGGTACTGTGAGATTGTCCTCATAGCCTTAGAAAGTATCTCTACATCATCTACCCTATGCCCATATAATCGTACTAGGGCCCTCCTCTACTTCTCCCATGGGGTGATCTCTATCAGGTCCCCTGTAATCGGTAACTTGAGGATCCTATAGATGTCCTCATGGGTGATGGTCATCTCACCCGTCTGAAACCAAAATGTGTAGGTTTGGCTATCCCATTGCTACACCAATGCTCTCATGAGCTCCACGTCTCGGGGTACCTACCTATAATAATGGAAACCCCCTAGTCCAGCTAACTCCAAATGGAGCCACTCAACATCTGTCACATCTGGTAGTATGGTCTCCAGTAGCTCGGGAATAACATCCCGCATGTGTAGGACCTCTTGTGCCTGCATCATATCAAACATCATCATTAGTTTCATATTTATCAAAATCAACATCATTAAACTTTTATCAAAATCTTTCTCAAAAGTTTCCAAGTGTCTCTTTTTTTTTCAATCGGCGCCGACTCATTTCAATCAGTGTCGTTTACTTGACAGTCGACACCGATTGTATTACAATTAGTGCCGATCGCTTTCAAATTGGCGCCAATTTTTAAATCGACACCGACTACGAGGTAGAGCGCTAAAAAAGCCCTCTTGCCTCTTCCTACAAAAAACATGCAAACATTAAATCTACAGAGCTAAGGAAGGACCACTTACCCATGGTCATGTCCTCTTCCTCTTTTGACTGCTTCCGGAGGCTTCCATGTTGCTCAAATTCAATTTTTGACTTTTTCTAAATCAATCGTCACAGTGCAAATGAATCGTTACCGTTCACCTTTTCTATACTTATAGGTTATCGGAGCGGTCGGCACCGATTATTTTGATCGGTGCCATTTTTTGTGGTAGACATCGATTAGGGGTAGTTGACGTCGATTGGAGCCCATTGCTGTTGATCGAGTATATTTTGATATATTTATTCCTCTGGTCCCATCAGGACATGCTTCGTCCTCATCTGTTATCCTGTCTTACGCATGTGCCACGCATAGCACACCTGTTTTGCCTAGTTTGGTAGCAGTTCAATTTCAAAGTCCACTGTAGTGGCCATATGTCGATTTCCGTAGTAGCTCTCCTCTCAAGGCCATCGCTTCATCCTCCTTACCTAAGCATTGATGCTTGGCTTGTTTATTTGATCGTTGTTATGATCTTATTTTCACCTTTCAGCACATATTTTTAGTGTTATCACCCATTCCGAGTTCTTCCCTGTACATGGGTAACTCACGTTTTTTGTAACCTAAAGATAGTGGGTTTGTAGAAACTAATGCCGTCTTGTTCGAAGGTCGTCTAGTTATCCCTACCAATGTGTCACTCTTTGGTTGTTACTATTTTGTAGTCACCTTTAACTCACCAGTCTGTAGCCACTTACGTCGTCTCATACGAAGACCGTCTAGTCTGCCCTACCAATGTGAGTTCCTTAGGTCACTGCCTTTTTTTGTTTTTTATGTGCGTCATCAATGATCAAATTTACTCCATGTATCTTACTGGGGCATCATCCCTTCTACTCTTTCTTATCTATACCTTTCAAATTTGGGATTGGTTGGCTCTTTTCAGGCCACCCCATCCCTAGTTTGAGGGGGAACACATCATCAATGTTCTTCCTCTTCTTCCAACTCCTTGTTTTTGTCTAACGACATTGCTTATCACAAAGTTACTCGACAAAAGTGGAAAATGTAGACACATAAAATTGGTTACCCAATTTGGTGTCCCCTAGGTTTGCTTATCTTCTCGGGTAACCCAGGGCACCATTATATCACCACTCCTTCCTTAGGGTATTAATTAAATATCTAGTTTAAAGGCCTATTCTAAGTTTGCTACACCCCATTATATTTATCCCATGGTTAATTAAATATTAACCATGTAATCCTATCTTCTAGATTTATTCTACTTCTACTTATTCACCCCATATCACTTCCCAACCTCTCATGCTATTATTATCCATCTATCCCACCTATTTCTCCTCTCCTGAAACCGTGTAGTGGGATTTTTCTCGTATTTGAGTAGAAGGGATAATATTCTCATCCTTCCAATTCATTCCGTTTTGCCACTTTGGGAGTCTGTCCCCTGATCGGTGCCAACCATTTCTCGATCGACACCGATTTTTTGGAGCAGCACCGATTTTATCTCGGTTGGCGCCGACTATAAATTTACGACCTGAGATCCTCTCTAGTTAGATTCAGAAGAGTTGGTTGCCTAGAGATTACTTTGTCTGAGTGATTACTTTCTCACTTTATGTGAGAAAGAGAGTGAGTTTTGTGTAGTTTAATCCCTGAGAGGTGTACTGTTACTCTGTTCGCATGTCTACCACTCTTGTGGGTCTCCACATCTCCCTTGGTCATCATTAATCATCAATCAAGCATTTTTCAGGTATTCCCCTTTGTTAGTTTATGTAATTTCCTTTTGGTCAACACCAATAAGGCTTTTCTTCGGTTTCTGGGTTAGAATCCATCAAATTTCTACCTCAGATTCCCTTTTCTTGTCTTCAGTCTCTACTTTCTAATCAATCTTCAGTAATCTGGGCTTACATTTAATCCGTGTTGGCTTAGCTTGCTTTCTTCTTTTACTCTCTGGCCTTATGTCTTCCTGTGTGTCCAATCGACACCGATTCCATCTGAATCAATGCCGACTCAAACAATTGCTGCCGATTACTTTCTGATCGATGCCAACCCAAATAATGGATGCTGATCACTGTCTGATCGACGCTAAATAGTCCATAGAAAAGTATAGAATTCAGGTAACACAATTTCAGTTTGGTTTTTACAGTTACCTGCTTTCTTTCAGTTTCTACTACGGTTTTTACATTTTGTCTATTTTTTTAATTAGAAAACCTAAATATTTATTTACATCTTCATCATGTATGTCTTTACTCTTGATTGAAAAATGTGAACTAACATCTGTCGAGGAAGCTCTTTACTTCCCAGACCCGCTTGCAGGGCAGTTCACCCATATATCGTCTAACATCATCTTTTTCTGCCAAGGATTTACGCATCGTAGGTTTCTTGGATCTACTTTAAAGGATTTCTCGTGTACACCCATCTTATCTCCATCAACATTCTTTCCATCTACGTCTTCAGATCTTATCCAATTAATTAGGTATAGATTTCATTTGAATTTTTTAGGGTTTTTGTGTTTAGTTTGGTGCACTAACTTGGATAGGTAACAAGCACGTAAATTCTTAATCTATAGATGCATTCGATGCAAGATTGGTACGAGTTGGGTACAAGCATTGGGTACCTATTAAGGGAGAGTGCATGGCTGCACATGATGTAGCATATTATAGGCACACACTAGAGGGGTTGTCAGGGGTTGACATGATTTGGAGGCCATATGTTGTCTTCCCCTTGTACATACACATGGCCATGGATTTGGATGAGCTACAACTATTGAGGTGGATAGAGGGACACCATGCTAATGAGCACAAGATGATACTTGTAAATAGGGTCAGATGATAGTTTGGGCTACCCCAAGATGTGCCTCTGTCATTCCCATAGTACATGAGAGATGACGTAGAGAGGCCTATGCCTCTACCATAGCCGACGGTGTCGAAAGGGTAGGAGGAGTAGGTGGTGGAACTGCGGATTGATGACATCGAGGTTATTATTAGATATAGGTAGTGGTTGGTGGCACAGCTATGGGAAGCACCACCGAGGCCAGGGAATCCTGACCTAGCCACTATTATAGTTAAGAGGAACATATTACAGGGGCAGGTGTCCACCCTTTTGACACACCTGGGAATATTACAAGGGAAACGTATAGGTTCAGAGGCACATGTGGTAGCCCTGGATGCCTAAGTTATAAGGACAGGTACCCGTAAAGGGTGGGAATGGAGATGGGGGACAAGCAGCCACTCTACTGGCATAAATAATAGGTCTGTAGGGTCAGTTGGCCACTAAAAAGGCTCATATTGTGACCCTACAAGCCTAGGTCATAGCACATGCACCCTCACAGGCCTAGGGATAGGGTCCCATATTACAGGCAGTAGTAGAACAGGGTCCCACGGTACAAGGAGGAGGGCAGATTTCACAGGTATAGGGGTCAAGGCCAATATTAGAAGGACATATCTCATAGGTTACAGTGGGACCTATGGCACCACCACAGACAGTACCGATGTCGAGATTCAAGGATGCTATGAATGAAGATAGATATTATTAGGATCACTTGATGACTGTTGGGATAGATGTCCCCTCCTATTGTTTCACTCGGAATGATTCGTTCCTTTTAGAAACAGATAAGGTTAGGGGCTAGGAGGAATACCTGTAGAATGTCGAGATGGTGTGCGCGTACCGTAGAGAAAGATCAGGCTGATTGCGAAGAACTCCTTTTTGTCTTGGAAGGAACTACCTGCAAATAAGAACACAAGACCACAAGATTTTGATTAGACAATAAATGAGGAAGACTGCCTTGGGCCCAGGAAATATAAAACTTTCCTTTCGAAGGTGGGTCAGTTTCCCTGCTAATATGAATTAACACAAATGACTGCAAAATATCAATTAGAGTTACTTGGTTGAAACTGGGTAGGAGAAAGGCTGGTTTTCTGGTTTTGATCGGAGGAACCGATGCAGGTTACTGATAACCGATACCAGTTTCTGGTAACCGATACCGGTCGGTTCTAGGATCTGTAGGTTACCTTGCTTTGATGGGCTAGTTGTGTTGTTTATAAGGCTGGTTTATAGGATGATATTAGGAAATGAGATGATGAGAGGTAAAAGAATGACAGTTAGATGCAATATGCACGTTGGGTAGTGGATTCAGAAACGGATTTAGGAGGACTATGATTCAAAGAGGCATAAGAAATGTTATAATAGAGGACATGCAAGATGTGGCTTACTAGTTTTGAAAAAGACGCAAGTTGATCTCCTTTGCTGCAAATGCTTCTGGTATTCTTCACTCATCTCTACTCAGTCAAGTGAAGGTCTGGACTCTGTTTTTCGCTCCCAATGATCTCTGTTGATTCAAAAATCATTCGACCTGATCCCCAAAAATGAAATTCCGATCCTTTGTTTTTGGTTTGGGGAGCCCATTTACAGGGAACCGATGGCGGTTGCGTAACCGACGGCGGTTGAGTAGGAACCGGCATCGGTAAGGAAAAAGTAGGCTATTTTTTAGTAAAATAGCCCACCTTCCCTGCTTTTCTCCCGAGAGATCAATCGCGGGCTTGGTCAAGTGGCTAGAAGGTCAGTTTTGGGTGCGAGTAAGGAGGCATTAGTTATGGATGTGAGTCTAGACCAAGTCATAGGTCTTAATTAGGTTAGTTTAGGGTTGGGGCTAGGTCATGATGAGGTGGCAAAATGAGGGTGGCAGGTAAGGTGATGTGGATTTATCAATTACAAGGTAATTAATAAATAATTGTGTAAGGTTTAGGTGATGAGGTTAAGTTGCGAGATGAGATGCAGGTCACAAGGGGTCGTAAGACACAAATTTGGTGTCTACATTAGCCCTTTATTGTCGTGTAGCTTGTTTTGTAAAGCTGCACGGACAATAATATGAAGTGGTTTCCCCTGTTAAGGGTATAGGTAATCCCCCTCAAATCTATCACAGATTGAGTGAACGGGAAATCAGGGATAGGGTTGATAAAGGGTAAATGGGGTAGAGGGGATGGTAAGATGGTGGGGTAGGTCCAAGGAAGCAGACGCATGGTATAAATGCAATAGTACGACTAGGGTACATGATTTGACGAGCAAACCAGTAGTGCATAGGCAAAGGTCGATAGTTTATCCAAACAAGGGTGATATAATCCTGGTATACCAAGGCATATGAAGTAGCTCCAGGGTATATAATAGGTAAGGTACAGGAACGTTTAGGCATGTCTCGACAGTACCAAATGGTTGGTTTAGGTTGAGATAAACGTCATGGTCTATGGTCTGAGGCAAAGTTGGTCGACAGATCAAGTCAAGGACCCTAATCATGCTAAAACACGAGAACAGGTGAGCTCGATTGAACAAAAAACTACAGGATGGGTGGATAAAAGTAAAATGGTTTTGATTTTGGGTAAGGTATTGGAGTGATACGGCCGTGGGTCGGGCCGAGTTGTTGGGTTGCAGCCTTGGGTCGGGCCGGTTTGTTAGGGCGAGGCCTTGGGTCGGGCCGGTAGGGTAGGGCGAGGCCTTGGGTCGGGCCGGTAGGGTAGGGCGAGGCCTTGGGCCGGGCCGGTTGGGTAGGGCGAGGCCTTTGGTCGGGCCGGTAGGGTAGGGTGAGTCCTTGGGTAGAGATATGTATGTTGATTTGAGTTATAATAATAAGAATGTTTTCATTTTGACTTTCGGTGTTTTGAAAAAGGCTAAAGAGGAATGTTGATTAAATAGAAATACACAAAAAATATTTATATTTACCACACATGATAGGTTATGGTAGGGGATGGTCGAGCTAACCTTGGGAGACCCTATGTCTCCGAAGTGCTGCCTACATAGCCCATTGCACAAAGCAAGGAGGGGCCTCAGACCGATGTAGTTTCTCCCTTCGGATCAGGGAGAGGTGAATTCAGGCAATTTTAGGTACGGTTTAGGCAATTGGTTGATTGGTAAGAGGTATTGATATTAATATTGGTAAGGTAAGATTGTTGGTGTCGGAAATGAATTGGTGATGTTGTAAAAGGTATAAGAGAAGCGAAAGTTAGCCTACCCAAGTGGTAGGGGAACCATGTCCTGATTAAGATCAACACACAATCCTAGATGCGAGGCAAAGCGGAAAGAGTGCTCCGTAGGTGAAAAGAGCTAAACAAACCACGAAACGTAGAGCGAGCTTGAAGCCCTAGGTACCGTGCATAGACGAGAAGTCCATAGGTGAAAAGAGTTGTATGATCACAATATATCAGGTGAATGTTACGTCCCTTGAGTTGAAACAAATGGTGAGGTGAGGTGGATGATATAGCTGAGGTACAGAGAATGTATTACAAAGTGAGTGTTCTGACGAAAGAGAACCTACCCCTAAATAGACGAGTCCATGACCCAAAAAGTTCTTTTTGAATGAGGCCTTTATTTTACTGAATATAGACTGATCGATGCGGGAAGTCTACAAGGGATATTGATTGTGCTATTCTTGAGGTCTTCACGAAGCTGATCAATGCGAGAAGCTTCTGATAAAGGCTGACTGTGTATAGCTGTCCTTCGAGGGAGCAGTCTATTTATAGTAGCAGATATGATTTTAGTGCATAGCTGTCCTTCGGGGTGAGCAGTCTATATAAAATAGCAGCAATAATTTGGCATATAGCTGTCCTTCGAGGGAACAGTCTATATATAATTTAGATAGCTAGATGTTCTTTTGGCGTGAAGCATCTAGTTTGGTAGGAAGTTTGACTCAAGAAAATCCCATAAGAATACGGCTTATTTTAATACTTTGAAGTCATGGACTAGACTAAAAAGGGGAAGGCATCGTTTAGGTGAGGTGAGAATCAAACTATGTGAGCTTGATTTTTATTATGAGGTGTAGGAAACGAAGTGCATGTGGTGGTATGTGAGCTCAAGGGATGAGCGGCAGGTAGATAAGAAGTGATATAACACTAAATTCAATAGTAGAATGGTCGAAGATGCAAGGCATTAAGGGGTTCAAGCTCAGGCTTACCATTAAGCGAAGCTAAACAATAAGTGCCTGATCCATAGGTGTGAGTGATTATGTAAGGCCCAATCCAATTGGGAGCAAATTTTCCACGTTTGCTCTTTTCTATTTTGGTGACATGTTGATTCTCTTTGAGGACAAGATCACCAACCTTAAAGGTACGCTCATGAAGTCGCTTATCATAAGCACGTTTGAAGTGTTTTTGATAGATTTTGAAGGTGATCAAGAGCTGTAAGACGACGTTCGTCAAGGAGCTCTAATTGGGCTAACCGCTCTTGGCGGAAATCATCGTTGGTGAGGAATATCCTGAAGAGATATTCTAAGGGAGGGTATTTGTATTTCGAGAGGAAAAACAAGCCTCGGTACCATATACCAAAGAAAAAGGTGTGGCATTAGTAGAGGTACGGATGCTAGTACGATAAGACCCAAAGGGCAAAGGGGATGTGATTGTGCCAATTTTGTCCGGACTCATTGACAACTTTCATGAGGATTTTGGTTAGGGTTTTATTAGAGGATTCGGCTTGTCCATTTTCTTGTGGATAGTAGGGTGATGAGAAGCTGAGTTTGATACCAAAGTTGTCACAAAGGTCTTGCAACAACCTATTTTTGAAAGATTTTCCATTATCTGTAATCAGGTGATGAGGAACACCAAAACGACAGATAATGTGGTGGTTAATGAACTCTACAATTTTTTCTTTTTTAGTTGAAATGAGTGGAATAGCCTCCACCCATTTGGTGTAATATTTAGTTGCTGTGATAATCCATCGGTGACGTTGTGAAGAGGACGGGTGAATCTCACCAATAAGGTCTAAACCCCATTGTGAGAAGGGCCAAAGATCTCGAGCGACCTGGAGCGGGTGGCTAGGAGTATGTTGAAGGTTGGCATGTTGTTGACACATAACACAACGCTTAACATATTCGTAGCAGTCGTTATTAAGAGTAGGCCAATAATAACCAAGGTGAAGGATTCATTTGGCCATGGCAAGGCCACTAAAATGTCCACCACAAATACCGTCATGGACTTGTTGGATGGTATGGGTGATCTCCACACCGGTGAGACATCGAAGGAGGATGCCGTCAAAGCCACGTTTATAAAGGAGTCCCCCCATAACTACATAATGAGAAATGCGTTTAAGAAAAGCACGTTTACCAGTACTAGTAAGGTCAGAAGGGAGAACCGAGGTTGTAAGGTAGTCATGGAATTGGTGATACCAAGTATCCTGCGAGTTAGCAGACACAGTATTTATCATACAAACAACCGGGGCTGAATAAGATGGGGCAAAAAGTTGTTGGACCACGACAAATAATGTCATAGTCAGTTGATGAAGCTGGAATTTGCGAGGCTAAGCAAGCCATAGTATCCGCAAATTTGTTAGTGGAGCGGGGAATGGTTTGGATATAATAGTGAGTAAATAAGGCTAGAAGTGAGTCCACGTAGTATTTGTATTTTTGAAGTTCCTCATTTTTACATTGGTAGATGCCCATAAACTTGATTGACTACCAATTGAGAGTCGCCAAAAATATTGATAGATTTGATACCTAAGTGTATCGCAAACTTGGAGACCCCAGAACAAGGGCCTCGTATTCCGCTGTATTATTAGTGCAGGGGAAATCAAGCCAGAATGAAAGAGGCATAGGTTCAGCGTCAAGAGGGATGAGAACAACGCTGGCTCCTCCGCCGCGCTGGCATTTTAGATCCATCGAAGAAGAGGGTCATTTGATACGACTCTTCCGCGAGTGAAAGAGTGGCGATGAGTTCGTCGGGGAATATAAAATTGGTAAATTGTTCCCCAAGTAAAGGGGCTTCTGCAAGTTGGTCTGCGATGGTTTGTCCTTTGATTGATTTCTGGTGGACGAACTCAAGGTCGAGGTCGGTGAGGAGCATGAGCCATCGGGTGATGCGTTGGTTTAGATGAGGTTTGGCATACATGTAATGGATTGGGGTCTGTGTTGGTGATGACGAAAGTTTTGTGATTCAGAAGGTAGTGTCGGAGCTTGGTAGCCACAAATGATAGGGCTAGGCACAACTTTTCTACATGTGTATACCTAGTCTCATAATCCACCAAAGTACGACTTATATAATAAACGGCTTGTTCTCGATTTTCAGAGTCACGATGTGTAAACATGGCCCCTACAGCGTGGTCAGTGGCGGAAAGGTAAAGGTAGAAAGGGCGGTCGTCTTGAGGTGGGATAAGCACGGGTGGCTGCAAGAGATAAGTTTTGAGAGCTTCAAAGGTTTGGTGGCACTCTTGGCTCCATTGAAACTCAATGTCCTTTTTAAGGAGGTGATGGAATGGTTGACATCGATCTGAGAGTTGGGGAGATGAAATGTCGGATAGATTGTAACTTACCTTGTAAGCTACGCAATTGTTTGAGATTAGTAGGTGGGTGGCATTTCTATGAATAGCTTTGACTTTAGATGGATCGACCTCAATGCCACGCAAAGAGACGATAAAACCAAGAAGCTTTCCCGAAAGGACACCAAAGACACATTTCTTTGGTTGAAGACAGACAGAATATTGTAACAGGCGAGTCAAAAATAATGGTTAAAACATCGAGATGTTCACTGCGATGTTTAGACTTGCCAAGAAGATCGTCGACGTAATCTTCAAGGATAGTGTGCATAATGTCATGAAAAATATAGGACATAGCCCGCTGATAGGTTGCACCAGCATTCGTAAGGCCAAATGGCATTACACGGTAACAGAAGGTTCCCCAAGGAGTTATGAAGGTAGTTATTGTGTTGATCGGTAGGGGCAACCAAAATTTGGTTGTATCCTGAAAAGCCATCCATGAGAGAAAGCATTTAATGACCCGTAGTGAGATCAACAAGTTGATCAATACTTGGGAGGGGGAAGTCATCCTTAGGGCAAGCGAGGTTAAGATCCCAGAAATCTGTGCATATCCGAAGTCCCCCCATTGCTTTAGTGACAGGTACGATGTTAGAAATCCATTGAGGATAGTCAATAGGCAGAATGAAGGAAACAGAAAGGAGTTGTTGGAGCTCCTCTTTGACCAAGAGGGCAATACGCGGATGCATTTTTCTCAATTTCTGTTTAATTGGCTTGGAATCAGGTTTCAGTGTAATGTTATGGACAGCAATGTCAGGATCAATTCCTGGCATGTCAGCGTAGGACCAAGCGAAAGCTTGGTTACAAGCACGGAGGAAAGTAGTAAAGGTGACTTGTTCTGATGCGTTAAGGGATTGTCCGATCTTCACAATGTGAGGATTCCTCCTCTGTGTGGATGTTGATTTCTATTGTAGATTCGTTCAGCATGGTTTGGGTTTCAGATGGTAAGGCTCGTTGAATATAAGAGTTATCCGCGCCAAGGTAAGTGAGGATGGAGTCATCATCCTGGCACTTAACAACGTTACTTGAAGGCGAGTCCTCTTCGATCATGTCTGGATATAGAAGGGGGATAGAAGAGGGGTCCTCATTATCGTGTTGATAAGTGAGAGGGCCTAAGAAGATAGACATTTATGAAAATTTTTTTTTTAGGAGGGATAGATTCATGATCTATCGACTCAGTGGGTGACGATGGCAAAGTGGGTGATGATGGTTTGTTAGGGTGGTAACGTCGTTCTCTTCCAAAAGGCAATTGTCACGAGGTTCTTTCGATGTAAGTGTTTCCGGAAATCCGAGACCACTACGATCATTGTGTTTGCGTGTGGTGATTGGGATGAGCGTATGTCGGCCTTGTTCATAAAGACCAAAACCAAATCCTTTCCAAGCACAGCGAGTCAAGAAGGTGAGGGTGAAGCGACGATTTGTTAGGTACTGAAAATCGGATTGGAAAGGAACCACAACCAAGAGGAGGCTCAGGGGCAACGGAAGATGCATCGACACCCCCATACGTTAGGCTAGTGTGGCAGTGAGGTGGTCCGTAGGAGATTACTTCCCCCACACGACGGTCATAATTAGGATGGGCAATGTACCTGTCCGTACTCCTGTGGGGTATGGAAAGAACTAACGTTATATAGGCGATACTCCCCCAACGTAAGGCGCTGAAAAACATCTACTAAGGGGTCTGTGGTTGGGATGTTAGCTGCGGGAAGGGAAGTGGTTTTTGCGAAGGTGGTTTCATCAGTTGAAGGCGTAAGCGCGGTTGAAGTAGATGGTTGAGGTACAGCTGAAGAGGATGGTTGGTTTGAATGTATGGGTGTCTTGATTGGTATAAGCACATCGTTAGGGCGGTATAACATATTGCAGGTTTTAAAGGGGGGAGGATCAGATTTTACGGTGTAGGACTTCCCCTCAAACTCAAATTATTATGCATCTATGTAATGTTGAGGGAACGCATCCCATGGCCCGGATCCAAGGACGACCCAACAATCTTATTATATTGGAACTCTCCCTCAAGGACATAGAAGAGTTCGGGTAAAGTACGTGGTCCTACCCGAATGTTGAGGATCACGGTGCCTAAGGTAGAGGTAATAGCGTCATTGAATGACCGCAACATGATGGGGTTGGCACACATGTAGCTAGAAGGGATATTCATTTGTTGAAAAGCTTATGAAGAGATTGATGTTTAGGCTAGCTCCCCCGTCAATCATAACACGACGTACAACGAATGTCCCAGACGTAAGTTGAGATGAACAGGCCAGGGTCAGGATCTTCTGTACCAAAATCGACAATTTCATCTTCAGAGAAACTGACTGCAGCAGCTTGTGGTACAGAGACAGAAGTGGTTGGGGCGGTGGGTTGTTTGGTGAGAGAGGAAACATGATTGGGTGTTAGAATGGAGGCAACAGGAAGGGTTTCATTAGGTAAGACCTCAATCCCCTGAAGAATTTCAACGAGAGCTTGTCGATGAGATTCAAAGTCTGATTGAGATCATATAGTGTCATTTTTACGGGTGATTGGTGAAGCTGTTTAATCATGGCTCAATGGGCGGCTCCATTAGAGACGGGGTAAGCAGGTCCACGAATAACCACTTTAGGTGGTGGTGTAATCGGGATGTTGGATGAAGAAGGAGAGGATGCAGATGTGCCTTCTTTCGCTTTCTCCATTGTTTTTCTGCGCTTGAGTAGCAACACTAATCATATTAATCTCGTAGACCGGAGATGAAGAAGATGATTGGGATAAATCATGGTCTTCAAGAGGTGGGGTTATAATAATGATAGATCGCGGTGAGGCGGGGGATAGATGATATAGGAGAGGGAATTGAAGCTAAAGGTCTTCTCCCTTCGTAAGTTGTCTTTCTTAACCTTTCTATCTGGGAGAGGTGACTGACGAAGGATGGTTTTTAAAGCTTTGCATCCCTCCACATCATGTCCTGGTGTGCGGTGATAAGTGTAGATTTTAGACTCATCGTAACCTACAGGCTCGAGGTTTAGACGGGTCATAAGGTCTAAGTGGGGGTAGGGAAATGGTCACATTCTCTACCAACATGGCAAGGATTTTAGCGTAAGATCCTTTGAGTGGGTCAAAATCAGAGGAGTATGAGGGTATTGGTTGTGTGGGTTTCGGTAATGTTTGGGCGTGGCTGGTTTGTATGGGTGGTGGTTTAGCCAAGGGGTGTTGACACGTGGTTTTCACTAAACGTGGTTTCTTTGGCGCAGGAGCTACGTATCGGCTGGTTAGATGATGAGGCTAAAGATGACATGGTAGCGGGAAACAACCACGGAGAAAGGGGAGTGACAGAAAATAAATCCTTTGATGATGGAGTTTGTTCAGGGTTGATGGGTAGATAGGATATGTGGGGTGATAATGTTGATATACCCTTAGATCCCTGTATGGGTGCAGAAGGCATAGATCATTTTGAAGAAAATGCAGGAGGTATGATATATTGGTGCAAGGTGGAAGGATGATGGTCCCAATATGGAAGGTAGGTATGACGATGATGGTTTTGATTGTGATAGAGGCACGGATTGAGCTTGTCTTCTAGGTGGCAGGGCGGCTTTATTCTTGGATAAATCTAGTCGCTTAGGCGGGTGTGTTAGATTGGGTATGGGTGAGGTCCCAAGCGTAGGGGAAGATTTGGCTAAGTTAATAGAAGTGGACGAGGCATTTGGTAGAGGTGAGGGGGGTGAAGGCGAGAACATGGGCATTTTAAGCTTCTGTAAACACTTCGGGTATATGGTGGAGGTACTCAGGATCGGTCATTTGCATTTGAGTAGAATATGGCGTACTCAAAACGTTCCCATAGGGCCTGTCTATCTTCTGTGAGAATGACAGTCCTCACGCTGTGAATGTGTAACTTTTGTACGGAAGAAAGGTGGGTTGTGATTCCAGTCCACTATGGGTGTGATACAATGAGTAGATGAGGCATCTGTATCAATAGATGTTAAGAGGTCAACCGGTCGTTGAAAAAGATTTACGCGATGAAGAACTAATAGGTAAGAGGGCGTGTTCGAGAGGATCCGTCATGGTTAAAGAATTTGGTGATGTCGGTGCAAGAGATTTCTCGTCTAAGGATGTCAAAAGGAGTGGCGTACCTTCCTCTTGTGCAATAAGAGTGGTAGAAGGGGAAGTCTGGGAAATAGATAGATTAGATAACATCTGTTCACAGTCTTGTAGGGATGTGGTATAAGCAGACTCATCGATGGGAAGAGGAGTCTGGGCAGTTAACTCCACTTATGGGTAAAGGAATGATTTCGCTTTGGCTTCGATGGTGGTAAAGGAGGTTCGGGCTCCTGTGTTAGTGAAGAGGCTTGATTCAAAATTTTCTCGATAGAGGCTTTGGGCTGGGTATCTAAGAATGCATGGATCTCATGAACACTCTCTTCGGCTAAGATATCCTGGTTTGTGTTACTGTTAGAAGAGTGATTCGAGAATGGTTTGTTGAAGATTTTCAAATTTCGGTTGGCAGGGGCATTAGGATTATCGAGGGTTATATCCCCTGCGTCAACCATTTCCTGCACTATGTTTTTCAACATCTTGCATTTCTCATGACTGTGTCCCTTCACGTGGTGGAAGTTACAGAAGTCATTTTCTTTGTACCAGGAAGGTATGGCGCGAGTGGAATCAAACCCGGAATGAGGTTTAACAGGAGGTAATGTAATGGCTCCTGCTTTGAGCAATTTTTCCAATATCACACCATATGTTTCTCCCAAGGGAGTGTAGTTGATGGGCTCGGCTTTGTACTTATAGGTGGTTTTTGGTGGGGTATTAGATGGTGTTTGAGATTTAACCATCACCGCATGGACAACTCCTTTTGATTTAGAAGAAGTGGACGCGTGAGGAGTGGTGGTATTTGGTTTATTGGTAGAATCAGGAGTTCGGAAATTGGGGTTTTTGTTGCGCAACCGCAATTTCTCTTCTTCTAAGGCTCGAATTTCTAGTTTCCGAGCCATGGTAAAGGCCTCATCAAATGTGCGGAAAGTTTGGAATTTGAAGAGTAGGAGAAATGTGCTTAGCACATGCCCGTGTGAAAAGTTCGATAAGTTCAGCCTGAGGCAAGGCATATGTAAGTTGGTTGATAAGGCTACGCCATCGTCCAACGAAATTTGTGATAGATTCGTCTTCGAATTGTCGGATGGCATAAAGGTCGGTGATGGATAATTTCTTAGCAATGTTAATGGAGAAGTGATCCAAGAAAGATTGGGCTAGTTGGTTAAAAGAGAAGATTGAGTGCTGGGTTAAAGCACTGTACCACTCCAAGGCGGGTCCTGATAAGGACATGGGAAATGTGCGGAGTAGTAAGGCATCATCATGGGCAATCAAATAACAAGCATGTCTAAATGATCGCAAGTGCTGTTGAGGATCCTCTTTACTATTAAAACGAGTAAATTTCGGTAGTTCCCATTGAGGAGGATATGAGTGAAGGGGAACAGAAGGGTGAATGGGCTCCCGACAAACTTGCTCGTATGTCAAGGCGCTACGACTTCCTGACACAGAAGCCTCCAGATTTTGCATTTTGTCCATCATTTGTTTGATGAAATCTGTGGTTGGATGAGATGATGGTGCGGTTGTGGCAAACGGAGGCAAATTGGGCCAAGGACCACCACTGGACAATGGTGGGATTAAGTGTTGATAAGGTATGGAGGATGAATATGTTGAGGCGACAGAATAGGGATGTCCCATATAAGGTGTTGAGGTTACTGGATACGTGTATGGGAATGATAAGGTAGGTGGAGCTTGAGAAGGAAAGCTCGTGTGGATAAGAGTGGCAGAGTGCAAGTCATGAATGGAGTAGTCTGCAAGAGAGATGAGGTAGGGGCAGTTGGTGGTAATGATATGTGGGGTCCAAGATTAGCCAAAGAAAAGCCAATCTGAGTCGTATGAACCTTTGAAGCTGTCGGATTGGAAGATGGGGCTAAAGGTGCCGGAAGCAAGGCAGTGTTATCAGGCGGAGTGGGGGCTAAATGAGCAGCTATACTAATAGGCATGCCAACAAAGAGCTGACCATCAGGCGTACGGTCAGGGGCATGAGACAAATAGTATTGTACAGCGCTAGGATTAGCATCCAGAAATTTGGCAAAGTCCTTGTCTCCTACAGGAATTTGGGGGATCTCACTGGTGTCTGTAGGATTCCCCACAGAATGTGAAGGGGGTGATTCAGGTAAAGAAACAGAGCAAGCATGTGAAACCATGACGGCGGCTTACTTTCGAGTGATAAAAACCATGGACAGGAGTTCACAGTAGGGTTTCAATCTGTCAGGAATAGAAACAAACTCAGACTGGTAAAATTGGTAGGTTGCTGGTTTGTTAGGAATTGGAAAAGAGAGTAACCGATATCGGTCTAGTAACCGATGTCGGTTAACTATAGCCGACGTCAGTCAGGTAACCGATGTCGGTGTAAGAAGTCTAGGTTAACAAGATATAAAAAGGCTGCTAATTTGATTTTTAACAACGTTTAGTATACGTGTCCAATTATTGATCACAAAAGACAGAGTATGAGAAAGAAAACAGAACTAAAAACAAGCAAGATGCACACACAAAATCCAGAGATTAACCCTAGGGTTAATTTTAATTATCGTGGGCTTATGCCTTTAGACGTAGAATGATGTCAGAATCCTAAACAAGAGACTTAGGGGAAATGCCAAGTTGTTTTGGCTTATAAGGTTACCTCAATCGGGCGGAGGAATACCGCGGAAAAAAGGGGGGATGTTTGTGCTGTTGTGTTAATAGGTGAAGTGATTCAGTATGTGTTGTGCAGTGAATGTCAGATTAATTTCCTGTCAATACCGTGGATATCACCCCCACTTGTACGCCCTGTTACTTAATCTACGTTCACTAGAATTGAGAAACAACAAGCAGGAATGCAATGCACGTGTTTTAAAACCCAAAATCAAAAATTATGTTCGATGAAGCAAGAGAGATGACTTTCACTAATGCGAAACTAGGACAACAAGACAAATTCTTTACGAAATATATAACAAAAGCAGCTAGGCAAGTATGCTTTCTAAAATGAAAATAAGCAAGAGAAACAGAAACCCAAGATGGGTCCCACCGGGCGTGCCAAAATGTTTCACTCGGAATGATTCGTTCCTTTTAGAAACAGATAAGGTTAGGGGCTAGGAGGAATACCTGTAGAATGTCGAGATGGTGTGCGTGTACCGTAGAGAAAGATCAGGCTGATTGCGAAGAACTCCTTTTTGTCTTGGAAGGACTACCTGCAAATGAGAACACAAGACCACAAGATTTTGATTAGACAATAAATGAGGAAACTGCCTTGGGCCCAGGAAATATAAAACTTCCTTTTGAAGGTGGTCAGTTTCCCTGCTAATATGAATTAACACAAAAGACTGTAAAATATCAATTAATTTGCTTCGTTGAACTGGGTAGGGGAAAGGCTGGTTTTCTGGTTTTGATCGGAGGAACCGATGCCGGTTACTGATAACCGATGCCGGTTACTGATAACCAATACCGGTGGGTTCTAGGATCTGTAGGTTAGTTGCTTTGTGGGGTAGTTGTGTTGTTTGTAAGGCTGTATATAGGTGGTATTAGGAAATAAGGTGATGAGAGGTAGATGAATGATAGTTAGAGGTAATATGCATGCTGGGTAGTGGATTCAGGGATGGATTTATGAGGACTGTAATTCAAAAGGCATAAGAAATGTTATAACAGCAGGACATGCAAGATGTGACTTACTGGTTTTGACGAAGATACAAGCTGATCTCCTTTGCTGTAAACACTTCTGGTATTTCCACTCGTCTCTGCTCAGTCAAGTGAAGATCTGGACTCTCTTTTTCGCTCCCAATGATCTCTGTTGATTCAAAAATCATTCGACCTGGTCCCCAAAAATGAAATTCCGATCCTTTGTTTTTGGTTTGGGGAGGCCATTTACAGGGAACCGATGGCAGTTACGTAACCGACGGCGGTCGAGTAGGAACCGGCATCGGTAAGGAAAAAGTAGGCTATTTTTAGTAAAATAACCCACCTTCCCTACTTTTCTCCCGAGAGATCAGTTGCGGGCTTGGTCAAGTGTCTAGAAGGTCGGTTTTGGGTGCGAGTAAGGAGGCATTAGTTATGGATGTGAGTCTAGACCAAGTCATAGGTCTTAATTTAGGTTAGTTTAGGGTTAGGGCTAGGTCATGATGAGGTGGCAAAATGAGGTGGCAGGTAAGGTGATGTGGATTTATCAATTACAAGGTAATTAATAAATAATTGTGTAAGGTTTAGGTGATGAGGTTAAGTTACGAGATGAGATGTGGGTCACAAGGGGTCGTAAGACACAAACTTGGTGTCTACACCTATGTAGAGTACACTGCACAAAAATCTTTGGGTGAGAGGATGAGATCTCAAATGCATAGTGTAGAGAGTACAGGGGGATAACGAGCCCAGAGATAGGGTCAGGGTGAGGCCACTAGTTCACGGAGGCTTGACCCAGTTGTAGGTCAGGTAGAGGCTGGACCAAGACCCATGGAGGGTGGAGAGATGCTGACAGGGCATCAGACAAGCTGAGAGGAGGAGACAGATGAGACCGACATGGACATCAGATGGATCGATGATTGATGTCTTTTTATATTGTCATTTTGTTTATTTTTTTGATATATATCGGCCTGTGTGTCGATGATAGTGAGGTTGTATATGAGAGCTTTTGAGATTTTTGATCATATACCGACCTGCATGCCGAAGATGGTGAGGCTGTTTATGAGAGTTTTGAGATACTTATATTATTTTATATCAGTGTATAGTTGATGGATACACATACTTTCATGGTGATATAGATGATGCCTTTTATTTGATAGATGATGTACTTATGTTGTAAAATTTCCATTGTTATTTTTATATGGATGGAAACTAGGTGGATCAGGCATGGTGGAGTTAGGTCAATTTAGGCATGATGGAGTCAGGTCGGTTTAGGCATGATGGAGTCAGGTCATTTAGACATGGTTGAGTTAGGTCATTTAGGCATGATGGAGTCATGTCATTTAGGCATGGTTGAGTTAGGTCATTTAGGCTTGATTGAGTCAGGTCATTTAGGCATGGTTAAGTTAGGTCATTTAGGCATGGTTGAGTTAGGTTATTTAGTTTTTGATTTAATTTCCAAGTTATTGGTAGCATGGGAAATAAATGATGAGGTATATGTATGTTATGGAAATGTGGAATGATTGATTGGATGTTTTGATGGTGTGATAAAATGGCAGATATGTATGTGTGGTAATCTTCCAAGTGTTATAAAAAAATGGAAATCAATTACGGTAGAATGTTAATAGAAAAAAATGTGGGAAAAATGGGTTAGGATAAAGAGTGGCCGAGCTAACCTCCAAGGGCCCCATGCCCTCGAAGTGCTGCCTACATAGCCCATGTGAAAAGGGGCCTTAGACTGATGTAGTTCTCCCATAAGCTAGGGAAGAATATGATGAGGTAGAGGAATGGGTTGGTAGATTTCAGGCATGATTGAATCTAGGTCATAGGCATGGTTGAGTTAGGTCACTTAGGCATGGTTGAGTCTTGGTTTTAGGCATGAATGAGTTAGGTCACTTAGGCATGGTTGAGTTTGTATGAAAGAGACATTGTTTTAAAATGTAGGTTCAATGGTATAGTATTGTATAGGATAATCAAGAAGTAATGAAGAAGGTTTATGGTAAGAGTTGGTAAAAAGAGCCGCCTAATTAATAAGAACCCTAATGAGTCTATCATACCAAATATTAGCTTATGAACGTGAGACCTTAATGGCATTGCATAATGGACTATTCTAAGGGTGAAGAAAGTCACATGATCATGAAATGTCGTAGTTGCGGCAAGTCCCTTGAGCAGATAGAAAATTAGAGTGAAAAGGCAATGAGGTGAAAATGGGTGGTTTAGTGTAACTTAGTGTACGAAAACATGTTTACTTGGAAAGAAACCCATGATAAAAAAATAGGCAAGTCCATGACAAAAAATTTATCATTTTCTTCTTTTGTTTTTGTTTTTGATAGAATAATCGATGTGGGAAGTCTATATGGGATGATTATATTATCTCTTTGAGGTCTTCATGAAGCTGATTAATGTGGGAAGCTTCTAAATATTTTATTTTATTGTTGCAATGACTTTATATAGTTGTTCTTCGAGGGAACAGTCTATTTATAGTGGTAAGATAGAGAGAAGAGATGTCTCTTTGAGGTAGTCATCTTTTTATAGAAGTTTGAGATAAGGAGTTGAATCCCATTTTTCTTTTCGACATTTAAGTCATGGAAAATACTATAGAGGAAGATTAGGTTCTTGTTTAGAAGACAAAACCTTAGCACACATGGGTTAACTATGAAAGATATGGTTTCAAGTGATGAATGACCATGGGATTCCATCTTTGAAAAAGATGAAAAGTATCCATGAGAATCATGTCATGAGTGGAGCCATGGTACTCATATTGAAGATAAGGCTGAAAGGTGATGGGTAATCACATGATTCTTGTTTAGTCGTTGATCCTCAAAACGGGTAACATGGAAGGTGAATGGTGCTCAAGGGACAAGCGATCGATAGAGAGAAGGTGATATAGGACTAGATTTCAAAAATAAAATGGTTAAAGGTGCAAGGCATTGAGGGGCTCAAGTTCAGGTTTACCTTCGAGTGAAGACAAATTATAATCACATGATCCATAGGTATGCGTAACAAATTAGGAGGAATTTTTCCTCATTTACTTTTTTCTTCTTTAGTTACATGTTGATTTTCCTTCAGGAGGAGGTTGCTGAACTGGAAGGTTTTTTTGTAGACACACTTATCATAGGCACATTTGATACATTTTTGGTATATTTGGATATGATCAGGAGAATTGAGATGACGTTCATCTAACAACTCAAGTTGTGTTAAACAGTCCTGGTGATATTCATCATCGTTGAGCATGTCTTGTAGTGAGATGCAAAGAGATGGAATCTAGACTTCGAGAGGAAAGGAAACCTCGGTACATAGACTAGAGAGAAAGGTGTAGCTGCAGTGAATACTAGTGCGGTAAGACCATAAGGTGAAAGGAATGTGTGTATGCCAATCCTTCCCAGTATCATCGACTACTTTCATAAGAATTTTGTTCAAGGTTTTATTGGTTGATTCTGCTTGGCCATTTGTTTATGGGTAATAAGGTGATGAGAAATTGAGTTGAATGCCAAAAGCATCACAAATCCTTTGTAGGGTTTTATTTTTGAATTACTTTCCATTATCAGTGATGAGGTGGTGAGGGACACCAAAGAGAGAAATGATGTGATGGTTGATGAATTCACATATTTTCTCAACTTTTATAGAAATCATGGGGATGGATTCTACCCATTTAGTGTAGTATTCATTAGAGGTTCTAATCCATTGGTGGCATTGTGAAGAATGAGGATTGATCTCTCCGACAAGATCCAAACCCCATTGAGAGAAAGGCCAAAGGTCTCGTGCGACCTGTAAGGCATGACTAGGTGTGTGATGAAGATTAACATGTTGCTGGAATTTCACACAATGTTTGACATAGTCACAATAGTCACAGTTTAGGGTTGGCTAATAATAGACTAGGAGAAGAATGTGTTTAGCAATAGCTAAGCCACTAAAGTGACCTCCACAATTTTTTTTGTGAACTTCCTTGATGGTGTAGGGAATTTCAAAACTTGTAAGGCATCATAATAGAATACCATCAAAGCCATGTTTATAAAGAAGACCACCCATGATAACATAAGAGATACACTTTTAAGAAAGGTGCATTATCCATTATGAGTGAGATCGAAAGATAGAATGGAAAGGGAAAGGTAGTCTGCAAACTACTTATACCAAAGGTCATGTGGGTCAGGTGCAATGGTTCTGACGGAGTTGACCTCTTGAGATAAATAAGAGGGTGATTGCAACTTTTGTATTATGACAAAGATTTTAGAGTCGGAAGGTGAAGTGGGTATCTGAGAAGCCAAGGAAGGCCATGGTATCCACAAATTTATTAGTAGAATGTGGGGTGGTTTGAAGTTCGTAACGGTCAAAGGTAGTCAAAAGTATGTTGACATGACATTTGTACTTTTGGAGTATTTCGTTACGACACTGGTATATACCATTGACTTGGTTTACAACTAGTTGGGAATCACCAAAGATATTAATTGATTTAACATCTAGGGAGATGGTGGTTTGAAGGCCTAATACGAGTGCTTCATATTTGGTGATGTTGTTAGTACACTCAAAATCTAGTTTGAAAGACAAAGGCATAGGTTCACCATCAAGAGGAATGAGGATAACCCCTACACCGTCTCCCCGCTGACATTTGGAACCATCAAATAATAAGGTCATATGGTAAGTGGTATCATCCAAAGAGAGGTCCGTAATGGATTTGTCTAGGAAATCGAAGTTAGAGGGTTGAATTCTAGAAATAGGTGCATCTGCTAGTTGGTCAGTGATGGTTTGGCCTTTGATAGACTTTTGATGGATGAATTCGAGGTCAAGGTCTGTAAGAAGCATGAGCCAACATGCAACATCTTGATGCTGGTAGGGTTTGGTGTACATGTAATGTAGGGGATCAGTGTTAGTGACGAAAAAGGTTTTGTGGTTGAGTAGGTAATGACGAAGTTTAGTGGTGACAAAAAATAAGGCTAAGAAGAGTTTTTCAGTGTGAGTGTACCTATTTCTGTAGTCCAAAAGGGTACAAATTATGTAATAAACCACTTTCTCCTTGTGCTACTCATTGCGATGAGTGAGCATGGCTTCTAAGGAATGATCAGTGGTAGAAATGTATACGTAAAAGGGTTGGTCATCTTTAGGGGGAATGAGCACTGGTGGTTGAAGAAGGTATTGTTTTAAGGTGTCAAAGGATTTTTGGCAATCATCATCCCATTTGAATGAGATGTAATTTTTGAGGAGATGATGAAATGGTTGAAAATGGTTGAAAGTTGTGAAATAAATTGACAAATAGATTACAACTTACCTTGCAAACTTCAAAGTTGATGGAGATTAGTAGGTGGAGGAATTTTGAGAATAGCCTTTACTTTAGTAGGATCAACTTCTATGCCATGCAAAGAAATGATGAAACCAAGAAGCTTTCCTGAAAGCACCGTAAAGACACACTTCTTAGGTTGAAGGTGAACACAATACTTGATGAGGCGGTCAAAGATGACCTTAAGGACTGTTAGGTGTTCAGCCCGATGTTTGGATTTGGAAAGAAGGTCATCTATGTAATCTTCTAATATGTGATGCATTATGTCATGGAAGATATAAGTCATGGCTCGTTTATATGTAGCACCTACATTTTTTAGGCCAAAAGACATGACTCGATAACATAAGGTCCCCCAAGGAGTGATGAATGTAGTGTTTTGTTGATCTTATGGAGCGAGTAATATTTGATTATAACCTGAGAAACCATCCATGAGTGATAACATCTCATGGCCAGCGGTGAGATCAACTAGTTGGTCAATTCCTGGTAGAGGAAAGTCATCTTTGGGGAAAGCTAAGTTGAGGTCATGGAAATCTGTGCAAATACAGAGTCCCCCTGTCACTTTTGTGATAGGAACAATATTAGAAATCCATTGGGGATAGTCAATGGGTAGGATGAAGGAAACTGAGAGAAGGTGCTGAAGTTCTTCTTTGACAAGAAGATCAATGCGAGGATGCATTTTTAGCAGCTTTTGTTTTATGGGTTTGGCATCAAGAATGGTTACGATATTGTGGACCACAATGTTTGGGTCAATACCAGGCATATTAGCATAGGACCAAGCAAAAACATTGTTATGGTCCTAGAGGAAAGAAGTAAAAGCTTCTTGTTCAACAACATCTAAATATTGGCCTATCTTTAGAATGTGTGGGTTGTCCTGAGTGTTAATGTTGATTTTGATAGTCAATTCATTCAACATGGTTTGCATCTCAGAAGGTAATGACAAAGTGAATATAAGAGTCTTCCACACCAAGGTAGGTGAGTATAGAATCATCATCCTTGACATTGAATGACATTAATAGAAGGTGTATCATCATCGATCATGTTAGGATATAGGAAGGGAAGAGAAGCGAGGAGCCTTGCCATCATGTTGATAAGTCAAAGGTCCCAAGGAAATCGTGTTCACGAAAAAAAAAGTTAGGAGGAATAGATTCAGGATCTATGGACTCCGTGGGTGAAGGTGGTGATGTTGGTGAATGAGATGGAGAAGGTTTGTCTTCCTCAATGAGGTCGATGTGGGCCTTCTTGGAAGATGGTTTGCCAAAGCCAATGCCATTGTGATATTTGTGTTTATGGGTGGTACATGGAATGATAGTATGACGACCTTGTTTGTAAAAACTGAAGCCAAAGCCTTTCCATGTGCAACAGTGAAGGAAAGTGTGGGCAAAGTGATGGTTAGTGAGGGATTGGAGGTCAGATGAAAAGGGTCATGTTTGGGATGGAGGTTTGGGTGAATAAGTGGCAGTATCAAGTCCCCCATATGTTAAGTTAGTGCGAAGGTGGGGAGGACCATAAGGGAAAACCTCTCCTATGTGATAGTCATAATGAGGGTGTTGGTGTAGGTTTCCATACTCTTGCGGAGTGAGGAATGTGTTGATATTATAGAGGCGGAATACTCCCAAGAGTGAGGCATTGAAAAATACCTTCTAAGGGATTGATAGTAGATATGGGTAGTGAGGATAGATGAACTACTTGACGAATTGGGTATAAGGGGTATCAGTTAGTTGGGAAGTATATGGGTCACCTGTAGAGGCTGCAAAATAGTAGGAATACAAGAGTTAGGAGTGGGAGAGGTGGCGAAAACATTGGTGGATGGGGTCATGGGTGAAGGAGAAGTGGGGGTAATGGTAGATGCCTTGACTGGTACAAGGACATCATTAGGTTGGTACAACATGTTATAAGTTTTGAATGGTGACGGGTCAGCTGGGATAGTATAGTTATGCCCTTCATGTTCAAATTTTACACAACAAAGTAAAATTGAAGGGACATAACCCATGACGTGAATCCAAGGTCTACAGAGAAATAGGTTATATTAGAACTCTCCCCTTAAGAAATATAATAATTCTAGGATAGTACGAGGGCCCACAAGAAAGTGAAAAATAATGGTGCCAAGGGTAGAAGTGAATGCATCATTGAAGGAGCACAGCATAACTAGGTTATTATGCATGCAATTCGAAGGGATGCACATTTCATTATACATGTGGGAGGAGATGATGTTGATGTTAGCACCACCATCGATCATAACACTTTGTATGTGTATGTTATCGATATAGATGGAGATGAAAAGGCAGGATCAAGGTCATCTGACTAGAGAGGTAGAATATCCTCATCAGAAAAACTGAGGGCAATAACTTGATGAGTGGGAGTGGGGGTAAAAGAAAGAGATGATTTGGTAAGAGAGGCCACATGATGTGGGGTGAGAATAGAGGCTACTGGTGTGGGGTTGTTAGGTAAAAATTTGATGGATTGTAAAACCTCCATAAGGGCATGTCTATGAGATTTCAAAGTTTGGATGAGATCGTACAAAGACATATTTAGAGGGGATTGATGTAATTATTTTTTCATTGCATGATGGGTGACCCCATCAAAAATAGGGTATGTAGGTCATATAATGGTGATTTTGGGCATGGGTATAGATGGTATATTGGGCACGAGATTGGTTGATGGGCTAGTTGCTTTTTATTTTCCTTTGTCCTTCTGGGCATGGGTGGCAACTTGGACCATGTTAATTTGAGGGAAGGTGGTAGATGGAGAAGGTGTGGCATGAGTAGTGTAATGGCATGATGGGAAAAAACTTGATGTGGGGAAGAGCCTTGTGAAATGAGTAGGGACACACTGGCATTTGGGTGGTGGTTTGGCCAACTCTCTGATACAGACCATGTTGATCTCAAATTTTGGAGGTGGAAAAAAGGGTTGTGGGGGTGGAGATGTAGGTCATTGAAGAATCAAGGGATGATCATGATGTGGTGACAGGTGAAGGTGGAACATGGTCCTCTTCAAGCAAATCATCATCATCAAAATTTTGTTCAGGAGGAAAAAGTTGGAGAAGAACAATTTTTAGAGCCTTACAATTTTCTACATCATGTCCTGGCACACGATGATAGGCACAAATATTAGTTTCATCAAACCCTTTTGGTTTGGGTTTGAGAGGGTCATAAGGTTGAAGTGGTGGTAATGTAATGATGGAAGTCTCTAAGAGGTTGGTTAGAATGTTGGCATAGGACCCTGCTAATGGATCACAATGGGAAGTGAGTGTGGGTTTGGGTAAAGGTGCAGATGATCATGAGGGAAGAGGCATTATAGGAGGAGGAATGGGTTAGACCACTGGTTTGGTAAGTGGTACTGTCCTAGGTTTTGATGGCATCGCTTAGGTAAAGGTGTGGTAGAAGAGCTAGCAATGGAAGGTTTTTTTGGTTTAACTACCTTATTAGAGGGTAGTGGGTTCTTGTCTTTGGGTTACACCTTCTTGGGTAAAGGTGACATGGTAGTATGTGATGTAGAAGGGAAAGTAGATGGTGGAAGAGGATGGGTTACCCATGGGCAATAGAATTGTAGTGGAAGTGGTTGGTAGAGGCTGGGTGGATGGTATGGGTTGAAGTCATATATGAAAAGTTGGAGTTATTGTAACTGGTGGAGGTATAGGTGGTAATAAATGCATGTGTGAGGGTGAGGGTGTTTGTCATGTGCAGGTAAATGAGGTGTAACAAAGGATCATGATGAAGCAATAGGTTTCTTATCTTTTGACTGGCCTTGGGTAGGAGACTGTTTGGACAGGGTTGATGGGTGAGGTCCTAGGATGGACGGAAGGGGCGAAGGTGATAAAGGTGTGGTAGGTGAGACTAGTGTATGTGGCCTAGAAGGTTGGGTCTTCCTTTTAGGTGGAGGGATAATTTTGGTGTGGGTTTGGGAAGATGTGGCTAAATCCAATTTGATAGGTGGATGAGTAAGGCTTGAGGTCAGTATGACACCCAAGGTAGTGATTTGTCTAGATACAAACAAAGATATAGGTGTGGGTAGGTTCTTAGGCATTGGAATGGTTTTAGTCATGGGTAAAGGTTTGGATGTAGGTAGATGGTGATGAAGAAGAAACCTATTTTGATAGGCATGGTTAGGGTTGATCTCGTTATTAGAAATACCTTTGGATAGATCATGGAAGTATCTTCAGGAAACATTTGCATTTGAGTCAAAAAGGGGAGCCGAAGACATCCCTAGAGCATGGAATTATCAATGTAATCCAAGCAATCAGCCAGCCATGAAAATGGGACTTCTGTAAGAGGAGGTATAGTTGGTTTGGTGGAAATCCCTGTAAAATATGTCTGTGAGACAGGGAATTGGCTAGCCTCAGACTCTGTGGGTAAAAGAGTTGATATAAGGTCAATGGGATCCTGGGATGCTGAGGGAGAATTATCCCCAACAAGTAGTGGCATGTCTGAAGAATCTCCCATGGGTAGGAGAGATGGTAGGTGGGGTGAGGTAGACTTCTCCCTTGGTGGAGGAGAAGGTGATGATGATTCTCCTATGGATGGGAGAGTTAATATTGTTGACTATTTGGTAGGTTGTGAGGTAGATGGTGGAATGACATCAATAGAAAATGTGGGTTCCTGTGAGAGAAGGGGAGATGAAAGGGACTCCTATGAGGGTGAAGGAGTATAAGAGGTATGCTTCTCTAAGGGTAGAGGAGCTCGTGCAATAATTTCTTCAATAGATGAAATAGGTGGAATTTGAGGAATGTATGGTATGATATCAAAAACTGTGTGGACTTCATGGACATTATTGTCACTAGATGAAGGTTCACTATTTTGATTAGAAGATGGTTTATGGTTAGGGAATGAATTCTTAAAGATGTGCAAATTTTGATTTGTTGGCACATTTGGGTTGTCCACGATGAGGTCTCCATTATCTATCATCTCCTGGAAAATGTTCTTAAAAGTTATGCAATTACCGTCATTATGGCCTTTGACGTGGTGATAATTACAATAGTTATGTTCCTTATACCATGTAGGCATAGGATGAGCGGGATCGAAACCAATATGAGCTTTTATGGGGGGAAGTGTAATGGCTCCAGCTTTAAGAAGCTTTTCCAAGACTGAAGAATAGGGCTCTCCAATTGAAGTGTACTTCCATTGTTCCCATTGGAACTGAAAGGTCTAGAATAGGGGAAATATTGGAAGAAGGTTTGGCTTGATTAGAAGGATGAGATGGACCAGCTTTGAGGACTACCGTGTTGGCAGATCCTTTGGCTTTTGAATAATTATTTTGGGGTTTTGAAGATGGAGAAGAATCATTTGATTTGAATGGGACGTTCTTGTTTCATAATTATATTTTTTTTATTCAATGGCATGAATTTCCAACTTTTGTGCCATGGTAAACGCTTTCATGAAGGTACATAACGTTTGTACCTATAGAGTTGGTGAGATGTGTCTAGCACAAGCTCTAGTGAACAACTCAATAAGTTTGGCTTCAGGTAACTAGAACGTCAATTGGTTGATAAGACTTTGCTAGTGAGCAACAAAATTTGTGATAGATTCATCGTCATATTGTCATGTCGAATATAGGTCGGTCATGGTGAATTTTTTGACTACATTGATTGAGAAGTGGTCTAGGAATGCTTGAGCCACTTGGTTGAAGGAGTAGATGGAATGTCTAGGTAAACTGCTGTACCAATCTAAGGTGGGTCCTGTTAGGGACATGGGGAATGTTTGTAAGAGAAAAGCATCCTCATGGGAAATTAGGTAGCACCCATGTTTGAATGACCACAAGTGTTGTTGCGGGTCTTCTTTACTGTTGAAGCGGTTGAACTTGGGCATTTCCCAATGCACGGGGTATGGGTGAATAGGAATGGATGGATGAATAAGCTCATTACAGATTTTTTCATAGGTCAAGGAGTTACGAGAGCCAAAAACTGATGCTTCTAATGTCTACATATTTTCCATCATCATCCTAATGAGGTAATTGGTGGGTTGTGAGGAATGGGCACCTCCTGTAGTAAAGGGAGGTTGATGATGGGTGTATGATGTGGATGGCATCCCAGTACATGGGGGTGAAAAATATGAAAAATTTGAAAGGGGGATGTATACATGTAGAATGTACCCCGAATAAGCGATAGAGGAGATTGGGGGTTGCTGGTGATGTGAGTAAATAGGTGGGGTGATTGAAACAACTCTTGTGGTAATAGGTGGTAGAGACTGAGAGATTAAAAGAACTAGGTTTTGGAATGGGGTGTGGGTTGCTGACACTAGAGAAGGTTGGGATGCAATTAGTATATAAGAGGAAAAGAGGGCAAATGGGGCCATATTCAAAGCATTTGGTGAAGGAAAGGTTGACACCATGGGTGCAATAGACATCGTTGGGGTAACAATTATGATAGAGGTGGAACCTAATTGAGAGACCACAAGGGGTAATGTGGATGAGGGAAGTGCTAAGCTAGTGGTAGTTGATGCGGAAGTGGGGGTGAGGGCAGGAGGAATAGATACAGAGCATGTCATATATTAGTTGTCCTGAGGAGTCTCAGGTAGATGAGTGGGCCAAGATAGTATTGTAAGGCCATGGAGATTCTGATTAAGGAGTCTTATGAACTCCTCATCACCGATAGAAATAGGGATAGGATGAGTTGGATCCATAGGTGATAGGATGGAAGGCGGTGATGGGATAGGTGGGAGTGGCTAAAGAATAGCATGTTAAATATAAGGGCGTTGGTTTTGTTGTGAGTCAACACCATGTGAATTAGCATTGACCTGGTGGAAATGTATTTTGTAGATGACACAAAAAGTAACAGGAATGGGACAGAACAGATACTAGTAGGTAAACTTAGTTAATGTTTCAATTAAGAATTAAAATAGGGAATCTGATGCCGGTTAAGATGACTGATGACAGTTAAGGGGGACTGATGATGGTTGCAGTAACCGATACTAGTTATTGTGGGAAAACACCAGTTTGAGAAAAAGGAGTAGAACTAATGAAAAATGAAATGGGGAAACTGTACTTGACAGTGATATCAGAATGTTAGGAATATGATGATGTCTAGATGAATTTAAATAGAAAAGAGAAGGTGATGAAATTTTTTTGGGTAAAATAACCAAAAGAGTTGGTAACCAACACTAGTCAGGTAAACCGACGATGGTCAGATGGGAGTCGATGAAGGTCACTGGACTAACACCGGTTACTATGAAATCTGAAGAAGTGAAGAAAAATGGATTTTGTGAATTAACTTTGATGAAGAAACAACCTAGAAGACCTGAGGATGATAATATGAGGCCCTGACACACTCAGAAATAGTCAGAATACTCCAACTATGATGGGGAGTGTGAAAGGAAGAATAAAATGAAGAAACGTAATCCTCACAACTCAAAACACAATTTAGGAAGAAAGCTAAGAAAAACACGTAATCCTACGAGTGGATTTTATGTTACTTTAGCTTATGCTATTTGAGACTGACTTGTGAAATTTAGAACAGAGTTTTTTGGTTAGGAAGGCATCCTATGAAGAGGTAATCTAAAGGTGAGGTTTCAGGTTATGTTTTGGTGGGGGCAGTCCTTTCTCTGAGGTAATGACTAGACAGAGAAACCAGCTGGGCACCCACTGTCAATCCTCTGATCATGTGATCATTGACAACTTCTTCTGGGTAAGGTGTTGTTTAAGAAAATGTGTAAATTCAGATTTGTGCCAGTTTGGAAAAGAGAGAGAGGAGAGAAAGTTCTTTCTATGATTTAATTGTGTCAACCATCAGCTAGGCATGACTTCCATCATATAGGTTGCCCTTAGTTTTAAATGTGAGCTAATAATGCAACATACAAGGATGAAATGCAACAAGTTTTATAACCCAAATTGACAGTTATATTTGATGAAGCAAATGATGAATAGGAAAGGGGATGATTTTCACTAATGCAGAAAGAAAGAAGAATGATTCTTTTTAAATGCACCAAAATAAATGTTTCATTTAGAGAAATTAGAAAGAAGGGAAGATTACCAGAGAAGAATATTTAGTGAATAAAAATTTAGAAAGGAAACACACAAGATGCAACCTATATGAATAGAAAGAAACCCACAAACGAGTGTCCCACTAGGTGTGCCAAAATGTTTCACCGATAAGTTATGTACGTATGAGAAAAATAGATAGGGTAAGGGTGAGGAGGAATACCTGTGAATGAAGGTGGAAGGTAGAGTGCGCACGTTCTGATTTCTTGATCTAGTGTTGATTGTGAGAACTTCCTTTTTCTAGGAGGAACTACCTATGAATGTAAAACAAGACCACAAGAGGAATATTAAACAATATATGTCAGTGGACTGCCTAGTGTGTGCTAGATCTGGGAAGTGTGATACTTCCTAGATGGTTGTCAATCCATTGTTTAATACAATTTAATGCAAGAAATAACATAAGTAGACAACATCCTACTGTAGTTGATATGATTTAGGTACCTCATTCAAATAAAATAAGAAAATTTAATCTAACAGGTAAGGTTATGATCAGATCTAGAGGACAAGGGGATCAGGTAGTTTAAGGTGACTGGGATAGGTCAGGATTAGGTTTTGGGACAAGTATTTGAGTGGTTTGGATTATTTGGGTGAATGTTATGAGGTTGTTGTTATAGGTAGATTTACTAGATACATAGATTGACGTTGGTCTAGTATGACCGATGCTGGTTGAGAGGAAACTGATGATGGTTTAGGTTAACCGATGTTAGTAGGGTCGGGCTGATAGAAACTCAATAAAGTTTGGTTTTGATGATTCTATGTGATTACACAGAGAATAGACAAAGAATGGTAAAGTTGATGACAATGCTGGGAATACTTAGAGATGTTAGGAGCTTGGTATGGAGAGCTGGGAGGTTGTAGGTGGTTAGGTGGAGGGATTGACAAGAAGGTGAGAGGTGATGAGATGCAAAGGAGACTAGGACTCCCAAACAGAGATAAAGAAACTGATCTAAATAAGTATGGAAAGATGTAGATCCAAATGCACTTACTTGTACTTGTATAACTAGTGGTTGGATGGAGGTGATGGTTGATTGTGGAACTAGTGGTCAGTGCCATGGCTGTGCTTCCCAGAATGTTACCATGAATGCTTAACCTTCATATCAGTCTTGGTGTTGGTTCAGGATGTCTGGATGTGCAAGAGTGCTCTGGTGCGTGCTTGCATGTAGATATCTCTTCTCCAAAACTTGAATAATTCTTCCAACCTCTGGAACAAGGTTACCAAAGTGAATATATGGTAACTGATGATGGTTTAGGGTGACTGGCATTGGTTTCAGGTTGACCGGCATCGGTTAAGGCGGGATATCCTAGGTTGCCAAAATAGCAGATCTTGGCTATCTTTTGGCTAGTTTTGTCCGTTGTTTGGATCCAAAATGGTATTTTCTATGTAAGTAAGTGGGCATGTGGTTAGAAGAAGAATATGCATTTAGTGTTAGGGTTAGACTAAGTCTCAGTTAGTTATGGTAAGTAGAGATTGAGTCCTAGTTAAAAGGAAACATGCTAAGAATAGGTCTATGATGAGGTGTCATAGGTGATGTGGTGGGGTGAGGTGTCTAGGTGAGGTGGAAATTAATTTAATTAAGGTATTTATTAATGAATATTGTGAGAATGGACATTAATTTAATTGTAGGTAATTAAATTAATATACATGTGGGGTAAAGGGGGAGTGTGACCCAAATTTGGTGTCTACTTTCAGTGCCCCTTTTTGTCCATTGCATTGAGAATGCGTAAAGTGCCTTATAAGATCTACAGTTTTACATTTCATTTGGAGGATTTGTGTGAGACCAAAGTGGTTTTTCTTGGTATTGTTTGTGCACATATCTAATTGGATACTACATTAACTTTTGTTTATCTTGAAGCGGTCAAGATTTTATTCTGTGTAGATTTGTATGCTGAAACGTTAGGATCATAAATAAATAGCAGTTTCCTTGAAGCTTGTTCGAAGCTTCATTATTTTGTGTAGTCTATATATTGTATGCAGTGGATGTTGTCTTATATTGATTCCATCCACTTGGTTTTCCATTAAACTAGGCTTGATTTGTATCTCAGTACGTTATTTCTCTACAGCTCCAAGCCCATGAATATTCAATTCTCTCAGGATATCGTCATTGAAATAAATCCATCCATGTAGATCTTCACCACATACCAGTTCGTGCTCCATTTTACTCGACACGTCATCACCTTGAAACTTGTCAGAACCAATGGGTGTCTAAGAACTTGCTACCCTACATAAATTGGAGGTGGTGGAAAATCTTTGACAAGGCCATAAGAGTCTAAAATTGTGTTTAGTTTTACAGTTTTTTATTTTGGTTAACAATATAATTTTAATGTCTAGTTATAGCTTTTTAGCTATATAGTTTGTTGTGTTTTCTTGTCATTATTATTATTTGTGCATCAATATTAGAATTCTTAAGCCTTATAAGCATCAAATGTAAGTATTGTATTTCACCTTATTATAGAAGTCGGGTCTATAAATTAAAAATCATTATATCATTGTGGTGTCAATATAGTCCTTTGTCTTTGTAAATGTTGTTATTTTTTAAGTTTAGAGTCTTTATAGTCAAATGTATTATATTGTAAAAGTCATTTGTCACCATTTTTTCTTGTCGATTGTAAGCTATTTGATTCGTAGTATCACGGTCATGTAAAAGAGTCAAAATTTTTCTTAATGGTATTTTTGTTGTCAAATAGGTGATTTTAGAATATTTGTTTATTGTCTTTTTTATTAGTCAAAATAGTCAAGTTATTAAATTTTTTCAAGAATAAAATTTTCCTTACGGACGGATTTTTGGTGTTACCCGATGTCTGACAAAATAAAGAGTTTCACATTGTAGGAGAGAAGAAAAAATCACAATGTGGAAACTATTGAGCCTCAAAATCAATATCAGCTGAGCTAGAATCATGTTACTGGAGGACGGAGACATCAGTAGCTGGAGGTCAATTGGCGACCTCTTGTCAGTCACCGACGATGAGGCCACTTGAAGCTGTGGTGGCAGTGTGTGTTTATATGTATTTTGTTTTATTTCAGATTTGCAGTATGATTTCAGAGTTCCTGTTTGAATAAGTGAAATGTTCACATTGAGGGGGGGAACTGTAACATGGTCTCAATGTTAAAATTTCCCTCTATTTAGTTTGTATTCAGAAAGTAGTGGTTCCTACATGATTCCTTGAAGGAAAGACATAGTGGATAGATGAAAGCACACAGGAAAAGAAACAACATGATATTTAGAGTCACCATGTTGGATGATACTTGTAAAACTCATCATTTATTTATTAGGTTGTTGGTTGTCCGTACTAAAAGCCATAGTTCTTATGTGAAGCTAAAAGAGTTAGTCATCTAGATCATGAGAACACATGGGAGATAAGCTGCAGAAGGAAGTGTGATTGTTGTTTCTATAATGTCAACATTAGGGGAATGCATATTGGGAATTAATAAAGTTAACAATAGGGGTGTGAATGTTACAAATATATTATGAAATTATTAATAAATTGTAATATTATTAATAATGACATTTAGTAGAACTGAAATTAATAATATATTTTGTAATAGTTAGTATTAGTATTTGAGTGTGACTCCGTTGTGAGAACAACTCACGTAGCTATTTTGGTGTGTGAGATAATAAAGGGATGAGAGAGATATCCTAGGGATAAATTTGACAGATTCATGGAGAGAGATTGTAGGGTTTGAAGATGAGTGTTGACTCCACCTTTGTAGCAGATCAAACACTATAAAATGTATTCTCCATATATGTAAATTCATCCCGAATGAATTCAATTTATTAATTATAATATTTAGTGTTTTATTGTTATGTAGTTTTTATCATAGACTAGCCAACCTATTCATTAAGGCATGAATAAGATAATTCGATGTGATAATAGGTTGGAATTGGATTGGTTGTGTGACATGGAAAGTAGCTTGATAAGGCAGTTGATAAGTTTGTGGATGTGCGGGTGTTTGAGGAATCATTCGATAAGGATGAATATATGTCATGGGTTGAGATTTTATCAATTGAGGCAATGATTGATGTTGAAAAATAGGGACATGATGTGATTTTTGAGATTGGGAAAGTTGTCGAGGTATATGATAAGTCATGAAATGAGTGTTAAGAGGTTGATATTGTTGGATATGTATACTAGTGATAGTAACGGGTGGAATAGAGATAGAGTTGATATAAAGTGATGTGGGTGGAATGGTATCCACTAATTGAGTAGATTGATATGATTGAGAGATTTTAGGGGGTCTACGATGTAGGAAGTCATAGATAGGGATAGAGGTAGGTGCAAGAGTTTCTAAAGGAGTCGGAGAAGGGGATGTAGTTGGTCTAGAAAGGTTTGATTGATGAGAGATATGAAGATTGGTTTCAAGATAAGGATGATTTTGGATGACATGGTCTTCAGGAAGAGAGACCATAAACATAAGGGGTTGAGTAACCAAAGGTGTGGTATCAAATTTATAATCTTTTTGGGAGAGATCATTAGAGGAAGGAATTTTATTGGATGGAGTACATTGTTGTGTTGCTTCAACTTGAGAAAGAGTGACAATATGAATGAAATAGATGAACATCTGTTTATGTAATTTTTTAACAAATAAATCAAGTAACAAGTTTCTTATCATCACGATTAATTATAAGATGTGAAAATAAAAAAATGTAGATAACAAAGGTACATAACAAAGGTACATAAAGAGCGGAAGTCAAAGGCTGGTTCATGAAGTTTTGGCTAGGGAAGATTTCGGGTGGTTTCCTGTTGGGTGATGAAATCCTAATCAGTCAACCAGGTAAGGAGATGTTTTGATGTGTTGATTGATGCATGCATTTTAGATTGTGTGTGAGGATTATGAGATGTAACAAGTTAACCTCCTACTTAAGCTATGTGAACAAGCATGATGGAAAATAAAGGTTCTTTTAAAATCAAATCGATGTGTGATATTTTAATGAGGACACACACAGGAAAGGGAAATACTATGTAGAAAGGAACAAACAGGAACAAAAACAAGAATACCTAGATAAAGATTTTCATTTTTATTTGAAATTTAAGTGAAGAGTGATCCAAACCCAACACGAGAAAGCAAAAAGAGAAGCCTTGTGATGTAGTGTTAATAGAAGATAAAAGAAACAAAAAATATGAAAGAAATAAAGGGATCACCTAAAGGGTGGTCCCACCAAGCGTGCCAGAATGTTTATTTGATTTTTTGTTCCTTTTCAAATCAATGATCTAGTACTAAAGAAAACTAGATAACCTCAAATGATGGAGGATTTATGGTACCTCAAATGCGATGTGATGGATACAGCCGCAAATTGATTGATCTCCACTACAAGCTATATAAATTGTAAAACTAGAAAAATATTTTATTAGATAGTATATACAGGGCTTTCTTGACAAATCAGATCCAAGAAGTGTTAGCCTCCTTGATGGATGTCAACCCCTGTTTTTAAAGAAAATGTGATATATAAATGATGGATAATTTGATAGCATGTAGAAACTGAAGAAATACAAAATCTGAAAGTAATTAAGATTAGATCTAAATAATGATTGGATTTGAAATAAATATAAATGAAAGGTTACCTAGTATGGGTTGATGGAAACCCAAACCCTGTAGAGGAAAGTTGACGGTGACTTGAGAGGATGAATCTAGAATGTAACTGAAATATCTAAACCCTGCAAGATCTAGATGCAATTTGGATGTGACAGAGGCTTGTGTATGCTAAAGTCAACCTGCAGAAGGGATTTGAGGGATAAAAAACTAGAAAATGGCAAAAAACAAGGATTGGAAAGGGGAGAATGAGAATCAAGATCCTAGTTGATGGCAACCAGGGTGAAGAAATGGTGACTTGGGTACAAATAGGTTGGTTTTGAGATAATAGGGGAGTGGGATGATGACTCGGATAGAATGAGATTGTCACATAATACAGGAAGAGGTTGAAGAAGGCTCTGGAGATTAAAAAACACAGTGACAGAGGGCCAATGTTGATTGGTAACTCAAGTTTTGGGCGACGATGACTGTAGCAAGGTAAGACAAGGTTGAGGGTAAAAGGACTGAAAAGGTAACCTGTAAGAATAGAAATTGGAAGAGAAACCTGGTAACAAAGTTACAACCATTGGTAAACTTGCAAGATGTTAGACTAGACAAAATAGAAAAAAATGATGTAAGTTAGCAGAAAAAACAATGTAAACCTCCCGATTTTATGTAGATAATCAAGAGGAGCTTAAATGGGCTGCAAGAGGGTTGCTGAGATGCTTTGGTTCGAAGGTGGAATTACATAATGGAAGGAAGTCGTGCCTGTGTGTTTTCCTTGTTTTTCTGTGTGTTATCGCTACATTCTTACTGCATTCTCAGTGTGTTCTTGGAGTGTTCTTGCTACATTCTATTTGTCTTGGGAAAGGAATGAACTCATATTAATAAGGTTGACTGTGGCTAGGCTAGGTTGGCGCCGTTTATGGGGAAAGTTCGCTTATTTTTTTTGTGATTTAAGTCAGGATTTGGTGTATTTAAGAGTTGGAATATCTTCTTTAAAGCTTGTAAGTGGGATTGGGTTGTTTTAGGATGAGTCATGGGTAGTTAAAAGATAGGGATGGGTAAAAAAAGCATAGGGATTTAGATTTAGGATAAAATCATCCAAAATAGAAGGTTTGTTAAGGCATGTGGATAGATATTAATTAATTAATTAATATGAATTAATTAAATAATGGGAATTGGATGGGCATTAAAGGTTATAGGATTATTAAGTGGGCATTTAGATAGGATCCAAGGTGAAATATGCCACGTGGGGAAGACAAGGTCTATATACCGATCTTAGGTGTCTACAATGCCAAGGGTGGAAAATGCATTGAACTAAACCACTATAAATGCACCGTGTTAGTATGTAAAACCAAAAATTATGCCCACCCTCTTTGGTGGCACATGATGTTGGTGATAGGATAATACAGCCCCAAAGAGGAAAAACAACATGAAATATGAAACTCTTCCCTACAGGGAAAAGGGAATGTGCTTAGTAGAAACCAAGGCGGGGACAAACAAGAAGGCTAGTAAAATACAAGTGTTAGTATGAAAAAACATGTATATAGAAAACAATGTATAAGCTATGCCAAAATTTTGTAAACTACCAAGAAAAGTAATGTAGACAAATAAGAAGACAAATAAGCCACACAAATTGGACTACAAATATGGGACATCACTCACGATGTTGTAAGATAAGTGAGGACCATCATGGCCACAAACAAAAAACAAGTGTGCACACCAAACACAAGGAAAAGGCCCGAAAATAAGAGAAAACAATAGACAAGTAATATATCCAAACAAATATGGCAAGAAATTATCCCTACATTATAAATATTGCACATGAAGCACCCGTTAGCATGTTAGAAAAATAACTAGCATGTCAAAAGTGTGTATAACCAGGTAATGTAAAATTCTAAGTACAAAATGAAACAATAACACCTGTGAGAGACGAATATTGATGCCCCCAACAACTAGTGTAAGCAAGGGTAGAAGGAGATCATCCATTGCTATGTGTAACATACCTGTATCTATGACCACAACTGGAAAAATATGTGAACGTGTTTTTGTGTATGATATAGACAAATGACACACAAGAGATCTATCTAGCATGTGTAATAAAGTGACCATAAACAAGAAAAAGTAAGCAAGAGTAAAAGCAACCAAGATGTACAACATGTTGTGGATGGATGGAATGGAATGCAAGATGGAATGATAGGATCCACATGCCCCCCGAGTGAATGGAGTGTATGTAAGGAGGTTCATTTAGTTTGTCCCCTTAGTAGTCAAGAATGAACTGTAAACAAGAGTGTGTCATTGAGAAATGGTCGAAATAGTATGTGCGTGTGTCGTGTGCGATGTGCATGCGTGGGTGTGTGTGTGTGTGTGTGTGTGTGTGTGTGTGTGTGTGTGTGTGTGTGTGTGTGTGTGTGTGTGTGTGTGTGTGTGTGTGTATGTATGTGTGTGATGACAGTACATGTATAGCGCGAATAATGATGATAGCCCTATATGTGACATATAGAAGAGATGTGTGTGAACCTTATAGCCTAAGCATATATAAAAAAAAAATGATCAAAGCAGTGATGATATAGTCTAAAGTGTATGTCACTACAAGATGAATAAAAGGGAGTGGTGATGTAGCTTAAAGCGTATACCACTACAAGATGATAGAGTAGGACCATTTAGCCTATAGCGTATGCCACTAACCTAGGAATTTCATGTGATAAAAGGTGGAATGATAAATGTGTGATGAATGTAAGGTCCATTTGATTTGTAAACCCTCGATAGTCGAGTATGGACTGAGGAACTAAAGTGTGTCATAGGGTAGTGAGTGCAGCACATGTAGAAAAAAAAGTGGTATATGTAATGATGAAAGACAACCATAAGATGAGTATAATGTGTAAATACGTGATGTGTAGAATGCAATGCAAGATGTAATGTATGGAGTGACATTTAATGTATGTAGATAGATTAGTAATGTAGTATGTAGTATAATGTAATGTTAGATGCATATGTGATGATGAATGGTATAATATGTAGAATATGTGTGATATGGAGATGCGCAATGTAGCCTAAATGTAAAATGTAGGGTGTAACACTTGAGATTTGTGATGAAAATGTAATGTGTGGCATCTATAGTGTAGTGTGTGGGGTTCATGTGTAGTAATCCATCAACAATCAAGTGTAAATCAAAGCACAAGAGTGTGTCATTGGGTAATAATGTTGCTAAAACGTGTGATGAATATGCCTATGCGAGGATATGAATGTATAACTATGCAAAAATGAAATATGAGTTGATGCTAATATGAAGGGGGAAGTATGAATGCTATGCCCCCCAAGTGCATGATGGTGCATATATTGTTCAATAAAATGATGTATGAAGGTGGTGAAGTATCAGAAATTTTCTAATATTGATTCAGTATGGGAGAAATAATGAGAAATTGTATAGTATGCCTGATGAGTAATAGATGATTGTAGATGTATGTATGTATGAGTGGTTATATAATGGATATATATGCGAATGTAAGATGAAACACGTTTATTAATATTAGTAGACCCCTCAACATTCATATAATAACCATAAGAATATGAGTGTGTCATCAAGAGGGTAGAGTGACACGAGTCACCTACTAAAGACCAAGTTTGCATTTAGTGGTGGAAACATGGTTGAAAAAAGTAACAATATGTCATTATGGTGGAATTTACAATGTGTCATGACCACTAGTAGGAGGATTAGTTGCTTTGATGAAATTAATTGGTTGGAGCTTATACTTGAGAGGAGGCCAAGTTGTACCAATTTTTAAAGGAGGTTGCTTAGGTTGACTTGGTAATACAATAGACGAATTAGTAGGAGGAAGTGGTGAACTAATTTTGATAGGTGGTTGATTATGTTGACTTGATGATGGTTTCTTAGGCGGATCATGACTAGACAAAGAAGGAGAAAATTTACTAGCTTATGTGGGTGTAGTATTTGTAAATGGGGACATAATAGAATGTTGTGCAACAACTGAAATAAAGTCTTGAAGCTCAAGATATTTGATTATTCATTACAAAGTGTGGAAATCACTGTCATCATGTCCATTGATTTGATGATAATTGTAATATGGATGACCTTAATATTTTACTAATCGATAAGGAGGATAGTAATCAATAGGTGGTAGCATGATCAACTGATGACTAAGGAGCTGAGTGAGAATGTCATGTTGATTAGTATTACATTAAAATATGAGAGGCTCAGGAAATGGCATGACCTGAGGTTCAACTATATGACATGTAGTGGACATAGATTAAAGATGAAATGTAGAGCGAGAACAAACATGAGCTTGAGAAGCATCCTTAAGCTGTTGGATTTCAGATTTGAGGGATATGATTATGGATTCCATAACTATAAAATTGTCTTAAAACAAAGAATGTAAAGCTTGAATTGAGTCCACTAGGGGTTGATTAGATGAAGGATCACTAAGGTCGGTACATAGACAAGAGAGCATAGGACTTAGTTCATGTGGCATTGTATTGTCATCAAAATACTTGGTGTCTAAGGATTTTTGCAAAACATCCTGGCAATTAGGATATCTCTTAAGTAAATTAGATAAAGAAACTTGACCCATGATAGAGGAAAAATGAGGATCCGAAGCATGAAAGACGTGGGGTTCACCATAATTATTAACTAAAATAAGAAATTTTTGTTTCTATTCTAGTGTAATCTAATGCTATGTGAAGCAGTAAATAAATGGGATAATGAAATACAAAAATTACAAGCCTAAATAAAAAGAAAGGATGGAAAGAATTGGCTATTTCACACTGATGCCGAGGGTATTTTGAGTTGGAAACTTAGTAAAATGGAAGTACAGACTATAGTAACCATGCTCTAAAAATTTTACGATCGTCGGATAAGTATGGACTAGGGAGCCTATGAGGACAAGAGTGCCCAAGATCTCCTATTCTTCAGAGGCACCCAGTGTCTCGATAGGTTTATCAGGATTTGAATTTTTCTACGAGTTGGTAGATGGTTTCAAAAATCGTTTCTGTCTCATTTGGCTACATGTATGTCAGAATATAGTCACCAAATGTCGTTGTGAATTAGAAATCAAGATGATACCTACAAAACCCCAAGATAAGCATCAAACCATAAAAAAGAAAGATGTAAATTAAGGGGTCAGACTGACCTCAACTGCCATAATGGTAGGATTACTAACTGAGTGTTGCACTAAATTTCAGACCCAAATGTAGTTCTTGTGAGTGAGTGCATCATGTTGCCTAGGTGCTCTTGTGCCAATCACACTTTGTGAAGTAGAGAGCAATAAATATATGTAGAAAATGTAATAGAATGTGTGCATGGAATATAATAGAATACCTCCCCCTATGCTTGTGTGATGCAGATGAATGAACCTTGTCCTTGTGATGGAGCTAATGGATGCAACTCTAGGTGGATGCTAGTGGTGACTAGTGTTTGGTCCCTCATTATGGTCTCATAGCTTTATATTTATAGGGTTATCTAGATCTAATTTTGTAATTAACCCCAAAATGGTTGACCACCAAAAAGATAAAGATATTAAATGGCTAGAAAGATCCTAAAAAGTGGCAGGAAAGTGGGAAAAGGGTCGGGGTGCCCTTGGTGGGACCATGGAACCCATGCGTGTCTTATTACTAGCTTGTGTGCCCCGGTCGAGGATAAAATAATGTGAAGTGATGAAAGATGACTGGGCATGTGGGTACAAGAGGTAGAGAATGAAAAAATAAAAGACAGTAAGATGGAAAAAAGACGGGGGTTGATAGTACTTTCTTCACTCAAAAACCCTCTAAATAGTAGTATGAGACCAAAACTAATAGTGTTTAAAGTGCATGATTTTGTGTCCACAACTCAATTATTTTTGAAAAATGATCTTAGTTCAATATTAAAACATACTTGAAATCCACAAGGTCACATGAAAAGTATATAAGAATAGGTGAGCATCAAAAGTTGTATATCGAGTTGGATATCATGCTTTCTTAGACCATGTTTTACCAAAAACATTATAACTTACAAAATTATCATCATGGAAACTAGAAAATTTCCTACAAAACCTCAACACACTCTGATAACACATCCAATAATGATCTTATCTCAAATGTATCTGCATCTTCTCAACCACCATGACTTACATGAATAGACCTTAGGATTTTGCATGTTCTTGGCCATAAAAAATGAACTAACACTACAACCAAGCATGAAACCCCTAAAAATTTCCTCTACATGGTGGAAAGAACATAACATACCTCTATGAATGTCCTTAAGATCTCACACACACCTGAAATTGACTATTATTCTCTAATAGGCTTCCAAAGACTAGGATTAGGCCTAGTTTAGACCTAAACCAAGTAGACTTACACCATGACTCATCTTCTAGGATCACCAAAAAGACCTGACATACTTGAGACAAAATTTCTCACACCTTTGTATGCTACCATGAGCTCATATAACTATGCACCTCATTCTCAAGCTCTATTTGGCCTTCAGGCACCTAGACTAGGTCTAGATGATTACCTGCAAACCATGCTCAAACCTGTACTTGGACTCCTCCACCTCACTCTGCATTTTCTATACCAATAATACCTTCATACAATAACATCATTAAAAACTTTAGACAAAATTTGAAGCATTCAGTCTAGTCTCTAAAGCGTTATGTATTCCATCTTGCAAACACTCACACTCCTTTGTCATTAATGTGCATTTACTTTTTACATCAATGAGAACACTAACTTACTCATGCCAAAAATCTCCCCCTTTGTCATTGATGGAAAAAAACATAGTTCTTCTACCCATTTTTCCATTAATGATAAAACACATACATGAGCATATATTCTTCATCTTCCTTCAACTTCTTTAAAGCACCTCTTGGTTAGAAACATCAACCAAACTCATCATTTGAGCACATAACCCTCTTTTCTTATTTTGACATGATTTTTGACCTTTTTCTTATCATGAAAGCACTATAGCATAGATGGGGAAACATATACAAAGAAATCATACATGCCAACAATCATGATTCACATCCATAATAGCATTTTGACTCCTAATCAGGCCTATCTCAATTGAGAATATTCAATTACGTGATGGTCTCTATCATACAATGAATGTAAACGACCTTTAGGGTTGAGATCCCTAAAAAATACATTCAATGCATTTTATACTAACTTCTTCATGCTATGGAAGTCCATATACATCATGACATGACTCCTTATAGATCCCCTTCGAAGCATACTATCCCTTTTTAACTACAAATGTAAAACATTGAGCACATACCTTGCATTCATGCCGTGGAGAATGATTAGACATATCATCACTTCCCTAAAGCACTTTTTCAGTGTTTTCATCCTTCTTTACCTGTTATCATAGTTGATCAACCCATGAATTTCTCCCCCTTGGAGTATACTTGCTAATCATGACTAATTTTTCCACATATGCCTTATTAGTAGCTTATACACTTGGTCCATGATAAAAAAAAATCCCCCTTCCTTGGAAGGATTTCTCAGAATAATGGGAACAATAACACATACCAAAGTATACCTTCAATTTGATCTCATGAGTACTTGAATACCTTGCATTTTTAGAGCAATCTACAACTTAACAGAGTTTATAGACCTTCAACAACATGGTCAACCTTCTTGGGCTTGCTAGTTAACATGCTTTCATACAACTAACACCTAATAGAGATTTGACACACTCCCATTACATTCAAACCATTACTTTGCCACATACCATAGATTAAAAATTCTTAAGATAGTCTCAGACTTTTTCATTCCATGAAATTGATCCTTGAAACCTTACATCAATAGTCTTTAAGAATATAACCTTCTTGAGCTGACTAAGATATAACACTCTTTCATCATCAACATACCTTTGGACCCAGCTTCCCCTTAGCAATATGTAGACACTCAAAATTTGCACACTCTTTTCTTCACTATACCATTGTTTCTTACATAAATCCATACACTCACCACATCACATTATTCTTATGAAAACCATACATTTATCACACTATTTAATCATAATAATTTATCCTAAGTTTAATAGTCCTCGTGAATGAGTCTGTTCGACCCCCTTCATTATCACATCTAATCCTTATATTAAGTCATATAAAATCTACACTTCCCGGTCTTTCTTAATTATCCTATTTTCATTCGTAACATATCACTAAATTATATTAATTACGTCCATACCCCATATTTTCCCCCCATTATAATTTAATTAAATACTTCTTCATACATATAATTATCATATTCCATGATATTATATAAATTATTTTAATCTACCTAAGTTCTTCCCTAATAACTATTTAAAATCATACCAAATCCCTTATCTCGACACATATATCAGGGAAATATTTATAAATCCCCCCAGTATCCTTCAAAATATTATAAAAATATTATATAAATCTTAAATTAACCACTTACCACCTATCCCAAAGAAATTTAAACAAATTTTAGATAATAATCTAACCTACTCTAAACAAACCCGACACCTCAACATGTTCTCGAACAAACCAAAAAACTTAATTCCTGAAAATCCAAAACAAACATCCAATTTTGGAGCCCATTCTATCCTTATATATTTCAAATTTCAAACTGACCGAAAATGACAATGATTGAGTAAAACGCCATCGATTATATAAGCTTGTTTCCTAACCTCATTTTGGGACCTCCAACTTAAATTCTCGAGTTCTAGACTTCCAGGCTTGTCTTAGGACCTTTCTCAAAGTGTCTTCATTAAATATTGGCTTTATTATATCACCTTATTCATTAGTTTTAGGAAAAATTTAAATCAAGAAGTCTTCAAGGACCCTGATCTTCATTCTCAAAATTATTGCTTTCATTTTCGACCTATAACAAAAATGTGGATGATTGGTTGAAATTCTAGCATTTCAGTAAAAATTCTAGCGTTTCTCTATATCACTAGAAATATATTGAAGTCATATTTTCGGTGCATACTTTGGTTTAAAAAATGGAGCTACGGTTCTCAAGTTATGATAAAAACATCATAGGCACGTTTAGAGCCTGTTTGGGAGACAACACATCATCATCAACCTGTAAGATTATCTACTTCATCTTTCACATCAGAATCAAGGTAAGATTGTTTATTTGTATATTTTATCCACTTATTCGAAACATCCATAGTTTTCAAGCCTTTATTTTTCCATTATAATTGAACATGAACTAATTAATTTATAAAAAAGACGATCAAATTGTTAAAAATATATCATATTTCATACTGTCTAAACTAACTAAGAATCGCTAGTGTTTTAGTGAAACACCTACATTTTCCTAAAACTCCGACATTTCTTATTTTCCAAGACCATTTATCACTACAACTTATCTTTATGAAATCCAAACCCTAGCAATTGCCATCATTCTGCCTTTTTAGGCCCTTATTAGACCATATCAAGCTCCTTTGAGTCATCCATCACATTTTGCTAATCATCTTAAAAAATTCATCATCTTGATTTCCTTTATGAGCACATATCCATCCATGCCATTTCTCCTTTGAGCCATGTTGTGATTCCTAAACTCCCTTTGGACCAGGAATTACCATCAGACCAACATATAACCATGGACCACATTTTTCCCTTTTCCTTTACATTGATTGGTTATATCATCTGTTATCATTTTATTATCTATTGTCATTTTATCACTATTCTATTAATTTATTAAAATTGGATTGACATACTTGAGAGGAATTTATTTGACTTCTGGGGACTGGCCTTTTCCAAGAAATTTGCCATACATTTTTCTAATCTCGTCTTTGGTAGTGTTTGTGATTACAGGTTCCTTTGTAGGACAAGAGCTTACACCATTATTCTATGGAGTGCAACATCGTCCATCTTCATCCATGAGTACCTCTAAACCCCACCATTTTGAGGTTTGGTAAGACTTATTATCTTTCTTATTAAGTGAAGTTGAAGATGTGAGTTTTATTCTAAACATCCTGACATGACCAGTGAGACACTGTCCCTTATTGCATTGTTAACTTTATTAAAAGTAGTATCTATGTTTCATTTTTTGTTATTTTAATGATAATCACCAGTGATTTGTCCAATCACCAATGATGCTGGAGACCATGATGGATAGGATGTTTCGAAGGCAAGAAGAACTTGTAGATTTGTAGAAGACAGCTTCTGTCAAGCAAGACTCCATGGACTCAATCGTTCGGGGCTTAGCTGAAACGTTTGGCATAGGAAGGAGCCACCATGAGGAAAGTTATGGGGAAGAGCATGAAGAAGAGACTTCAAACGGAAGAGAAAAGGTAAAATCTGATCATACCTCCCTTTAAAGTTGAGACAAAAGTTGAGATTAAAAGCTTTGAAGGACAAGTAGATGCAGAGTTGCTTGATAAATTGTTAAAAACTTAAAAACAGTTAGAAGTCTACTTTAGCGTCCATAATGTCATTGAGGCACAGAGGATCACCTTTGCACGTCTCAAAATGGAGGGACACGCTCTGGTTTGGTGGGAAACTCATCTAACCACTTGTGAAAAGAAGAAGCGTCCTATTGTGAAATCTTGGCAAGAATTTAAAGAATTACTTAGAGCTAACTTCTATCCTGTTGGCCACAAGACTGACCAAAAGACTGACCAAATGATTAAATGGCAGTATTTTAGACAAGGCAGTGGTTCAATTTTGTACAGGACTATACTATGGAGTTTTGGAGGCAGGCCATGTTGCTAAACATGGACTTGGAGGATGAGGATATTCTGACTAACTATTTGGGAGGACTTCACACTCACATTCGAAGAAAAGTCGTCTTCACAAAGCCCAACGATCTCAACGAGGCGTGTGTGCAAGCATACTACATAGATGATGAAAAGAAGCAAGGATAGGCAGAGCCAAGGGCAAAGCAGTCGACAAATCAGCAAGAAAAAGAGTATGGGCAAACAAGTAACAAGGGTAAGTGGAAAGGGAAAGGTAAACAAGCTGCCAATACTTTAAATACTTGTAAAGATCCCAAGATTTTTAGTAAGAACTGTGATATTAATGGTCATACTGACGCTACATGTTGGAAGTTGCATCCGGAGTTGCATCCGAAGAACCGAACCAAGGACTCAAAGAAGTCCATGACAGCTGTAAAAACAAAAGGGGAGGTGGAAATCGAAGATGACTTTGATGTAGACGAAAGGCTTGGATGCACGACCACCAACATGGACAGCCAAGAAGAGGAGATGAGTAGACTATTCTAGATCAAAATCCAGATCAAGAGAACTAAGGTAAATGCTTTGGTTGATACCGGTCCTCAGTCTAACTTGATTTCTGAAGCAGTTGTAAAGAAGCTTGGTCTTGAGACTTACGAGCATCCACACCCTTATCCTTTGGGTTGGGTGAAGAAAGGTGTTGAAATTCAGGTAACAAGAAGATTTAAGGTCAAAGTTTGGGATAAATTCCCAGTATATTGATGTTTTGGAAGCTGGCGTTATTCCACTTGATGCTTTTGATGTTGTATTCAGGAATTCCTTACTTGTATATTAGGGATGCTATATTTATGAGAAGGGAAAACCATGGTACAGATGGGTCAAGGATGGGATCAACTACAACATCCGGGGCACACCAGTGTAAGACACGATGTTACCATGGTGAGTGCTAACCAAGCAAAACAAATTATTCATGCAAATCATAATCAAATTTTGTTTACTTTTGTTAAAGGATAAATAAGATGGGGTAGAAGTTTCAAGAGATTTCTAACCAGGGAAAGCATGATTTTGATAGTATTATTCATTCTTTTCAGGAAGTATTTCAAGGGTCCCAGTGAGGTTACCACCAAAACGGGAAGTAGAGCATGAGATTCAGCTATTGCCAGAGTCCTCTCTACCAAACAATCGGGTTGTATAGGCAATCCTTGCTTGACAGTACTGAAGTAAATAAACAACTCCAAGAACTACTAGACCAAGGGGTGATACGTCCGAGCACCTCACCATGCGGTTCGCTTATTGTGATGGTGCTAAAGAAAGATGGTTCTTGGAGAATGTGCATAGACTACCGCGCTTTGAACAAGATCACCATAAAGAACAGATATCCACTTCCATGCATAGATGATCTCTTGGACCAGCTTCAGCATGCCAAATTCTTCACGAAGTTGGATCTCAAGTCCGGTTATCACCAAGTCAGAATGAAGGAGGAGGATATATGGAAGACCGCCTTCAAAACAAAACAGGGTTTGTATGAATGGTTAGTACTTCCTTTTGAGGTTATGCAATGCATCCACTACATTTATGAGATTGATGAATGATGTATTGCGGGATTTCATAGATTCATGTGTCATTGTATATCTAGACGATATCTTGATTTTTAGTGCCACATGTGAAGAACATCTAACCCATTTACAACAAGTCTTGCAAGTTCTTAGGGAGAAACAACTACTTTGTAATATGAAGAAATGTGAATTTGCCATACAGTCACTTGTCTATCTTGGGCACGTGGTTGGAGGAGGAGAGCTATGAGTGGATCCAAAGAAGGTGGAAGCCATCACTAATTAGCCAACACCAACAGGAGCCAAAAGACTAGGAGTTTTGTGGGAGCAGTCGAATACATGCGGAAGTTCATTTCGGGTTTCTCTGCGATTGCAACACTTTTACACACAGTGACCGCAAAGAGTAAGGGTTTTGATTGGGGTAAGGAACAAGATAAATCCTTTGAGTTATTGAAATACAAGATTAGTCATGCTTCAGTATTTGCTCTTCCTAATTTGCAGCAGCCTTTTGAAGTATAGACAGATGCCAATGATTACACCATGGGCGCAGTGTTGCTTTAAGGAGGTAAACCCGTATGTTATCATTCTGAAACTTTCACTTCAGCAGTTAAAGGATATTCCGTATATGATAAGGAAATGTATGCACTAGTTCAGGCAATTAAAAAATGGAAGCATTATTTGTTGGGTAAAGAAACTATTGTGCACACTAACCACAAACCTCTCCAGTATTTGCAAGCACAGTCTAAATTGCAGCAGGCAAGGCACTACAAATGGATGGGGTTCCTTCAGCAGTTCCATCTGATGATCAAATACAAGAAGGGTAGTACAAACTTGGTGGCAGACATGTTGTCTAGGCCACCCACACAGGAGAAGTTTTCCTGTTTGGCCACTATCTCTCAGATCGCGCCCTTCACGAAGGAAGCTTATGGAGAGGCATATGCCCAGGACAAAGACTTTGGGGTGACATTTCAGCAGTTGCAATCCCAAGGGACTGAAAGGACAGGGATTGAAGATTGTTATCTCAAGGACGGGCTGCTCTATTGATGGGGAAAGCTTTGCGTGCCAAAAGAAGAAAGAATTCTATTGATGAGGGAAGCACATACCTCGAAAGTAGCGGGACATTTCGGTGTCGGTAAGACCCTAGCCCACTTGCAAAGGTACGTGTATTGGCCCAATATGCAAGAAGAAGTATCAAAATTTATACAGGGATGTAAACTTTGTTGTACCAGACAAGCCTAAGCCTAGGAAGGAGGGTTTGTATATGCCTTTGCCAGTACCTACTCGTCCGTGGGAGGACATTTCTATGGATTTTGTAGGAGGATTACCTATGTCTAAACATGGCCATGACTATCTATATGTTGTTGATAGATTCAGTAAGATGTGTGTTCTTATGGCATGTAAAAAGACAGTACAAGCACATGAGGCATCAAATCTTTTCTTGGCTAATGTATGGGTGCATTTTGGTTTGCCAAAGTCTGTTGTTTTTGACAGGGATTCCAGGTTCTTGGGGAAGTCTTGGACTACTTTGTGGGACAAGATGGTTACCAGGTTATAGAAGGAGCACAACTTTCCATCCACAGACAGATGGACAGACAGAGGTGGTAAACAGGACTTTGGTACAGTTGATCAGAGGGTATAACAACAAATATGGAAGGACTTGGGATGAGTCCTTAGCCTACATTCAACATTTCTATAAGCGGACAATACACACATCCACTATGAAGTCACTGTTATCCATGCTTGGGATATGCTACCTATAAATCCAATGGACGATAGTAGTTGGATCAGCCACGACCCCGCACAAGGAGAGACGAGACACAGAGGTGAATTCAGCATTCAAATCCTATTAATCAGGATCCAACAGAGGATACATCTACAATGGAGTGGCAAGGGCCTGTGAACTAGATCAAATCGATCAAGCCAAGTGCAAAGATAAGCAAGATCAACATAGGAGGGAACATAAGCTTCATGTCGAGCGATAGAGTGTGCGTTTAAATCCAGCAAGGACAGATTACAAGGTAAAGCTCGGAAATGGAATAGCAGGGTACGATGGTATGGACCCTTCACTATATTGGAGCAGTGTTGGAGAAAGATGCCTAGTCGGCTTCATTTATCGACATTTAAGAAAGGACTGTACTCTGTAGCAAACATGTGCTTCAAATCCAGCAAACTAGATGAGACAGGCCGGGCTAGATGAATATGAAGGAATAGCAGTTGCTACCTTCCATTGAGGATTGTGTCTTGGACTCAAGCAGTGTCAATTGGAAGACCATGTAGTGCTGCAAAGGAAAAGAAACGACGAGAGATTAGGAGAGGTTCTTTGGAGTCTTCGCAAGATTGGTTCAGAACGGAAAGACACCAAGGTACGACTCGATGGTACTCGGAGGAGCAACGTGAGGGAGCCATTAGTGTCCTCAACGGCGCAACTCCACTAAGATTAAATGGGACCAAAGGGGTAGACTCCAAACGAAGCGCCAAGCATGATCCACAGGGATCTAAAATGACTCTACTTCATTAGATTAGTTAGCAGCAAAGCTGTTGAAAAGTAATTCGACTTAGGTTCTTGTAAGAGTAGCCATAGATGTACATTGAACAACTAACACATTCAATAAGCGGGATCCATAGCTTCTTTGGAGACTCAATGTACTTGCGCTAGCCCTCCACGTAGCATATATAGGTCATATGCAGAGGTAAAAACAAGGAGAGCGGGCAACAACAATGACCAAGTATAGAGTGCAGGGGGAAGGCGCCTATATATGTCAGTTACTAAAGCTCACTTCAAAGGTAATAATCTTATATGCGTTGTTTATCAAATGAGCTCGGGCCTTCCACATGTACTTCAGAGGCCATATAAAGGGACAGAGTCGGGGTTGAATAGTCAAGGCAGAGGCAGACCAGTGGTGGGAGCACTAAATAAATATGTCCTAACATTCCGACGCTTAGTCAAACATAGGTAAAACCTGCCTTCGTACTTGCACTGGGTTTCCATGACAAGCGATTTTCACAAGGCAATCATAAACGTGTCCAGGGTCAGACTTTTACTCCGGCCGACCAAGCAAACCGAGACTCAGGTGGTTTACAAAGAAGTTACCTACAGGAGCACATCATGATGTGCCAAGTACCACGTGGACCCTGTATGGACAATATCTCATTGTAGGAAATAACATAGGAAACGCATCGCGATCCAATACTTTACAATGGCCATATCTTTTGATACTGGAAAGATTTCAGATTTCCACCTCTAAGAATCACAATGTTCTTAGTTGGAACCACTGTCTTCGATCACCCTGCTACGCCATCTCGGACAACATAGAAAACTGCCACTGCCACTGGAAGCTTTCCTTAACTAAGGCATTTCGGTGGGTAGAATGGGAATGGGAACATTGGTATGTATTTCCAGGCCATTAATACAAAGCCCGATTTCTCCAACTATCAGAAATCTGAATTCGAAATTTGTATTAGTCGGGGATACCAAACATGACACTGGATCTTGCTATCTTGATCTTGACTACACATGGTCATTGATTGATAGTGGTTGAGCATATTCACCAGCAGGATTCAATGCGTATCTCAAAGAAGTACGAAAGTTGAAGCAGGATCTCCATAATTCTTCCCTCTTCTCTCTACAATTATTCTTCCTATAGTATTAACAATGAAGGGGCACCATTCAAAGCAATTGGAACGTTGCAAACTAAAGCACTCTAATAAAATGGCCCCCCTTCTGAAAATCATATACTCTTAGGGTAGATACGCGGAGTCTATAGCTTCTGCGCGGCCCCATTGTTGGTGACTGATGAGAGGTCATTGGTTGTCCTCTAGCCTCTGATGCTTCCATCCTCCATTAACAAGCTACTAACTCAGCCGGATGTGATCGTGAAGCTCAGAATACCTTTCAATAATTTGGACATCGTGTACAAGTGAAAATGCATCCAAAATTGAAATGTGGGTAATTTTGTTGTAATCTTCTTAGACTTTGGACTACAACACTTTTGAGAAGGTGTATTGTGACATATTCTGATGTTCGTTGCAAAGGTCAATGCCGAGTAATGTGTTTAATGGCACTTGATAAATGAAGTGGCGTCTACTATGAACATCTATTCTATGGTCTCGTTGGACAATGAACTATTCTGTCCACCCTAACTCAATCTGCTCACCTCTCTAAAAGATTCAGGCGGTCGGGTCTAGTGACATCAACCACTATCACGTTTAACTTGTGGTGAAATTCACCGCTTAGTAATAGGCTCTTTCACCAATGCTAAAAACTCTCTCTAATCGACCCTTGGATACGGTTAGATTAGGATAGAATAGGTTCTGACTTGCACATTGGAGTAGCTTGTGGCATGTGTAGATATAGGAAGCAATGCGAGCCGAGGTTGTCAAATCCGGAGGTCCATCTCAAGTCTTTGACATTGTCCCACATTTGCTTGATGCAGATCTATCCCATGTCTGTCCCAATCACACCGAATGCTCCAACTTCACACTCGCTTATTAGTCATCCATCTCATCGAAAAAAGTAGGGGTAAGTTGATCGATCCGGCCACCTTGTGAAATTATAAGAACAAGTTCATCTTCAACTTTGAAACATGCTATTTGGGATAGCTACCGATGACAAATCTGCTAGACATACGCAGTATGTGACTAGTATTTAGTGGATGAGGATGCAGACACTGAGACCACAGTAGGTGACTAGAGCTATATAACTGCAATTCATTCCGAGTTGGATCCGAGAAAATGACCATCTCCGAGCGTGAAGTCAAAGATACATTCTTAGATCAAATCTCAAATGCCATGGAGTACAATACTGCTCGAAATGGCAGTTGATCAGCATAGGAGGGATACATATAACTCTCATCGTTGGATCCAACTAAGAGTTTGAGCTGCCAATTTTGACTTTGAGCAAGGAGAGATGTGGTAAGTGATCCTCCAAGCAATCATGAAACTCAAGCTGAGCATTACAGATGAGCATGGGACTCTTCACCATATTGGAGCAGGTTCCTATAAAAAATGCCTATCATCTACTTGATCCTTAGCGTCATTTATGAGGATGTGCACTCTGTAGACTAAAAACTGTGAAAGGATTACCTTGCACTTTACCACAGAAGCCATACAAATGCTAGAAGGGACTCTCATTTTATCCTAATACGCTACCATCCATGTGAGTGCATCAATAGATTTACTTTGAAAACTAACACGAGGCGAATTGGAGGAGGATGTAGTATCTGCTTTGCAGAAGGTCAGAGAGACTATTTCGAGGCCCCCAGGAGTCTATAGGCAGATTATGCATTCCTAAAAAGGAAGGAGGTTATTCACCAAGGCAGTCCCACAAATGGTACTCCCTCAAGGAGCAAGTGAGGGAATTGAGTTATCCTCATCTACTCACCCAAACTAATATTGTTATGTGAGTTGTTTATCAAACAGCCTCCTAAGCAGGGGAGATGTGATCCATAGGGATCCATAAATGACTCTACCTCTCAGTCAAATCAGTCAATCATAAATATTAAAGGAGCACTAAATAAATATTTCCTAACAGTTATGTCTTTATAGTAACAGGACCGCCGTTCTGTGCAGAGCGATGGTTACAGAACCGCCGCCCAACCAGGGCGGTGGTCCTGGGACCGTCGGTCTGCTTTGGGCGGCGGTCCTGGCTCTTTCAGACAGAAAACAAAAAAAATGAAACAAACAACTCATAGTTTGGAAGGTTGTCCGTGTCTCTTCTCCTCCATGACCTTTCCCATTCTCCAGTGCACGGGAGGATGTGAGAAAGGCTATAAATACATGTTTGTAGAAGAAAGTAGGATCATTGAAGCATGAAAGCAAGTGAGCAAGAAGGTCTTAGTGCTGGAATTTTGTTTTGTAGAAGAAAGAAGTGTTGAGACAGAGCAAACAAGTAATTGGGAGGAAGTGTGAGATATTATCTACTTCTCTTTCAAACTTATTGTAATTCTGTACTTGTTATTTTGAATTGGCCAATAAAAGTGGGAAGAAAGAGCAATTGCCCTTCCTAACTGGTTTTTCCTCCTTTGGAGGTTTCCAGGATAAAACTTGTTGGTGTTTATTAGCTTAAATACTTTCCTTTCCTGCAATTGTGGATTCTAAGCATAAGCATAGATTCATTCACTAGCTATCTCTGTCATTTTCTAATAGAAAGTAGAACAACAACGTTAATTTGTGATTATGTGGATAATTCCAAAGTTGAAGAGTTTACAGATCACTTATATTAAGTCATATAAAATCTACAGTTCCTGGTCTTTCTTAATTATCCCATTTTCATTCGTAATATATCACTAAATTATATTAATTACGTCCATACCCCATATTTTCCCCCCATTCTAATTTAGTTAAATAATTCTTCATACATATAATTATCATATTCCATGACATTATATAAATTATTTTAATCTACCTAATTTATTCCCTAATAACTATTTAAAATCATCCCAAATCCCTTATCTCGACACATATATCAGGGAAATATTTATAAATTCCCCCATTATCCTTCAAAATATTATATAAATCTTAAATTAACCACTTAACACCTATCCCAACCAAATTTAAACAAATTTTAGATAATAATCTAACGTACTCTAAACAAACCCGACACCTCAACAGTTCCCGAAAAAACCAACAAACTTAATCCCCAAAAATCCAATTTTGGATCCCATTCTATCCTTATCTGTTTCAAATTTCGAAGTTACCAAAAACGATGATGATTCAGTAAAACACCAACGATTATATAACCTTGTTTCCCAACCTCATTTTGGGACCCCCAACTTCAATTCTCAAGTTCTAGACTTCCAGGCCTATCTTAGGACATTTCTCAAAGCGTCTTCATTACATCTTGGCTGTATCATATCACCTTCTTTAGTTTTAGGAAAATTTTAAATCAAGAAGTCCTCAAGGACCCTGAGCTTCATTCTCAAAATTATTTCTTTCATTTTCGACCTGTAACAAAAATGCAGACGATTGGTTGAAATTCTAGCATTTCAATAAAAATTCTAGTGTTTCTCTATATCAATAAAAATATCTTGAAGTCATCTTTTCGACGCATCTTTTGGTTTACAAAATGGAGCTACAGTTCTCAAGTTATGATCAAAACATCATAGGCACGTTCAGATCCTGTTTGGGAGCCAACACATCATCATCAACCTGTAAGATTATCTGCTTCATCTTTCACATCAGAATCAAGGTAAGATTGTTTATTTGTATATTTTATCCACTTATTCAAAACATCCATAGTTGTCAAGCCTTATTTTTTCCATTATAATTGAACCTGATCTAATTAATTTATCAAAAAGATGATCAGATTGTTAAAAATATATCATATTTCATTTTGTCTAAACTAACTAAGAATCGCTAGCATTTTCCTAAAATGTAGATGTTTCTTGTTTTCTAAGACCATTTATCACTACAACTTATATTTCTAAAATCCAAACCCTAGCCATTTCCATCATTCTGCCTTTACAGGCCCTTGTCAAACCATATCAAGCTCCTTTGAGTTATCCATCACATTTTGCTGATCATCTTAAACAATTCATCATCTCACTTGCCTTTGTGAGCACATATCCATCTACGAAATTGCTCCTTTGAGCCATGTTGTGATTCCTAAACTTCCTTTGGACTTGGAATTACCATCAGACCAACATATAACCCTTGACCACATTTGTCCCTTTTCCTTTACATTGATTGGTTATATATATTGTTATCATTTTATTATCTATCGTCATTTTATCACTAGTCGAATAATTTATTAAAAAGAAATTGACATCCTTGTGAGGAAGTTCTTTGACTTCCGAGGACTAGCCTTTTCTAGGTAATTCACCATACATTTATCTAATCTTGTCTTTGGTAGTGTCTGTGATTACAGCTTCCTTGTAGGATAGAAGCTCACACCATTATTCTACGGAGCGCAACATCATCCATCTTCATCCATGGGTACCTATAAACCCCACCATTTCGAGGTTTCCCAGGACTTATTATCTTGCTTATTAAGTTACGTTGAAGAGGCGAGTTTTATTCTAAACATCTTGGCATGCCCGGTGGGACAAAAACCCTTATTCCATTGTTAACTTTATTAAAATTAGTATCTATTTTTCATTTTTGGTTATTTTCAACGGTAATCACTAGTGATTTGTCCAATCGCCAACAATTCCCTAAATCCTTTTGCTAGCTTTGTAACCTGCCTTATAATTATTATTTTATGCTTATTTATCTATTTCTTCTTAATTAGATATTGTAGATTTTTGTTTTTAATTATTCATTGAGAAAATTTATTAAAAAAAATTCATTCATTCAAAAAAATCAATTTTTTTATTTGAAATTAGTTTACTTTTGAGAAAACGCCAGCGATTTTCCCAAATGCTAGCGTTTCCTGCTAATTGTGGTCACTTTTTAAGTTGCTTCCTAATCTTGGATCTAGGTTGTTTTCTATTTTTTTTTTCTAACCTAGTTTTACAGAAGGCTACTATTATAGTTTCTTTTGTTTGTTGGATTGCTTGCTTTAGACATTGATAAAATAAAAAAAGGAGCGCTTAGCGGCGAGTTTTAAAACTTTCCTTTTTGTTTGATTTCGGTTTTGCATTATGTTTGACTGTTTTCATTGAAAACAAAATTTTGATTTGGGTTTTTAAAACAAACTTTTCATCCTTCCTATTTCATATAGAATTTATTAGGAGGATAACTCGTTACATTCACTTTTCATTTCCCCCACACACAACCAAATCACATAAATATCAAAACGCATCTAAAAAAATCTCTACCTAGGTGGATACTGTTAGCATATGGATTTTCACACCTGTAAATGACATGCAATAGTGTGGGAACAAAGTCCCTCCTCAATGAAGGTGAGGCTGCATTTATTGAAAAACCAAAACTGTATTTACATCTATACATTCAAAATTGTATGTGGGGGGTGTTTTGGAAAATCAACGGAAAGAAAAAGTGAATGAGGGAGATGGAATAGAATGAATTGAAAGAACATGCAAGAGTTAGGTAAAAACAAAGCCTAATATTGCATGAAGAGGAAATATAAGTAACTAACACAAATAAAATGGAGTTTGAGTTAGCTAAACAAGAACGTGAGCAAGTAGATAATCAAAGCTTGATCACTGTGAACTAGAACAACAAATTAATAACATTGACAATAAGATCAAAGACAATATTTGCATGCAAGATTCAAACACTAACATCTAATGAACATAAGAAATTCAAATTCTATATGAGATAATGAATGGGACACAAAGTTCATATTTCATTAACTCCAAAATGTTTTCACAAAAGAACACAAAGTTTCTTCTTGAACAAAAGCTTGCACACAAAAGTATTTTCTTCTCCTCTCTCAAAGTCACATTTACAAATGAGCCCCTCACTTCCTTTTATAACCCAAAAGTTGGTTACAAAGTAGTTAGGGTTTTACATGATCATTATATAAGGCACTTAAGTGACCTTTGACTTTTTCTAACCAACTTTATTAAAAACAACTAAAAATAGAAATCACTTAAGTTATCCACAACTTCCCGAAAGCAAATAACAACATCTTTTTCTTAAAAATCCACTTTTTAAAATATACAATAATAACCAGTGCCTTATCCATTGAAATGGGGTCCACCTATCTCAAACGTATGAGAAATGGACTCTCCCACTTCATTAGATACAAAGAAAACTATCTCCCTGAACCACCGGTGAAATTAGGATTTGCCACTTTTGCTAGTTGAAAGGATCTAAACCTTCCCAAAGTTTCAAACATCTTTTCTTCTTCTGGAGGTTCATTTGGTCGAAGAATAGCCTCACAAAATACCTGTAATTCAAGAATCCTACTTGGCATATCATTTAAATTAATAATATTTGATTGAGCATTCTCAAATAAGTTCTTTAATTTAATGCACCCCTCCATTGAAACTGATGAGAAATTATTGGCGGGAGTGTACATGTCCTTAAAAAATTGTGAAAATTTCTCTTCCACCTGTTCTGATGAACACATTTGAGTATGTTCATTTACGAGGTTGTAAGGGATCTCAGCTATGAATTCTTGAATCAACGTGAGTGAAGTGAAGGCTTCATTTCATATGCTCTCATAATGGATCATAGAATCCTCGAGAAGCATCTTCCTTGATTTGAGATGCAGACACTAAAGAAAATGTGTCCCTCGATGTTCAAATTCGAGAATTCCTTCAATGGCTAAAATTTAGGATTCCATATTCGTTGTCTCCTGCAGACTGGGTAATATCTCATCCAAATTTGATATATTAGAAACAAATTTTTCCTTAAAAGAAATAATTGGATCAAGATACGCATTGACATCTTCATGGAGCTTAACCGCTGTTTTGATCGTCCCTTGGCCTAAAATGAGAATATCTGAAAGCCAAGTTTTAGTGACATGGCCCAATGTGTTTATTTCTTTTGACAAATTGAGAGTTTCTTCATCAGGGGCAGCCACTGCATTAGGTACTGGGAAAGTGGATGATATGGGATTTATCAGATGTTGAACATATTCCACCAATTGATTCTTTTTGGCCTTGAGCTGAGAGTTCTGAGACTTATATTTCTCAAGTCTCTTTAGCACGATATCAATTAAATCTTGAGCCATTGCCATGTCACTTTATAATGTGGACCTCCCAAGTCCAAGTCTGGAAAATTCATAATAAACAAGTGTCATGGCATCACGCTCCTTATCAAATTGTGGGATGACAAGATCTGCAAATCTGTTTCCGTCATTATCCACCATTATTAGCACCTTAGGCTTCTTGGGAATGACATCATTCAAAAGTTTGAAAAGGGCATAAAAATCAATGTCAATTTCCTTAACAACTCTCTTGCTTTTCTTAACCTTGGAATCAACCCAGGAAGGAGTATCATTCATTATTTACGCATGCAAAATCCTAGAGCTTGAAGCAATATTCCCATTGTTCTCGACATCATGAGATCCTGCAAGAAATAACCTCAATATCCACCTCATGATCATTTAGGAGATTTTGGGAAATTTTTTCATGAACTGTATGCTTCGAAGTGTTTGATATTTGGACTACCTGCACCTTAGTGGACACATGTGCAAAGCATGGTTGAGGATCGTTTGTTATGAGCTTCTAAGAACTATTAACAATGTGAGTAGAAGAATCTCTACTTGAAGTAGAAAATCCTAATACACGCTCTCTTCCTTTTCTGGGGCTAGGGTCTTTAGATTTTTCTCCTCGTGGCACATTATTCTGTGAAGTGAATTTTGGCAACCACTCCTTTCTCGCTTGTTTTGTATGATTGGATGGTACGGAGGTTGATGGAGAAGGGGCTTTGGTTAAATGAAGACCTCCTCAAGTTGGCAATTTTTGTGATCCTGAAGTATGATCTTGAATTGATTGTAACTTGGAAAGTTCTCTGTCGTACCAAGATATGCTTCTTTCAAGAATCAGCTGATTCTTGCTATAAGAGAAAATTCATCTCTTTTGGTCCAATCAATTCAAGGCAACATGGTAAAATCAACTACATCATATGAGGGATCAATAACATCTTCATCATCATTTATGAATGAATTGGGAGGGTTCTTGATGCGAAAGGACTTGATCTAAGCAAGTGTTAGGTGAGAAAACTCTCATTTTCTTACTTCATGTTTATCCAAACAGGAAGCCCATAAATCTTCCATGGTAGGGTTATGTTGATACTTTGCTCTAAGAATATTCTACATATATCCATTGATATCAAACTGGGATCTCTTCACATATGGATGAATTATGATGAGGGAAAACTCTTTTTCCATAAGTTGTGCACTGAAAATATTTGGACATTGGTATTCCCCGATTTGGATTGGGAAATGAATTCCTGAACGATGTTTGTCACTAAGAAGACAATGAACTTGGAATAGTTATCGTGTAAGCTCCATTAATGCCCATCTGTCACTGACGTACTTAGGAAGCTTCCATGGAGTACCAGTAAAGCCACTCACGCGAATGTAGGAAAAGGATGAAAATTGAATAAACCATGTTCCCCATTAGGAAATGACATTCATGGCTTCTTTAGAAAATCCTCCCTCTGTATTCCGATTCAAGTTTTGAATCACGTGGAAGGTGAATGCATCGTTGACTCTTCTAAAATGGTGAGAGATATTTTTGAAACTTAGTTGTTGATAGTAATAGAAGACACTAATTTATGGCCCCATGACTCCTCTTGTTTCGAGTCCAGAAAATAGCTTCCTTCTTGTTACTGCATAAGTCATATATGATGTCATGTAGAAGAATCCAGTCATCTTAACTTCTATCAATTGTTTGTGAAGGGTATTACTGATAATGGTGGCCCAATCAACAAACTCTTTCTTGGCAAGGATGATACAAATAAACTGATACATCCATGGGTGGAAGATCCTAGCAGAGGGTAAACTAAAAACTTGACTTAGGAGAGTAATCATGTCCCCAATTTATTCCATGAACTCAATGCGGTACAATTCTTTGGGAAGCCAGTCAATTTGAGGCCTCTTGGTCACTAACCAATTGTTATTAACCATCTTGCTCCACCTAAGGGGTTCTTCATCCAAAAATTATTATGCTGACTGGCGAGTGATATCCGCATTCTCAGGAAAGTCAGGTATGTCGAGCAATTCCTTAATGTGCTCTAGTGTGATTAAGAGGAAAGGCTCACAATTATCTTTAAAAATTCCTTGCCTCTCAGGATCATAATGCTCCGTACAAGCGATAACCAGATCTGGACACTGCACAAAGATAGGAAATGCTGCTGCTTGAGGTAGACCATTATGGTAAAGCCTATCCGAGAATATGGTTTTGACTTTAGTTTTCACCTGTTCACAAAATTATTGCACATTGCTGTGACCCAGATTTATATCAGTGATATTGTCGTATTCTGAATTGATAGAATTGCGAGGAATGATTCCTTGGAATTCGTACTTGAGTGCGGACTTATTCGATTTCTCCACTAGCTTCCTTGATCTTCCTGCGGATTTGTTAGATTTTTCAGCCATTATGAATTTTACAGAAAAATGACTCAGGCATGCAAAACGATGTAAACAGTGTCTGGTTTTAGTCTTCGAACCACCTTCAACACAAGAAAAATATGGCTCATTTAATCATTATTATAATTATGATTTTAAAAACAATAATAATAATTGATCCCGAATTACAAATTTTTAAAATGTGAATACAAAAAAATATTGAGACTAAGCTGGAATTCCAGATCGGGCAAGAATAATATATTTTTTTAAAATTCTCCCGATTATATTGATTTTATGCAGGACTAATTTTAATCTTTTTAATCCACTATTTCTCCACTTAAACACATGAATCTCAATCCTTTGCTTTCGATAGTTAGTGAATTAAATTTCCTCTGCATGCGCGAATGGTAACTTCTCTTTAACTGGATGTAACTATTACCCAGGTAAATGTGTGGAATCCTAGCAAAAAGAAATGTATGGATTCTACTAAAGAATGCGTGACAGTCTTTATCTTTCACATGTAAACCTCTTATGCTTCCTGGCACATGAATTATTCTTTTTATTTCTGTCTATTTCCTCTAATGTGAACAACTACTAACTGCTCCTCTAGTTTTGGCATGGGATTTGGTGAATGCGTGGACTGAATTTGGTAGACCAATTTTTGCAAATGTGTTGAAATAATGACCTTGTATTCTTTGGCCGTATGGAAAATGTTTGTCTCTACGTGGTTTATTTCTTGGACAACTTCTCCTTGACACGTGGGGCTATTTGGACTTTCCTTGGCCTGCGTTTACTTTTTTGTTTCTTTGGACTATCCTCCATGTTCTCATGCATGGTGTTTTGGACTGTCCTCTCCTCTACATGCGTGTATTACTTCCCTTGCATGGATTGTTTTTGAATAAGTGGAAAGATTTGTTATTAGCTTTTCATTGATGCATCAAAACAAAACTTGGTCCTCCTGCTTCTTCACAATGGCATTCATAGTAAACTAATATTGTTTGAGGGATGTGATACAAATATTATTATGTTCCTTTAGAAGAAATAAGAAGCAATTTGGAAAGCTTCGCATGACTCTTTCCAACGAGTTTGACAGAGGAATTTATGAGGATTAATCCAACTTCCCTTCTTCCCGGGTAGTGGAATTAATTGCCAGGGGGAAATGGGGGAAGCAACAACCAATTGCCAACGGAAATGGCAAGGCGGGTTGACAATCCCCATTTGTTTCCCCACGTGGGAAATCAAGATATTTTTTTACCTGTTTGCCAATTAATTAATTTGGAAATCAGGGGAAGAAATCCCACAAGCGGGGATTTAAAATAATTTTTCCAGGAAAGGGGAAATCCGGGCCCAAAAAATCCGGGCCCGAGAAGCCAATTTGGCATCCCAGGCAATGGGAAGCGGAATCTTATTTTTCCCCCGACAATTAAAATAAAACTTGTCGAATGAATTTTAATTAATATTTATTTAATTAAATACTCCAAAGTTATTAAAAATTAATTTATCAAACAAAGAGGAGCTCGATAAGACGGATGCTGCTCATATGACCACGTTGGGCATGTATCATGCTTGGAAAAGAGTAAAGACGAGTATTGATCAAGCGGCCAAGAAGTAGTCCCGACTACTTTTGCTGGACCTTATTGTTTTTATTACTGCTTCTTGGCCGTAGGCTTGCTGTTTTTTTGCCGTTGTTTTGCTGTTAAGTCTCGTTTGTGTAGCTGTTTCTGGGCTTCGTTGTTCTTTGCTGTAACTTTTGTGCTCTGCTACAGCTTCTCTGCTCCTCTCTCTTATTCTGGCTTTTAGGCCTTCTTCTGTACACAAGGGTATAGTCCCTTTCAAAAAACTATTTACCAATATTAAAAAAAAAAATTTATCAAACAAAGAGTAATTAATTAATTAATTAAATATCAATTAATTAATAGTTAACGCAGTTTAAGACCTGGCGGGAGGAGTTCTCACCCGAAATGGACGAAATGAATACCAGAATGATCACAAAAATGAGACGGTCATGATGAGAGTGATAAACCACACAAAGTAACACTTTTGAAATTTTTCAAAATTTCCATTTTTTTAAATTAATTTTGCGAAGTCAAAATTAGCTGATAATAGATACCTACTTGGATTTGATCACCAAGAGGATAAAAGATGACTCAGTGTTCTGGACGAGTATAATCTTCTATCTGTCGATATATATTGGCTCAACACCTATTACGCTTATTGCTGTGGGACCGTGAAGTGAGGGGGTAGGCCCCAATACCATGCTTGTATCAGCAGTAGTACAGAGTTGGGTGTCACGTACCTTTGGGTGTATTGAGGACTCTATCTAAATAATTTTGAAACCATCCCTAGACAGCCAATTCCTAGGACCCTCATTATCCATTTTATACATTTCACCTTTTCTTAATTAATTTAAGATAATTAGGACATTATTTTTCTTGACTTGTTTGTTGAATTTATAGATTCCTTAGGGATTTGTTTGTATTATTGATAGTTGATTATTATGGCTCAAATCTCTACATCAACATATCCCCCAAATCACTATGCAACATATTTACAATCAACCCCATTTGATTCAACATATCTTCATCCCAATCAATTTCAGGATATCTCTTATACAAGATCTAGTCCTTATCAAACTTATCAACCTATTACATCTTATTAAATAACATTTAACTCTAGATCATTCCAACAACCATCTATACCATCTTATGTCCCTTATGGACAACCTACATATCAAAAAATCCAATAATCATACAATAATTCCATTCAACAACCCTCTGGGAATCCGTCACATCCTTCTTCCACCATGCCAGATGTATCACATCAAATGGTCTTTTCTACATCCCTTCCTTCATCTCAATCTCACCAAAATACTAATATCCCTCATCCCTAATTCAATTAACCTATCTCAACTTCAATATCTCTCTTGATACCTCAGACATCTCAAACCTAAAAACACATTTCTTCTTAGGCCCAATCTACCGCTCTCATCTAAAAAAACCTATTTAATATCCTCACACGTCTTCCTATATTATTTCATTGTAACCTACTTCACAATCAATATCATTTCAGTCCACTCCTTATCAACTCCCACATCAAACTCTTTAGTAACAAAATTATACCAATTCACAGTCAAATCAATCACATTATCCTTTGTACTCACATGTTACTTATTCCACAAATGATCCTTTGCAAGCCTTTTCTAAAAGATTAGACCGTTTAGAATCTACTTCTATAAAGCCCAAACATGTCCTCACTTATGATGAGGTTTGTAATGAACCCATCCATCCATCAGTATCATGTAACTCATACCCTTCACATTGGAAATTACCCGAGTTCTCCTTATTCTATGGCTAGGAGGATCCTCAACAACACATAATATCCTTTAGAAACTCATGTTATCCTATTACTCATGATCAATATCTTCTACTTATAACCTTTCCTATGTCATTAATAGGAATCACTTTGGATTGGTATGAATCCCTTCCTTGACATTCTTTGGTATCTTTCACACAGATAGCCATGTTATTCCTCAATCACTTCGATGTCAATGTCACTCGTAAAATCACCATCTCTTATCTTGCTACCATCAAACAATCTGAAAATGAATCCCTTGTAGACTTTGTTGCTAGATGACAAAACATTGTCAATCAATTGTGCTTTCCTCTTCTGCAAACATGGCTAATTTAGTTTTTCACTAGATCATGTTATCATTGCATCTCATCCACTCTTTAAATCTATACATTCCAAACTTTTGATGAAGTCTTCGCATGGCCAAAAAGTTAGAAATCCAAGACCTCAAAGAAGCCCATCTTGATCCTCAATCTACACATATTCCACCTGAATCCCCTAGGAATTCCTATAATTCAGATCAAGCTGCATATGACCCCCTAGATATTCTCATAATGAAGATATCACACATGATGACTTTACTTATATTCCTTATCAAACATCCCCAATTGAATCAGTTCATATGGATATAGCATATCCTTCTGGTCATACCATCAATGCTATTACACAAGTTTTCCCCTACGAGGAAACCCCCTCATCATCGATGTTTCCTCTAAAAAATTCAACATCCCTAGATCATCCTTCCAATGATACTCATACATTTACATTACCAGTGTCCATATTCAAACACCTATTACTTCCTTACAATCCTTGGATTCTACTTTATAAATTTCTACTAAAGAAGCCTCTATAATTGAAAATCCCGATATCCCACCATTCATTGAACTGATCAAATAATTAGAAAAATTATTTAATCCACCTCAATCATCTCTAGAGGAAATGTCTCCTTCATATGATTCTGATCCAATCTTATCTAAAAATCATCACTTACCATCTAAGACAGAACCTTGTCCTGAATCAAATACTGTGTAGCCAAGTACCATAAAACCGCACCCTCATCATCTAACATGAGTCCTCATAAATTTGAAATAAACATTACAGACTTGAAACCTATCATATCCGCCACCTCATCCTATTTTTCTATCGTAATAAATTATCCTTTTCCTAAAATAAAAATTATAAATCCAAAATGCACGTCATCAGACTTGCCATCTATTTTGGGACCCCATCCTTTATGTGAATACTACACACAATCATACCCTATTCATCCCTCCTCGTCCATTTTGGGACAACATCCCTCATCTAATTTTATCAACTTCTTTCTTGGGTAACATTATTCTTCTTACCAACCTCAAAACATTCCTATGATGTTGTAACACCATATCACATCTAATCCAACTATATCCAAACAAAATACGCATCCTACTAAGCATTATCGTAAATCAAAACCAAAATCAAAATCCATTAATCCAAATCCTCAAAAAGGAACTTATACTGATATCCTTGGGAGGCTTGTGGAAGCATCTCTTGTTGTATTACCACCCATCAAAACACCCAATCCACATACTCGAAAACCCACATGGTACGAAAAAAACACAACTTACGCCTATCATAGAATCCCAGGTCATGATACAGAAAGTTGTAAAGCGTTAAAATCCATAATCCAACAAATTTTCCTTGTCGATTATCTTCTCCTAGAAGAAGATCATCCTTATCCATTACCAACACCTATACCTTCGTTAATACCCTAACCTAAATCTCTAGGGAAAGGAGGAAATCCTTATTCTACCATTAGCAATCCTTTGTTAGAAACCTTGTGAGCACCTTCCATTAAAGATAAATCAATTTTTTTAGCACCTTCCATTGAAGGTCCATCTACCTTACCACCTTCCATTGAAGGTTCATTTACCTCATCAACACATTCGATTGAAGGTCCATTAAGCTCATTATTACCTTCCTATGAAGGTACCTCAAACATGTTAGAACCTTCCCTTGAAGGTCCACTTACGCAGTCAGTACCTCCCCTTGAAGTTCTATCAACACTATCAACACCTACACCCAATACACTGGTGGTATCTTCATCGATATCTCAAGAATCAAGGAGTCATATTCAATCAGGTTTTGACAAATCCATCTTGTGTGTCTTCTTGTCACTATCCAATGAAAGTCCTTCATCTCAAAAAAAAAATGGCTAATCCATATATACGAACACAAAATAAATACATACGAAGAAAAGGTAGAACCAAATCCTCATCGACTCCTTCATTAAAGGTTCTGCATCCCCCTCCATTTACCGTATACTCAATCAATCAAAATCAAAATTTCCAACATCCTAAAAACATTATTCCTTTTTATCACTTGCTATCTACCGCGCTATGTTAGGAAGGCTCCTATATACAAGACTTCAAAAATATCACTACAAACATCCTTATAAACTTACTTTATCTAATCAAATAAAAATGTCATTACTCTGGGAAGACATGAACGTGGAAATTTTTCCCGTAACTAGATCGGTCCATATAACATGGGTAAACCTTTGAACACCTTGCATTTGTGGCATTTTTACTATTAACACATTGAATGTCATGACAGTAGTCACATCAAATATTTTACTTCACCATCCACTAGCCATCTTATCATTGTAATGATTGGAAAACACGTGGTCTTCCATCACTATCCTTGTAAACCTTAATGATGAACCATGACTTTGTTTAGTGCATCTTTCACATGGATAAGGTCCTCCTTAGTAGGAACCCCTCAATCATTACTTCCATCCACCTTGTACACCAACTAAAAACATGACATGGAAAATGAATGTTTAGATCATATATGCATCTTATCCTCTCCTTGAAAAAGTTTATTAGGGTCTTTCCCTTAGCTCAAAATAGAGTAAAAAATCATTATTTGGATGTATTTTTCAAAAATCAAAATAAATAATAGACTGATCCCTTGAAGAAAAGATATTCAAAGTCAAAATTATTATAAAAAGCAAGTAATGGACCGATCCCTCAAAGTACGACCATTCTGTAAAGTCAAAAATTTAGACCATAGCCTCGAAGGATGGCTACCTATGTAAAAAGGCTTCTGCATCGATCAACCTTCAAAAGTAAAAATATCAAAAAGCATCCAGGAGAGATTCCCGCATTGATCAACTTTCCCATTATAGAAAACTTCCCGTATTGATCAATTTACTTTAAAAAATATATGTAAATTTGGGGCATTTCTCTATGAATCCATTGAAAGGAGAACCCTCTTTTATCATATAACCTACATATGTTAGCTCTTCTCATGTTCTAGGAAGGTACACATTTATCATTTCTAGAAGTAGGTTCCTATGTGTGAATACCCATTATTAGTCATTTATTAACAACTGTTGTAAAGGCCAAAAATGCAAGCACTTTCATTCCATTGTTTCCCATCACATATGTATCAAATCCAATATAAAGCAATCAATACCCGTTTTATTCTTGACCATGGTTGTGAATAACATTAAATAAAAAACTCATCCACATCAACATCTAAAACATCATCACAAATAAATAAAATATAAAATATTAACATCTCTTAACATCAGCACAATTCTTAATACATCTCAACATGACTTCGTTGTGGCTAAAACGTCACATTTATTCAATCAAGTTGACATTTGTCAAATGAATGCCTCCTCAGGTACTACACCTCTGGTCACAGTCACGACCCCTATTTAGTCCTTATAATCCCACCTTTGTGGCAACATCAAGTTATGGTCCTTTGACATCATCAAATTGTCATTTTATCCCTCATTTTTTGTAAGTCATATGTCCATAGGACACAAACCCTTTGGTTCTCCTATCACTTGAATTCCTGGCCTTGTAAGCCCACTTTTTTGGAAACATCTATCATTTGGTCCTTTGACCTTATTAAAACATCCTTTTCATCATTAGATCATATGTTTGGAGGACACGAACCCTTTGTTTCCCCTATCACTTTATTTTATTATGGCAGTTATCTTATTTCTCTACCTCATCTTAGGACATTACTCCATCATCCCTCACTTCCATCACATCTTGTTTTTATCTTGTGGCTTATAAAAAACCACTCAAAAAAAAGGGACAAATGTAGACACTCAAAATTCGCACACTCATTTCTTCACTATACCATTGTTTCTTACACAAATCCATACACTCACCACATCACATTATTCTTATGAAAATCATAAATTTATCACACCATGTAATCATAACAATTTATCCTAAGTTTAATAGTCCCCATGACCGAGTCTGTAATATCCCCTTCATTATCACATCTAATCCTTATATTAAGTCATATAAAATCTACACTTCACCATCTTTGCTTAATTATCATATTTGCATTCGTAATATATCACTACATTATATTAATTATGTCCATACCCCATATTTCCCCCCATTCTAATTTAATTAAATACTTCTTCATACATATAACTATCATATTATGTGATATTATATAAATTATTTTAATCTACCTAAGTTATTCCCTAATAACTATTTAAAATCATCCCAATTCCCTTATCTCGTCACATATATTAGGGATATCTTTATAAATCCCCCCACTATCCTTCAAAATATTATAATAATCTTATATAAATATTAAACTAACCACTTAACACCTATCCTAAAAAAATTTAAATAAATTTTAGATAACAATCTAACCTACTCTAAACAAACCCAACACCTCAACACGTTCCCGAACAAACAAACAAACTTAATCCCTGAAAATCCAAAACAACATCCAATTTTGGAGCCTATTATATACTTATCCATTACAAATTTCAAACTGACCGAAAATGCCTATGATTCGGTAAAATGCCAGTGATTATATAAGCTTATTTCCCATCCTCATTTCGAGACTTCCAACTTCAATTCTAGAGTTCTAGACTTCTAGGCTTGTTTTAGGACCTTTCTCAACGAGTATTCATTACATCTTGGTTTTATTATATCACCTTCTTCATTAGTTTTAGGAAAATTTTAAATTAATAATTCCTCAAGAACCTTGAGCTCCATTCTCAAAATTCTTTCTTTCATTTTTGACCTACAACAAAAATGCTAGTGATTGGCTGAAACGTCAACATTTCTCTACATCAATGGAAAGATCTTGAAGTCATATTTTTGATGCATCTTTTAGTTTGTAAAATAGAGATGTGGTTCTCAAGTTATGATCAAAACATCAAAGGCACGTTCAGATCTTGTTTGGCATCCAACACATCATCATCAACCTGTAAAATTATCTGCTTTATCTTTCACATAAAAATCAAGGTAAGATTGTTTATTTGTATCTTTTATCCACTTATTCGAAACATCCATAGTTGTCAAGCCTTCTATTTTGCATTATAATAGAACATGAACTAATTAATTTATTAAAAATACAATCATATTTTTAAAAATATATCATATTTCATACTATCTAAACTAACTCAGAATCACTAGTGTTTTAGTGAAACACCTATGTTTTGCTAAAATGTAGGAGTTTCTTTTCTGCCAAGACCATTTATCACTACAACTTAACAAAATAAAATTCAAACTCTAGCCTTTGCGATCATTTTGCCTTTGTAGGCCCCTGTCAAACCATATCAAGCTCCTTTGAGTCATCCATCACATTTTGCTGATCATCTTAAACAATTCATCATCTTGCTTGCCTTTGTGAGAACATATCCATCTATGCCATTACTCCTTTGAGCCATATTGTGATTCCTAAACTCCCTTTGGACCAGGAATTACCATTAGACCAACATATAACCTTGGACCATATTTTTCCCTTTGCCTTTGCATTGATTTGTTATATCATCTATTATCATTTTATTATCTACCATTTTATAACTATTTGATTAATTTATTAAAAGAGGATTAACATACTTGAGAGGAATTTATTTGACTTCCGGGGACTGGCCTTTGCTAGGAAATCTACCATACATTTGTCTAATCCTGTCTTGTGTAGTGTCTGTGATTGTATCTTTCTTTGCAGGACACGAGCTCACACCATTATTCTACAGAGTGCAACATTTTCCATCGTCATCCACGAGTACCTTTAAACCCTGTCATTTTGAGGTTTGGTAAGGCTTATTATCTTGCTTATTAAGTTATGTTGAAGAAGTGATTTTTATTCTAAACACAATAGGCTCTTGATCTTATTCGACTAATATCACAATCTTTATGAAGTAGAAACATTAAACACCACTGACACATGACTATCAATAGTGAATGATAAGATATTGAAACACATACCTTTGAATATCAGATTGGATGCTATGCCCTGACCTCATACTTTGAATTCCTTCTTTAATTTATGATGTTCTTGCATAGACCACTTAACACTAAATCATAGATCGTTGGCTTCTAAAGATATAATATGAAACCCAACAGTTATGGATTATAACACCATTATAATTTTTGAGCCAACTCAAAACATCTAGATTAAACTATCAACCTCAATCACACACTCAAAATAAACCTTGGGAAACACATAGCTTCACAAAATTCAAGTTTGCAGACTTTGAATCACATTCACAAATCTTGTCTTTTTACATAATATGTGAAAACTTAGGCTAATAACAAGCCTAATGTGAGATTTATCAAACTTATAATAACCATAACACATCACATACTTCTCTGAGCAAGTTAAGACCATGAAGTGCATACATTTGACTAAAATCATGCCTTCATCTAAATACAACTCTGTAATTTTGATATCTTCAAAGAAGGAACCCTGATAGCCATACAACCTTGATTTAACACTTGTGTCCCAACACTGTTAACCTCATCTATAAGTATTGAATAAAGTAGTTTAATACCACATTATCCCCCCCTAAGATAGAGAGCATTACTTATAATTCCTTGATACTTCAAATTCATCCTGTTGAGATCATATAATAATTGTAAGGGCTTATGAAAATATTAAGGAACTCTATCATTTTATGAGCTATTCAAAATCATATTCCTGTAGCTTCATCTTGATCACTTCGAGAAATCCATTTGTGCTTATTTTATGGCTAGGGTATCACTGTGATCCTTTGAAAAATCCTTATTCAACCTTAGAACTCACATATAATGTCTTTTCAAGCTCAATATTACACACACATATTTGTACTCGTTCTGAAACATCTGAAAGCTTGTTCCTGAATGCTGAACTCAGACCACACAAGGTATTTTGACACTAAATTATGATATGCTAGTCATGATGTACTTATTGACTATCCTTCAGGAGACATATTAATACTTAATTCTAAAGGAGACACAAACATATTATGACACATATCACTCAAACACTTTGATAAACTTGAAATCGATGAAATCATGACTACAAAGACTCACTCTATATAACTCATTGTTTGATAGTCTCAAATCTCTATCAGAAATTATATAGGAAATGAATTATACTTTTGGATGATTCAAGGGCATATGATACTAATAATAACTTCACAATATAGTCAAAAATTGAGAATAAGAATTTAAGACACACTTAGAGATGAAAAGACCATTTTCTCTAGGTGATAGACACAACTCTCTTACTTGATTATTCAAACATGACATTCACAACTTGGAAAAGTTCACAACACACTTTTGACTATGAACACACTCCTGGGACATGATAGGAATCAACCATACTTTATCAAGGGCTCAAAAACACAAAATTTAGATCTTAATACAATAAAATTCTCATGAATGATAACATGAAAATTAGGTTTTGATTAACTACAAACTCATACATAAATCAACAATAAGAACTACTAAAAATGGATCTCATTTATAGATCACAACCCATACCTTATCATTCTTGATGTGTCCCAAAATCCTAATTTCTTCAACTTTTCATACACTCATTGGTCTAATTTGGATTTGATAAAAGTGTCTTCCATCTTGATTGAGCTAGTACCCTCTTTGACAAACTTCATTTGATCAAAATTCATACTGAGAACCTATGATTTCAAAGTATCCTTCTTAGCTTTCCCGTAATCTTCAACCCTCATACTATGCATATTAAACTCAAAATCATTTTTTTGACCTTATTTAATTGATCAACCATCTTCTTAACTTTAGGATCAAACATGATTCTTAGAATCATTCATGCGACTAATTTTCCTCTTGAATACTCTTCCATTTTAGACTTGAAACCTATTTTTGACTCTTGGAGATTCACCTTGGTGACAAAATATAGCAATGTGTCCTTGTTTGTGACACTTGTAAAACATAACAACCTTCCAAATTTTATGCTCATATACACTCCGTTTCCAACCACAAACCTTGTCCTTGTGACCATACTCAAAACATGAGTAACATTCACATTTGAAAAGACTTTCATCATTCCTATAAGACCTTTGTTTGCAATCTCTAACTCTGTGATAAAAATGATGACAAATATAGAAATAACCCTTGAAAGGAACATCATATCTCCATGCATTAGGCTATATAATAGTGTTATAACTCCTTGAATTAGGTTTCTTTGTCACCTTGATATTTGATTGAGTGCTTGGTCTAGATTTATCATCATTATCTACTTGCTTTCCTTTGTAACCTAAGACAATTTTATCATTTGCTACCATTTGGTTATTCGACATATCATAGAGGGATTTTAATATTTTCTCCAACCTATCATATGTATTCAACCTACTATGTACCTATTCTAATTCTAATTTTAAGAGTCTTAACTCATCCTCATATCTTCTACAATCCCCTTCTATAGACTTTAGGGTTTTAAAAACACTCTCTACTTGTGCTTCCAGCTCTTTGATGGATTGAACATGCTCTATCTCCATGCAATTGATATGATATTGTGAACTATGAATCAAGGACTCAACAACATCATACTTCTTCTATAAAGAAACTTCAACTTCTGAATATTTACCCATTGCTTGTGCTTCAATAGGATATCCTTCAAGTTTCTAATCTTTCTTCACAAGGACCAACTCTGATACCAATTTTTGGAAGTAAAATGGATTGGGGGGTTAGATCATTCCTACAAAACTTTAACTTATTTTACCATGAAAATTATTCAACATTCATTTAACCATTTATCATTCATAGCCACATGAGAGCTTATTAGATGTGCATTAACCATTCACAAGAGCATGCAATAAGAGAGAGAATAAATAAACACCAAATGTAAGTGGGAAACCCTTATAGTAAATAAAACCCACTGAAAACAATTACTTATATTACTCAAAGAAAGGAATTGCAAGAATATTACACAACCTACAAGAGTTTTTTAGTGAGGCACCAACCCCACAAGGAGCACCAACCCCTAAAAACTTGTTGATATTACTCAAAACAAAGGACTCCTATGAATATGACTCATCATAAGAGATGTTGAAAAAGAATGACCACTAATTTTTTTTTTATCTCACAACTGATTGTGATCCAAGTTTAGCTCACAAACACATAAAACCCTCATCTAAACAAACTCTCTCCAAACTCGCTCTATTCTTCTCCTTCATGGGATACTTGCACATCCTATCCTCACAGTTCTTCAGGTATTCATAGGTATTATAATATTTTTCCATAACCCATCAAAACTCTTCTTCACTCCTCTATAGATAAATCTTTTCTCCTCTTACACTTAACTAATTGAAAAATGAATCAAAATATGCACTTTATATGAGATCCAACTCAAAATTATAATATAAGTCAGTCCAAACCCAATAACACAACAATACCAAAATTAAAACATAACACCAAACTTATAAAAAAATCATAACAATGACCATGTAGGTCGGCCATGCACTAAGACACAAGACAAGCCCCAAAAAGGCTCAAAACCCCATCACCAAGCTCATCAAAAACCTCCAAACACATCACAATGATTATTAAATCCTAAAAAGTTCCCACACATATAAAATACATCATAAAAAATCATTCATGCTCTCACAAATATTTGCAATAATAATATTCTTCATAACACCAACTAGTAGGATTGTTTCCTACTCAAAACAAGCATTTCCAGGAACCAGTCTTCACCTATGAACCTTAATATCACCCAAAAACACTTAAACTATGCCATGTAACCACACATTACAAATCAAATGAAATATATAAAACATAAATTATTTCTATACCTCATAAAACGTTCAAAAGAGCAAACCACACCTCTTTTCCTCTTTAGCAAACTGAACTTCCTAGAAAGTAGTTTTGGAAACTAAACGAGTTTTCCCCCTAGTTATCACTTTAAAGACCTTTAAATGACTTCAATAAGAACAAAATTCATCCCTATTCACTCTCAAATGGATAATAAACATCACCTAATCCAAATCATGGGTCTTCTACATCAATCTTCTAGCCAAAGCAATCATGTCATGAACCAGTCAAACTAGGTCAACTTGTGACCTCAACCATGCCACCTCAATACACTTTCATACCTTTAAAAAAACATTAAAAATGTCACATTGGGTGTGTTAAATATCCCAATTCCATTAGAATCCTTCACCATGCCCACAAGTTCTCAAGCACTTCCATTTGCCAACATTGTTAAATTACCTTCTTAGCCCCAAAGACCAGTTTTCAAAGATAGGGAACACTTTCACCTCTAGGAATTCAACCATGACCTGAAACCACCATATAAATCTATTAAAATTCTCGATATCTCATAAATTGTGATTTAGTCCATATGTTCAATGGAAAAATTTGCCATAAACTGAAAATCTTCAAAAACCTTCCTTTTTTTAATTATAATGCCCAGTTCCTCATCCTTCCTGTTCTTCTTCGACGACCATGTTGCTAAGCATTTATCATTGTTGTGCTCCTAGTGACCCTTGTCAATGTGATTAATAAGTAGTCTTAAGTTGTAATAATAATAACAATATAAATAGTAATAATATTATTATTTTAATTATCGATCGACGACAACTTATTTATTTGATTATCGACTTGTTATCAACTTTATTTTTTTAATTTATCGATAAGCAATTTTACTATTTGGATTGGTCGCTTCGCGGATCGAGCCTCGATTCGTGCAAGAGGAGGGTATCCTGTTGTGACGTTATGGTTGGCCCTTGTCTTGCGTTCATTTTTGAAACTCCTCTTTAGTTCCCCCTTGGTCGACCAGGCTTGCTTGTGTACTCGTTTTAATTGTCATTTTAAAGGTGAAATAAGATTTCTACCATCTGAAGCCACCTGAGTCTCCTCTCGTATTGTTTTTTTTAGGTATACCTATTTTGATGAGAATAATGGAGTTAAAATAAAATTAAAATGGGAAATATAAGCATAATTAAATTAAAAAAAAAGAAAGAGACCCATGTTTGTAGGGACGGATTTAGGGCAAAAGGGGGGTGGGAGTTCCTTTGTGTTTTTTGTTTTCTAGCTTTTGCTGAATGTGAGGGAGTGCCACCGCCATGGGGAGAAGCTCCACACTTGTTTGGCGCACCAACAGGCAGGAGGGAGGCCATTTTTGTTTCCTTTTGGAGACACCCATGCCTGGCGTAATGCCTCTACACCGCTTCACCTCCTTCCACAGGGTCAGAAACTGTCATGTGACAGATTTGTATGGTTGGGCAGCCTGTACCAACTCCTTCCCCAACTTGCGTAAAAACTCGAGCTCTTCTTTCATGCCCATTTTCAACCATTGCTGATTCTCTATTCGTTGTGTTTTTTAAAATACCTTAATGTCGGAGTCATTACCTCCCTCTGGAAGGTCTGCTAAAAGAATCTCACAAGGTACCGAAAGTTTTGATTTTGAGATTGCTTGTGGTTCTGTGATGGCTTCCGGGAGAAAATTACTCTTACAGATGTGTTTCCTAGTGGATGTTCCACAAATATACTTACGGGATCTGTGTTGGCTCATCGGTTTTGCATTTTTTCTTTTTTCCAGCAACTGCTATTTAGCTGTGCATCAAAATAGAGGATTGTTTGTCAGATGTGTAGTTTAAAAATGTTGAAGGGGGCATTGGGTTTAATGTTTGACCAAATGAAGGATCTAGACAGATTCTCACGGAACATAATTTCAATTGGGTGTGGAGTGCGTGGGGTTTTCCCTCAAGAGACAGTCACACCATTTCACCATGCAACAAACAGGTCTCCAGCCCAATCAGTTTACATTTTCCAGCGCATGCCTGACCAGTGCCAAAATTCAAGCCTGGAAAAGCGTATGGACATCCAACAAAACATATTGGAGATCTGTTTTCTTTTTTGTTTTGTTCACTATGTCAGCTCCTCCCAAGTTGCGCTAAAAGGGGGGGGGATTTTACCAGTTTTAATTTAGTTGTAAGCGTCCTGTCAAACCAATGTGTAAAACGTGGAATCATGCGATCTGTTAGACTTAATGCGTGGGAGAAATGTGGTTATATGGACTATAATGATTTTAGGATATCTATAAAATGGTTTTGTTGAAACCACATTGGAACATTCCAAGCAAAATACAGTTGGCAGGTTTGAAGCCACGCTCCACAACCTTGTCCCAACATCCTTGCAGCCTCTGTCAAAATGGGAGCTTTAGAGCAGGCCTCAGACAACAGTCAAGGCATAATGTTAGAGGATTTTTTTTTTAATTGCAAATGCACTAGTAGACAAGTATGCAAATGGCGGAAAAGGCTTACACAAGGCAAGTCAACTATTTGACAAAATGCCTCAAAGAAAGTCTGTCCCATGGAGCTGCTAGAGATTGCAACCATTATGCACTTGAAAATGGATATGTTCAAAAGGTTGTTAGAAATGCACAAGCAAGTACAGACTCTGAGGATTGGGATAAGGTTGATAGTTTTTGTTTTGGTAACTTTGGTAGACGTGTACAAAATGGTGGAGGTTGAGGATCCAGGCTCATGAACCGGTTGGCGAAGTGCTCGAGCAAGATGTTGAACCAAAGCCTGCAGCTTCAACCGAATTTGTTCTCCAGGCATGGTTCTTCTTCCCTTACCTCTCATAATTCTCGTGTTTTAGTTCTCTTTTGCAACTAAATAGAATTTTAAATTATTAGAAATTTTAATACAGTTAAATGTCCCTTCAGCTTGTTGCAAAACAATAAATTATCGTGTCGTAACTCATAACGTCATTATAACTCGTCTACTTTAAACCATGAACTATCACCCTCGCTTCGAGATGATTTAGAAAACTCTTACCCTTCTTGACCGCTCCAATATCGTTCTATCGACTAGACAAATTTGACTCCCCATTGATAAAGTTGACCTCCTTCCTGTTTAAAATAGTTAAATTTTGCATTTTTCGGAGACTCACTCAGTACCCTTTGTATCTCTGGAAACGAGATGTGAAGTTTCATTCGTGTACCTTGGTATATGAGGAGTCGCCTTGATTTTTGGTTTGACCTGAAACAATCGTATGAAATCCTTTTGATGCCCTTACAGGAGCCCTATCACACTAGTTTACAATAGTAGAGAGTTGTTAAAACTAGAAAGTTGGCTTTCGTTTTGGACCACCATTTGAAACCTGACAAAGAGAAACCACGTTCCGTCTTCACAAACCTCTAGCATTTATACTAGAACAAATGCATGGAACATTCAGTATAGGAAAGAGCACTTTTCAGGATAGTTTGGCGAAGCCATTTTGTAGGCCTCCGGTCGCAGTTTGACGAGGTCAAACTGGTCCAATTTCATTCTTGTCGCTCCAGAAAACTTGTCGCCATTTGAACATAGTTTTCTAGTTCTCAGTCCCGTCGAATATGATGAATTCTTCTTATATAGGGGAACTAGTAGGAGATTTCTCATTGCATGCTCCTCCATCGAATGTCATCTTTGGACGTGGTTTTCTGGGCCCTCGAGCTAACTTTTGTCATTTTACAACTGGGTGAACTACGATCAGTAGCCCCAGAAAATTAGCTGCCAAACACAAACCGTTCGCTCTTTTTCAATTCCGTCAGTTGCTATGAACTCCTGGTATATCTGGGGACACGTAGAAAGTTAGTCGTGGTGTGCATGTTCATTGGGAGATAACCTTTGGAAGAAGTTTCTTAGCCTCCGAGCTCTGTTTTGTACGTTTTGTAGCTAGTGAGAAAATGTAAAAGTAGAAAAGCTGCGGGACCTCATAGGGTTGCCAAATCACCCTGAAAACTTTTAACACACTTAAATAACTATTTAAAACACTATAATGAAACTTGTTGTGTGTATTAGAACTTTTGACAAAATGATGTTTTCTCTCTCTTCCTTTCTCTTTCTCTCTCCTGGGTTTATAAAATGAAGAAAAATGAAATGCAATGAATACATGTTTCTGGACCTTTTTTATTTCGATTGCAAATTGTAATTATTGTCTGATGTAAATGGGAAATTGAAAAATGATAATTATGATTGATTAGGGTAGATGCCATGCCAACGATTTATCGCTGATATCATGCTCACGTGGGTTTTGCAGGATGAAAGAGTGACGACGAAAAAAGGTGATGTGTAATTTTAATTATTGTAATTGTAATTTTTATAGGTCATTGTAAAATGAATAACTGTCTAATGTAGTCTCTTGTTACAGAAAAGTTATAATTGAAATTTGTTAATATGCATGAGATGCTAGTTTTAGGGATAACTTAGGAAATGTGCATCTAATCACCTGGTCGATTTGATTTTTAGTTGTGTATGGCAAAAAGGATTTGATTTATACATAGTAAATTGAAAATTGAAGTTAATATATTGTAGTACTTTCTCAGTATTCAATAAATGATTAAATTAATTTACCAGGTTATCTTCTCACCTTGCAAACATAATAAAGAGTTTTAAATGGGAACAGTCAACCTTAATAAAATATTCGTGCATAGCTTTCCTGCATGTGTGATCCGTTTTTACCATATAAGAAATTTAAAACCGTAGAACGAACTTAAACTTTGCACTCGATGAGACCTCCTAGGTTAGGTAAATAAAACCCCTAGTTGGAGTTTACCATCATAGTCATTAGGTTTAGCGACATTGTCATGAACCCATATTTTAGGAATGTCATGGTCCAACCTTACCCAGAGTATGCGGTTTCCTTCTAGATTTGGTAATCGTGAGAAGAATGTCCTCTCTTCAGGTCTGACACCAGGCTGAGTGTTGAAGTTCGCATTAGAAGTCACCTTATGAGTCATTGTTCGAAGGAACGATTCAGCGGTGCTACCTTGGTTTCTATCAAAATAACATTTCCTTGACTTGGTATTTTCTTAAACGTGGTTCATGTATAGTTACAATTCTTCTACGATTCTCCCGATCATGTACCCCTTCAAGATGTTAGTCAAATACTTATGTAACTCCTGATTTCAAAACAACGCTAAGAACGAGATCTTAGTGCGATGTAAGAGCATATTATATAAATGTTGCACACGAGATTGGAGATTAGGATTAAGGTCAATCTTGGAGTCCTTATAACTTAATTAAACTTTATCATGCGTTGCAAAGAATATAAGTTACCTTGGTGCGACCAAACTTTGAGAAAACAAAAGATATATATATATATATATATATATATAAATCTTGTAGGAATTCAATAAGTTTTCAAATTATAATAACAATGGTAGGGAAATAAATATAGTGTGAATCGAGAAATATTTTGGTGAAAAGATGCCCTGTATCTAAATCTCTGTCAAATCCTTTTATTGCGTTTTGGACATCAAGTCACTTTCACTTGAGTTGTAAGGGTAAAACTGTAGACATCAAATAAATGTTGGAGAAGAATATTTTTACATAATAATAAGATAATTAAGTACTTTGTATGCAATTTGATTTATGCCAAATATGTATGTCAGTTATGGAAATTTATATAAAGTATAAGAAGCCAACTTGAGAAGGTCGAATTGTATTTTCAACCGCGGAACAAACTTAAGAAAATGTAGGTGGACAAACGAGAAAATTTATCCTTGCTCGGTAATGTCCTTGGAATGTTAACTTTAACCAAAAATACATTTAAGGAAATGATGTGTTGTGGGTTCACCGTTCCTGAAGCCATGTTCTTGTGGTTGGGTCTTTACTAGTAACCTTCCATTGGGAAAAGTGTAGCGTCAGCATGCCTACGTCATTTTCGTGTGTCTATGTGAGTCGATGATTTTTGTGATTGTCGTATGTGAGTCGAGTTCTGTACTTGAAGCCCATGTTGTGTTGTGTGTAGTGAGCAATGTAAGTCAAAAAAAAATTATCCTGGTATTTTTACTGTTGTATTTGTGTGTGTAAAGTGTGGGCACTACATATGGTATCAGAGCAGAGGTTCATGCTCTCGAACCTCTGGGATCGATTGGAGTTGTGATGATTTTGCATGATAGTGATGGTGTTACATGATGGGTTGCATGATGGTGATAGTGTTTCATGATGGTGATAAATATTGGAAGGGTAATGTGTTTTAAGAGTGATGTGATCTATGTCGTAATTGTGATAGTGTGAACGCACATGAGGTGTATGTCACTTAGTGCGCTTTTGTTATCATGTTGATGTGCTGGGGATGGGAGTATTCTCTCTCCTTCGTGTGGATTCTATGAAGAGTCCACATGTGAATTACTGCTTGGATTGTGTAAAAAGAATTCTAATGTGGATGACGGGGTGTTGGAACATTGTGGCATATTGTGATATGTGGGTGTGTCGATATGTGGTAGGACTGGATTGATGTAAAGTGAATTGAATTGTATCATGATGTCTTACCATGTTTTGAAGAAATGTGTGTATCACTTTGTATGTGGCAAATGAATGTTAAGTTGTGATGTTACTATGTCCATTGTATGTATGATTTGTGTAATATGTAATAATTCATGTTGTGATAAAGGGGCATATAGTGAGCCTATGAACCCTATTGTGTAGTGATTGCACATTGGGTGCAGAACATGGTAAAGTGATGTATTACACTCGTGAATGTAATGATTGTGATCTACCCTGTATATATATACCATGCGTAATACGTTATGGTTGTTATGTGTGAATTACCATTGTGTTAGTGATGTAGTTATGTGTATGTCGTGGACCCTACACTAGATGACCCTAAGGGGATAAACTGTCAAGAGTGTATGTGTGGAGAGAGGAGGCGTGGACCAGGTTTTCATAATCTTGAGCCAAGCATGAGTGAGGAAGTGGAGTCTTATGTAGACTGAAAAACCACTTCTATCTATTTAGTATACTTCGAGCTTGCTCAGTATATTGTGGGTGTGCACCACCTTAGGCTCAACTTATGCAACCTTGTGTCCCCTGCTCTTTCCTATTGGATTGTACATTGAATAATCCTATGTGATTTTGACTATGTTGATCCTTGTGGGAGTATGGAGGGATGATTCAGGCAGAGATGATGACAGTTACATTATTTGACATACTCATTTCTGGTTACATGTATATTTTCACGAGCTGAGGCTCGATTTCCGAGTGCCAGCAACTCGATGAGTACCCCTTTGGTGGTGGTATGAGGCCACATAGTGATTGTAATGTGCTATTTTCTCAATACATATTTTATTCATAAATTAATATTTCTCTTTTATTGTTAGAACCAACCATTTTCTTGATTGACATGTTCTTATATTTTGGGCATTTATTTGATTGTTGCATTAACATTTGGATTTTGCACTAACCATGGCTAATTAGCCATTTGTTTTTCTTGGTTTTAAAACTTTCTTTTCATATTTGAAAGTTTTGTAGCCTAGCCCAAGGATTTTGATTTTGCCACTTGGCATTTGATTAGATTGTTATGCTGGTTCTAATGTCGTAATGTGTTGGCTTAGGGTCATGGGATTAACCATGGAGTGGTTGAACCTATGGACCCACTTCGTTGTATGGGGGTACGCCCCAAGGAGTTACAGATAACTAGCGGGTTGTTGAACCACGAGTTATTATGTCACTTGGGTTGGGGGTGATGGGGCTCTATGTGCCTAGGGCCATAGGGTGACCCGACCTCATTTAAAAGGAGAAAGGAGATGGGCCTCTATGGTTGAGTGACCTGTTATTCTTATGGCACTCTATGGTTGAGTGACCTGTTATTCTTGATGGGACTCTATGGTTGAGTGACCCGACTTGGTTTTGCACTATGTTTCTTCCTCTTGGGAGGTATATGGAGTTTATCCGGTGATTCTTTGGGGAGGTATATGGAGTTGTATTCTGTTGTTTTTGGAGATATCTGGAGTTGTTTTGTGATGCCTTGTGATGTGAGGAGATTGGTATAGTGAGTTATGTGTACCTGTATGAGTCTTTTTGACACCTTGTTATGTATGAGGCTTGACTCTCCCCTTGGTTGGTATGGACTATTGGATATTGTCTTGGCACTATGTTGGTGCAGTCATGGATTGTTTTGGGTCAGGTGATACCCGTTGTATATGTACCAATGTGTTGATTCTGTTTGTTAGTCATATGTGTGTACTAGATCTATGTCTAGGACGTAATTGTTGGAAATTAATTGTGATGTGGTCTACTCATTGTCATTTCATGGTTTGGTGAAACCCTTGTGATGTGGTACGGTCGTGAAAGTATGTAAAGGTATGCTTGTGAAAATTTGGTGTTGTGTATAACCCTGGTAGGGTGTTGTGACTGTAGTTCATGATGGGAACCCACAGGAATGAATAAACTAAAATTCTACAAAAATGAAATTTTAAAGAACTTGAATTAAGAATAATGTTAATAGAAAGAGATTAATTAAATAACGAATAAGAGAGAACTGCCAATCTTCACAGAACCTTGAAAGTTAAAATTTCTACCTGGTGTTCCTAGGGCCACCCCGTGGCCGTGATTTTGTGTTTGGAATCATAACCTTAGAGCGTACCTTCGCCCATATTTGTTCCTTGTTGCTTACCTTTTTCTCCTTCTTCATTGTATGTCGCATCGAGGATGATGCTTTCTTAAGGTGAGGAGAATGTAATGCCCAGTTCCTCATCCTTCCTGTTCTTCTTTGACGACCATGTTGCTAAGCATTTATCATTGTTGTGCTCCTGGTGACCCTTGTCAATGTGATTAATAAGTAGTCTTAAGTCGTAATAATAATAGCAATATAAATAGTAATAATATTATTATTTTAATTATCGATCGACGACAACTTCTTTATCTGATTATCGACTTGTTATCAACTTTATTTTTTTATTTATCGATAAGTGATTTTACTATTTGGATTGGTCGCTTTGTGGATCGAGCCTCGATTCATGCAAGAGGAGGGTATCCTGTTGTGACATTGTGGTTGGCCCTTGTCTTGCGTTCATTTTTGAAACTCCTCTCTAGTTCCCCCTTGGTCGACCAGGCTTGCTTGTGTACTCATTTTAATTGTCATTTTAAAGGTGAAATAAGATTTCTACCACCTGAAGCTGCCCGAGTCTCCTCTCGTATTGTTTTTTTTTAGGTATACCTATTTTGATGAGAATAATGGAGTTAAAATAAAATTAAAATGGGAAATAGAAGCATAATTAAATTAAAAAAAAATAAAGAGACCCATGTTTGTAGGGGCAGATTTAGGGCAAAAGGGGGGTGGGAGTTCCTTTGTGTTTTTTTTTTTTGGCTTTTGTTGAATGTGAGGGAGCGCCGCCGCCATGGGGAGAAGCTCCACACTTGTTTGGCGCACCAACAGGTAGGAGGGAGGCCATTTTTGTTTCCTTGTGGAGACACCCACGCCTGGCATAATGCCTCTACACCGCTTCACCTCCTTCCACGGGGTCAGAAACTGGCATGTGGCGGATTGGTATGGCTGGGCGGCCTGTACCAGCTCCTTCCCCAGCCTACATCAAAACTCGAGCTCTTCTTTCATGCCCATTTTCAACCATTGTTGATTCTCTATTCACTGTGCTTTTTAAAATACCTTAATGTCGGAGTCATTACCTCCCTCTAGAAGGTCTGCTAAAAGAATCTCACAAGCTACCGAAAGTTTTGATTTTGAGATTGCTTGTGGTTCTGTGATGGCTTCCGGGAGAAAATTACTCTTACAGATGTGTTTCCTAGTGGATGTTCCGCAAATATACTTACGGGATCTATGTGGGCTCATTGGTTTTGTAGTTTTTCTTTTTTCCAGCAACTACTATTTAGTTGTGCATCAAAACAGAGGATTTTTTTTCATATGTGTAGTTTACAAATGTTGAAGGGGGCGTTGGGTTTAATGTTTGACCAAATGAAGGATCTAGACAGCTTCTCACGTGAACTATGATTTCAATTGGGCATGGAGTGCATGGGGTTTTACCTCAAGAGACAATCACACCATTTCACCATGAAACAAATAGGTCTCTAACCAAATCAGTTTACATTTTCCAGCACACGCCTGACCTGTGCTAAAATTTGAGCCTGGGACAGCGTATGGACATCTAGCAAAACATATTGGAGATCTATTTTTTTTGTTTTGTGTTTTTTTCACTATGTCAGCTCCTCCCCTGTGCCAAAAGGGGATGGGGGATTTTACAAGTTTTACTTTAATTGTAAGCAAGTCAGACCAGCGTGCAAAAGAATCATGTGAACTGTTTGACTTAATGCGTGGGAGAAATGTGGGTTCCATGGAATGCAATGATTTTAGGATATGCACAAAATGGTTTTGTTGAAAAGCACATTGGAACATTCCAAGAAATGCATATGGTTGGAAGGTGTGAAGCCACAGACCCATAGCCTTTTCCAGCATTCTCCCAGCCTGCTGTCAAAATGGGAGCTCTAGAACAGTGCATGGACATCCATCAAAGCATTGTGGAGAAGGTAATTTCTTTTTTAATTTTTAGTTGCAAGTGCCCTATCAGGCATTTATGTAAAATGTGAAGGCATACACAAGGCATGTGAACTGTTCGACAAAATACCTGAAAGAATGTGGTTAGGGGTCCAATGGAATGCAGGATGATGAAATGATATGCAAAAGAATGGATCGTGTTAAAAAGGTGGAAAATTTCAAGAAAATGCATTTGGTACGTGTAAAACCAGCAAGTAATGTTGTCTATGCCTCTATTGGGAAAGTTGTTCCTTAACCATCAAGGCATGACAATCATGGATGTTTTTGTTTGCAATGCAACAGTCTCTTGTAGACGTGTATGCAAAATGGTGGAGATGAGACATGGCTCGTGAATTGGTTGATGAAGTGCCCAAGCAAGATGACTGAACCCAAGCCTGCGGCTTCGACCAACTTCATTCTCCAGGCATGGTTCTTCTTCCTTACCTCTCATAATTCTCGTGTTTTAGTTCTCTTTTGCAACTAAATAGAATTTTAAGTTATTAGAATTTTTAATACAGTTAAATGTCCCTTCAACTCATTGCAAAACAATAAAGTGTCGTGTCGTAACTCAAAGTCATTATAACTCGTCCTACTTTAAACCATGAACTAGTACGCCTCACTTCGAGATGATTTAGAAAACTCTTACCCTTCTTGACCGCTCCAATATCATTCTATCGACCAGACAAATTTGACTCCCCATTGATAAAGTTGACCTTCTCTTGGTTTTAAATAGTTAAATTTTACAATTTTCAGAGACTCACCAAGTACCCTTCGCAACTCTGGAAACGAGATGTGAAGTTTCATTCGTGTACCTTGGTATACGAGGAGTCACCTTGATTTTTGGTTTGACCCGAAACAATCATATGACATCCTTTTGACGCTCTTATAGGAGCCCTGTTACATCGGTTTACAACAGAAGTAGAAGAGTTGTTAAAACTAGAAAGTTGGCTTTCGTTTTGGACCACCATTTGAAACTCGGAAAGAGAAATCATGTTCCATCTTCACAAACCTCTGGCATTTATACTAGAAAAATGCATGGAACATTTAATATAGGAAAGAGCACTTTTTCGGGATAGTATGGCGAAGCCATTTTTTAGGCCTCCGGTCACAGTTTGACGAGGTCAAACTGGTCCAATTTCGTCTTGTCGCTCTAGAAAACTTGTCGCCATTTGAACATGGTTTTCTAGTTCTCAGTCCCGTCGACTCTGATGAATTCTCCTTATATAGGGGAACTAGTAGGAGATGTTTCATTGCATGTTGCTCCATCGAATGTGGTTTTCTGGGCCCTCAAGCTAACTTTTGTCATTTTACAACTGAGTCAACTCTGATCAGTAGCCCCAGAAAATTAGCCGCCAAACGCAAACCGTTCGCTCTTTTTCAATTCTGTCAGTTGCTATGAACTCCTGGTATATCTGGGGACACATAGAAAGTTATTTGTGGTGTGCATGTTCATTGGGAGATAACCTTTGGAAGTAGTTTCTTAGCCTCCGAGCCCGTTTTGTACGTTTTTGTAGCTAGTGAGAAAATGTAAAAGTAGAAAACTGCGGACCCTCGTAGGGTTGCCATATCACCCTGAAAACATTTAACACATGTAAATAACTATTTAAAACACTATAGTGAAACTTGTTGTGAGTATTAGAACATTTGTCAAAATGATGTTTTCTCTCTCTTCCTTTCTCTTTCTCTCTCCTGGGTTTATAAAATGAAGAAAAATGAAATGCAATGAATACATGTTTCTAGACCATTTTTATTTCGATTGCAAATTGTAATTATTGTCAGATGTAAATGGGAAATTGAAAAATGATAATTATGATTGATTAGGGTGGATGCCATGCCAACGATTTATCGCTGATATCATGCTCACGTGGGTTTTGCAGGATGGAAGAATGACGACAAAAAAAGGCGATGTGAAATTTAATTATTATTATTGTAATTTTTATAGGTCATTGTAAAATGAATAACTGTCTAATGTAGTCTCTTGTTATAGAAAATTTATAATTGAAATTTGTTAATATGCATGAGATGCTAGTTTTAGGGATAACTTAGGAAATGTGCATCTAATCACCTAGTCAATTTGATTCTTAGTTGTGTATGGCAAAAAAAAAGGGTTTGATTTATACATAGTAAATTGAAATTGAAGTTAATATATTGTAGTACTTTCTCAGTATTCAATAAACGATTAAATTAATTTACTGGGTTATCTTCTTACCTTGCAAACATAATAAAGAGTTTATAATGGGAACACTCAACCTTAATAAAATATTCGTGCATAGCTTTCCTGCATGTGTGATCCCTTTTTACCATATAAGAAATTTAAACCGTAGAACGAACTTAAACTTTGCACTTGATGAGACCTCCTAGGTTAGGTAAATAAAACCCCTAGTTGGAGTTTACCGTCATAGTCATTAGGTCTAGCGACATTGTCGTGAACCCATATTTTAGGAATGACATGGTCCAACTTTACCCAGAGTATGCGGTTTCCTTCTAGTTTTGGTAATCATGAGAAGAATGTCCTCTCTTCAGGTCTGACACAGGTTGAGTGTTGAAGACCGCCTTAGAAGTCACCTTATGAGTCCTTGTTCGAAGGAACGATTCAGCGGTGCTACCTTGGTTTCTATCAAAATCCTTGGTATTTCTTGAATGTGGTTTAGTAAAATATGTCCACTTGCCTTAAATCTTGATCATTGAGTGCATATTGGAAGAAACCAAACCTCTGATTAGGAGGTGTCACTTGTGGTTCATGTATAGTTTACAATTCTTCCGATCATGTACCCCTTCAAGATGTTAGTCAAATACTTCTGTAACTCCTGATTACAAAACAATGCTAACAACGAGATCTTAGTGCGATGTAAGAGCATATTATATAAATGTTGCACACGAGATTGGAGATTAGGATTAAGGTCAATCTTAGAGTCCTTATAACTTAATTAAAATTTATCATGCGTTGCAAAGAATATAAGTTACCTTGGTGTGACCAAACTTTGAGAAAACAAAGGTTGTATATATATATATAAATCTTATAGGAATTTAATAAGTTTTCAAATTATAATAACAATGGTAGGGAAATAAATATAGTGTGAATCGAGAAATATTTTGGTGAAAAGCTACCCTGTATCTAAATCTCCGTCAAATCCTTTTATTGCGTTTTGGACATCAAGTCACTTTCGTTTGAGTTGTAAGGGTAAAACTGTAGACATCAAATAAACGTTGGAGAAGAATATTTTTACATAATAATAAGATAATTAAGTACTTTGTATGCAATTTGATTTATGCCAAATATGTATGTCAGTTATGGAAATTTATATAAAGTATAAGAAGCCAACTTGAGAAGGTCGAATTGTATTTTCAACCGCGGAACAAACTTAAGAAAATGTAGGTGGACAAACGAGAAAATTTATCCTTGCTCATAATGTCCTTGGAATGTTAACTTTAACCAAAAATACATTTAAGGAAATGATGTGTTGTGGGTTCACAGTTCCTGAAGCCATGTTCTTGTGGTTGGGTCTTTACTAGTAACCTTCCATTGGGAAAAGTGTAGCGTCAGCATGCCTATGTCATTTTCGTGTGTCTATGTGAGTCGATGATTTTTGTGATTGTCGTATGCGAGTCGAGTTCTGTACTTGAAACCCATGTTGTGTTGTGTGTAGTGAGCAATGTAAGTCAAAAAAAAAAATTTATCCTGGTAGTTTACTGTTGTATTTGTGTGCGTAAAGTGTGGGCACTACATTAACGGGGTCTACATACTGTCGCAAGCTCTAGCATACCTCTTTAAAAATATTTATGATTCCTTTAAAACATCCAACCATCATATTTTCAAAACCAATACATTATGCCAACCTACCACGGATATTTTTTCCATCACTCTCAACCTAGTGTTTAAAACTCATAAAACGTTGTTTATCATTTTAACATTCATTCATAAAATTATGACAATTAAACCAATGCGTTATTTTTACAAAAAAATCTTGGATAAATGGGAAAAACTCCTAAAATCTACAAAGTATTATGTAAATTTTATGAGAGCAGGTGAGCATCAAAATTTACCTATCGAGATGGAAATCATGCTTTCTTGGACCATGATTTACAAAAAAACATCATAACTTGTACAATTATCATCATGGAAACCTGAAAATTTTCTCAAAAAACCTAAACACACTCTTCTAACATCTCCAATCATCATCTTAACTAAAATAGATCTACATCTTCTTAACCACCATGACTTGTATGACTAGGCCTTAAGGTTTTACATGTTCTAGGCCATAACAAACTAAAATAACACTATAAAAAAGCATGTAACTATAAAAATTACCTACACATGATGGAAAAAACATAACATACCTCCATGAATTTCCTCAAGAGATCACACACGCCTACAATTTAATATCATGCTCTAATAGGTTTCCAAACTCTAGGATTAGGCCTAGTTTAGACCTAGACCAAGTATACTAATTCCATGACTAATATTTCAAGATCTCCAAAAGGACCTAACATATTTGATACAAAAATTTTCACAGCTCTGCATGCTTGCATGATCTCATATACCTATGCACCTCATTATCATGCTCCATTTGGCCTTCAAACACCTAGACTAGGTCTAGATGATCACCTACAAACCATGCTCAAACATGCACTTGCACTTCACTTCACTCTTCATCTGCTACACTAGTAGGAACTTAATACAATAGCATCATAATTTTTTTGACAAAATTTAAAGCATTTAGTCTAGTCTCCAAAACAAGTAGAATAAACTTTAGATAAACTCTGAAGCATTCAAGAAAACTCCAAAGCATTTCATATTCCATCTTGAAAACACTCATAATAATTTCTCATTAATGTGCATTCACCTTTTACATCATTGAAAACACTAAATCACTAATGCCAATAAGGTCTACTCCATCATGTGAAAAAGTATCCCCAAATCTCCTTGCTATATGGTTTTGAGTGCATGTTTATGGTGCACTAGCTACCTGATCATCTCCCTTACTAATAAAAAAATCTCCTATATACTCTCCTATCGAGGGCACTACCAAATATAACATCAATGTTGTGTCCCTCCTCTATAGAATTGGGTCCAAAATCTCATGATACAAGCCTTCTATCAAGGCTCTCCAAATAACTATAGGTTGTTATGAAGAACATAACACATAACATAGATAATATTGTTTACACCGTAATTAAGTTTTTGTTATGGAAATGCACAATAATAAGAAGAATGTAAGGGTTTGTAACAAGTATAATATTATGATATAGTTAATTTCTAACATTAATCATACATAATTAGAATAATTCATTTAATATTGAAATGATTAATAAATTATAAATGTTTGCTTAAATATAGGTGAGGAGAAATAAACTTTTTTGTTGAGGGTAGATAAGAGAGAATATGGATGTGTAGGATAGTGAAATGAGAGGATCTAGAACTATAGATTATGAAATGGAATTTATTGAACTAAAAACCCAAAAGGGGTGGGAGGGTAAAACTTATTTATGGTACTGATGTGAACTGTACAGTCCCGACCTAGATCTATATGGTTTTTGACCATTTGATAGGATGAATATGCAAATTTATGTGTGTTTTACTTATTTGGAAATAATCTTTGTTTTATATCACTCTTTCTTACAAATCTTTGGGATGACTTGTAATAAATTGCAAAAATTATAAACCCTAACAACCTATAATACCCTTCATCATAGCATTATCAAACCAAATGGAGAAAATATGTGTATATGGTGAGACTAGACTACCCTTAGCAATAAGACTCCTAGTTGTTGAACCAGTCCAAGTGTTACACTACATTCCTTCATTGTGGGATAAAACCTCACATAGTTCTCATAGGTTCTCGTATGAGCGTCTATAGTTAACCAACCCCACAGGGGTTCCCTCGTGTCTCCAAACATGAAGATAGCGAGCTAAATATGTAGAATATAATGTAACCAAAATAGTAGTAGTTAGATGTGGTGTGCCTTAGCTATGTGATCTAATCCTTTGTTGATTCAAAATCTTGTGTAATACTTGGAGTGAATTTACTCTTTCTAGGACATAGAACATGATCTTTGTATGTTTATAAATGGATAAATATAGACTCTTTAACTTGGTTGAGTGTTTTTAGAATTATAGTAGGGACTTCTCTAGAATATGCACAACTAATGTAGGAAGATCTAGGAACTTTTTGAGGAACTCTAAGAGTAATATATGCTATAGTAAATTGTACTAATGCCACGTGAGATATAAAATGATAATGAATTTCTTATATATCCTTCATAGTTGAGATGTTCTAATAAGGTTGGCCATAGGAAGATGAAATAACCAAAATAATGATTTGAAATTGAAATACGATTCGATGATTATGAAGGTGCAGGACTATACAGGTCAGGTAAGATTTGACCATATATCCCAAACCTTCCTCATGTTTTCAAATGAGAGAGAGAAATACCAAAACTAAAGTTTTGTCATGAATATCAAGGGTTTTATGTTGCTTTGATTAAATCATATTCCTAGAATTAATAATAGAACAAAGTGTAAAATATCAACAAGTTGTAGAAGAGCTAGAGATATGAGGAGATTGGATTCCAAATGTGAGAATTTTCCTTAGCAATGGTACATGGTCAAACTTGGCATTACACAAGGACAAGTTACCAAATTTTAGTATCTACATTTCCATCTTTAATTGTGTTATAAAAAATTATATACTTAAAAGGAAAATTATAAATGAGAAGGTACACACACTGTAGCTTCATTCGAAATGGATTATATAGATTGTGGATCAGATTTTGAACAATAAGATACAAATATAATAAATATTCATCTAATATTTCAATTCATACATGCCCCTTTATTCATCATGAGAGATTACACTGTATAGGATAATAGTCTCCTTAACACAAGGAGTCAACATCAATCACATACCCCTAAAATCCTCACATCTATCTCCTAATATCTCTCTCCTACAATCTCTCATACTCCACAAATATCTTAAGCCTATCTAATAGTGAGTTTTTTTTCATAAATCACATACACCCAAGTCATCATCTCACTCATATATGTGAGTTGTTTATGATAACTTCACATATTACAAAACTATTATACTCACACACTCACAAACATATAATGTGAGAACTAAATAAATATTTTCTTAGCATCTCCCCTTTAGTGCAAACACGGGGAGAAATATAATAACAATTCTTCTGATGTGCATTGCCTCTGATTGCTCATATATTAGTCCATAAATCAAACTAAAAGTAGAGAAATAACTCATCAAATTCTCACTAGGAACCCATCTAATAGGAAATGAGAACTCATTTACCACCATGGGAAATCATGTAACCATATTTGAGAACATCAACCAAATCAATGTAGGAACTAAAAATAGGAATTCTACATCTATTCGGCCTTCACAAAAGGTTTTCACAGGATGAACACTAACCCAGGTATGAACAGGGACACACAAATATGTTCATCCTCTTCAAGTATAATAATGTTATATTTATTTGTGATTTCAGCTTTCCACTATACGTTTACATCGTGGGATCACATCATAATTGGTCACTTATTACAACATGTGAATATGAATGTACTTAGATTATTATTTTTCAAAACTACACAAAAAGAAATGAAAACAAACTAAAATAAATATGCCACCAAAGAACTATGCACACTCATTGCTAGTGGTTGAGAGGTCATTGTTTGACATCCTTCCTCTATTACCTCCATCCTCCAATATATTCTAATCTAATAGAGGTAGTCTTCATCACTTGTATTTTATTTGTGAGTTGTATTTGCTTCCTCCTCATTCTCTTCTTATTCATCAAAAACCATGATATTTTCTTGTAGTTTTCCATCAAATAAATATTGTGCTCTTTTGCTAGAGTTTACAAATAAGTGACTATATTGTTTGCAATAGTAAAAAACAAATAATTTATTTGTATCTTTAGAAGTTGATCCCTTCTTGAAAGAATATTTTGATCTTCTTTTAGCATATGATCTACCCTATTTTTTGTACATCACACCCTCCTCTATATCATTTTTCTTAGTTCTATTTTCATCCTCTATTAATGAAGAAATCAAATCTTCTAAACTCAAATTTATTTTACTCAATGTGAAGACCATGTTAAAATAGTTGGGTGGTATACTCTTTAACAATACAAAATTTTGATTATCATCCAGAACATCAATTTTTATTCTAGCTAACTGATTTAAAATAGAATGAAACTTACTTATGTGTTCAACCATGTTATCACCTTCTTCCATCTTGAGCTAAAATATGTTCTGCTTGAGTGTCATTGTTGCACTTTCTGCTTGTGACCCAAATTACTTGTTCAATGTTATCCAGATAAAATTTGACATCTTTGTCAGATTTATATGATGCAGGTAGGAATTATATAATATTAGGCCAATAACTGTTGTCTCCTTTTTATCTCTACTTTTCCATTTGATGGCTTCATCTACATTAGTTGATTTTGATATTTTACCATCGAAAATCTTCCACAAATCTTTTTTTATTAACAATAATTGGGTTTGAAATTGTTAGGTATGGAGATATTTTATTTCAATTTTTTTAATGACTTCAATTTTCCATTATGATCTCCCACATACTTGACTCAATGGACATCAGATACTCTAAGAATGCATTTGTTTTACAATAATATAGTTTTTTTGACATTTTTTATACCAAATTCTATGATGACAAGACAATTAAAAATACTAAAACCAAACATTGAAAAGTAATATTTAATTACTTTTAATACTTTGACTCTAGTTTTATAAAAATTGGACTCCTTGAATTTACTTTAAAGACAATGGACATTCAAATTTTTATAATACCAATAACTATTGACAAACTAATAAACAAACATAACACAATTTTAAAAACAAACAAATGAACAACCTAATCACATTTCCATGAGGATGCAACACGTAGTGGAAGGAAAAACACTATGTTATCATTTTCAAGTTTCCATTAGAACAAGATTTCTTCCCTAAATTTGAAGGATTTGTTGACGACTTGGTTGGTGTAGAAGATTGCGGGGTGCTAATAGAATCAATAGAGTTAATACTACCCTCAACAAGAATGGACATAAACACAGACATATTATGAACACTGTTACACTACATAGGATTCTAAGACAACACTCAAGTATACATGAATTATTGTATCAAGAAAAATGATTCATGAGACACAATATTATGCCTCTAGCTACACTTCACTCAATTTGCACCCATGCATGTGGGTGAAAAATCCCATGTTGTCATGCCAACCCATAGCATCCCGTTTGCTAAAAAGGAGCCCATTTCCAAAAAAACGTGAGGTGACACATGATGGGATGTCCATCCCACCTTCCTACGCTTGGCATGGATTGATGTTGTTTTAGTTGGCATGGAAAAGTTAAATTGTAGAACTAAGTTCCTCACACCCTTGAATCTTAGGCATACCTCTAAATCATTCCCCTGTGTCTCATCACACTTTGCAATCACACACTTCATGAAGTCATGGGTTATTGGTTTGAAAGTATCGTCATCAGGTTTTACAAAGTGACTTTTCCTCATCTGAGCTTACAAATTTCATTGTATTTGATTTCTTTGTGCATACGCAAGTTTCTTTATTCATTTTGGGAATTTTTTTTTGATTTCATTGGTATTCCAAAAGGTGGGCATTCATTTTCTATTTTTGGGGTTTGAAGCCAAAAGAACATGGGTTATAGAGGAGGATGCCATAGATATTTTCACCATTAGTGCACTGTAAGTGCCATATATTCCATGCCCTTTTACCTATAGTGTTATTTTTTAAGTTTTACCGACATAAAACCATGTTTGCATTTTCACATTACTAGATACCCATGATTAAGTACTTATGTCTTTTCTATTTAGAGAGTTGAATATGCCATTTAAAAAGGGAACGTGCTATAGGAAGGAGATACAGAATAGGAACAGACATACATAACAAATTCAATTCATGTATCCATAGACATTTATATAAAGTGTATCTGTATCCATATTCACTTAGGATTTTTGGTTATATTTTGGATGATATGTAAGTGTAAGGGTTTTATATTGGAGGAGATATAAGCCATTTAGAAGTTTATATCGTCATCCCTCCTAGACTGTATCTCTAATATTCCTTCTGTGCATAATGTATCTTGCAATGAATTTAAATAAGTAGGCTCGACTGTACAAATAATTGAGGATCAAATACTATTTAGGGACTTTTGTGTGTCAATATGAAACTGTTTGAAAAAATGCCATGTAGAAAACCACACGCATACTAAGAGACAGTCAGCGGCACTTCTAATACCTTTGACATATACTAGTATGACATGGGCCTTGCTCTTGGCTTGAATTGTATCGTCTTCCAAGTAGTTCTTATAAATTTTTTGACAAAGTGTGTCTATGAAAATATGGTCTCTAGGGAATTGTTTGACTGAATAGGATCAAAGAATCTCTAAAAAATGTTTGATTAAATATCTCTAAAAAATGTATGAAAATTTGAATAGTCTGGGTTTTCAACATTTTCAAAATTAAAACTTTGACCACCAGGGCATTCATTTATTTAAATGTGGTGTCTGCAATTGTACATAAAACTGCATCCTTGTTGGAATTACCAATTTCCAGTTAATCTTGAAATTACATTTATAATCTATAGCTCTATCCCATTCATATGCATATCATGTAATCGTTGAACTAGAACTCTATCCCACTCATATGCCTCTTATGTTGAGCAAATAATTTCTTTAACAACTATAATATCCTCATTTGTTTCCCTTATATGTGATTACTATATTTTTATACAGTTGTATACCATTCGTGTTCCTATCATTTATTTCTTGTTACATCTCTATCATATTCATGTATATCTTACATGTATATTGGATCTACATATACATCTCTAAAAATGTCATTCATTTAATAATGAAGTTAGTGTTGGTTATTAGACTTAATTTTTGGTAATATATAAACCTAATATATAGCCATAATAAAATAAATGTGACTTCATAATCCCATATAACTATGAAGATAGATCAAGATTGTGTAGAATATGAAACAAAAACCCCTTGTATTGTAATCACATTATCTTAGAGATATAATCAAGAATATGGTGCATGGCATTATAATATGAAACCATTTAAAACAATAAATTTTTTTTATATTAATATGATCCACAAATGGCCAAATGATTCAGTCACCCTCTTATTAATAGAGTGATTTCATATACATATCCCAATGTTGTGATGCAAAAATAGAAGTTCCCCTATTATTAATAGAATGATTTTTTTATGTGATATGAGTGTGTATTACTGCACATCCTTCCCCTCCCATCTTATGTAATCTTGATCAAATTCCTCTAAATAAACTCTGAACAACCACAAATAGGAGATATACATTTAATGTTGCTTGGAATAACTTTTAATGTTGATTTTTTATTGAGATGCCATGGGAGTAATTTCATCTTCTCTGCAAGATCTTATTGTTTTCATGGAGCATCTAGTTATATAATTACAAATATAATTATATAACGAAATGTAATAAATAACAACATCATTAAAATTATATAAGCTTTGTTTTTGAAAAATGTTGAAAAACACATTGTGTTTTTCAACAACAAAATTTTCAAGTATTTATTTTTTCTTATCGTAAGATGAACTCATTTATGGGATTAAAAATTATTTAATAGTAATGTCATATAGTTAAATAATTGATGTTATTTACAACATGTAGATTTCAAATGTTGTACACTATAAGCTTATTATATGGCTAAACTATTGAAGTTGTTTCATAATAATACCCTTGAAGGAGCTTTAATACTAGGTGTTATGAACCTTCTGCAAACAAATTAGAAAATAACTGAAATATAGAGAAAATACACTAAAAATAGAGAATTTTTTATATCATTCAAATATCATAATCACATTATAGTGTCGCAGGCTCCTCCTTCGAGAAAAATCAATACAAATATTTAATAAATGTTCTTTCCTCTTACAAAATATGTCTATTTAAACTAATCTACTCAAGATAACTTACTCCCCTGTGTATGTGGAATAATAACAATAGCTCTCTCTCTCTCTCTCTCTCTATTTAAACTAATCTATTCAAGATAACTATTGCTCCACCATGTATGTGGGATAATAACATAAAATATCTATTTAAAATAATCTACTCAAGATAACTACTACTCTTCCATACATGTGGGATCATAACAAAAAGGTCTCTATTTAAACTAATTTACTTTGGATAACTAATTCTCCCCCACATATGTGGGATGATAACAAATAACTAAAGGGAGGTCTTGCAAAGTATATGCGTCCAAATATTTTATTACAACAATCAATACAATAAAGTGAGTTAGGATGAAGGGGTCCTAACATCAAGTAATTGTGTGCATATGTCTTTGTTTAGCCTACCCAAATCTATACAACAAACCTTCCATTTTTGCATCAATTTTCATGATTAATTTCCTTGTTATTCATGTTCATCCTTCAAACACCTCAGAGAAACATCATGATCAATGGTGCTCATAGTTATGGTCCTAATATTAAAATAGAAGAGGAATAACACACTTGGTCAAATTTGGCTTACGATATAAGTTGTTTCCCATAGACCTTTGCATTTCCATATTACCAAGTATTCCTTGCATATATGTCGTATAGTCTTTCTAATCCTTTCAGTCAAATTATAAACTTATTCTCTCTCATTGGGAATCCATTCATTGTTTTACGTCCACCATTGCTTTTTCACACCCATGCTATGCATAATAATTTATTTATCTATCCACTGTTGCATCTTCATTTAACTAAAAATATTATAGTTTGATTATGGGGTTTTTTTACTTGTGTGTATTTAAGTTATATCAAGATGACCTCCATGAGTATTTAGTACCCCAATGACATTTAAATATTAGTAGAATTTCTTGACCCTTCATTACACTTCATATACTAATTTTTTGAAAGATTTTGGAAGGATCAATCCTATTTTATATTCATTAGTTTGTACTAAGAGGCACATTTTACACCCCATATCAACTTGAAATTTTAATGCATGTGTGTACATGGGTGGATGCGAGGGAGTAATGTAGGCTAGAATTGAATAAATATGCAACTCTTAATAGCTAACTCAAATGTTGAAAATAGGTCATTAGAAACCCTATCATTTAGATGAGTATAGGAAACATAGTTTACTATTTAGATGTAAGGCCTTACTCTTTATAGGCTATAGTGTTTGGTGCCCACTTGTTACTAATTAATGCACATAGTAATAATATAACATTATGATCCATCGTTAGTAATAATAAAAGGTAAAATGAAAACATACCCTACTCTTTATATGATATTGAAACCCTACA